>CM036944.2:5431983-6031983 GCA_020352615.2 Yoshiicerus persimilis | reverse complement strand
CCAGGCTTTTAAAAGTTCCGATGTGCCTTTTTAGGGCTGTAATTACTTTATTCTGAGTCAAAAGTCTCTCTCTGAGATCATCCAATACATCCTGATCCACAATTCCTTCGTTTCTGTTTTCATACTTCAAAAGTTCAAATTTTTTTACTTTAGATTGCAATTCACAGACCTATAAAACACAAATAATCAAATTAGACAAAATGTTATCACAAAAAAGTCCCGTGAAACTTACTTGTTTTTCAAGATTAGAGATTTCCGCCGTTTTCACTTCAATAAGCTTTCCGAATTCTTCGCGTTCCGTTTCCAAAGCGCATTGCAATATTTCAACCGTGTCAGAAGAGACTTTCGGTGCAGAATTAGGTTCTGTTACAAAAGCAATTAGTTAATTTAAGTCAAAACACGCAATCAGGATATCTATTGGGTTAATTTCCAAAAGAATTTAATTAAATTACTTTTTGGACTTTTATTTGCATTAAACCTCCCTGGTTTTATGGCTAAATCAGTTTTTGCTCTACTGAGAACTTTAGGATGATTAGCAGTAACGTTTCCAGAGGTGCTACCAGAATTAGGATTGGAGACGAGATACTTTTCACGTTCCCTTTTCAGATTATTATTGGTTTTTTTCAAGTCTGCCGTTTCCTTTCTTAATTTTAATATTTCTTTCTCTTTGTCAGCCAATTCCAATTTAAATTGTTTGATTGCTAGACTTAATGTTGCCGAGTCTTGTTTGTTAGTTGCGGCAGCCACAGTGCTGGCAGTGCTTTTGGCAGCAATTTCTAATTCTCTTTTATAGCGGCTAATCTCTGCCTTCAAATGATTAATCTCCACTTGGCCCTTTTCCAATCGAGAGTTTAATTCCAACGACTGAGAATTAACGACTTGTTCATAGATTTTAGAATCTGCTTCCTCCAACTTGTGCTCCAGTTCCTTTATACGCTCTTCATATTTATTCTGGAAAACAAAAAAACAATCCACAGAAACCAATCAGTACAAATTTACAAGCACTAACTACAAATTGAGTAATTAGTTTATATTTTCCCAAAAATTAATATGTAAAAATCAGATGGGTACGTCTTTATTAATTTTTGTCAAGGACCTCAATGATTAATTGAGGACTGTCAATGTTTTTGGCTGCCTGGTTAAAACTTACCTTGATCATTTGTAGTTTCTGTTGAAATTCTTTTAACCTTTCCTTGGCTTCTGAATCTGCTTTAGCCAATTCGTTTTCTAATTGGACCACTCTGCTTTCCAGAACGGGGACTTGAGAATTCTTCCTTTCCAAAGTACCTTGACTATTTACCTGAGTTGTTTCTCGCTTCCCGTCTTTAGATTCATTCATTAAGGCAGAAGCAGCAGCAGGATCTTTACTGTACAATATTTTCTGCAGCGTTCTTACTTGCTTATTCAAGCCTCGTATATTTTTCTGATATTCTGCTTCCTTTTCGTCAGAAAGAGGAGCTCCCTTACCTTTTTTCCCACTAGTAGGGCGTCCTGCCTAAAAAATATCCATTTCAACTAAAAAATGCAGCCACGTCATTTTCCATAGATAATAAAATCATTAGCAATAACACAACTTACTTGGGCATTCCTAAGTAAAAGTATTTCACGCCTGAGGTCTGCAATAAGTTCTGTCTTGGCATTAGATTCGTCTCTCAGTCTATCCAACTCAACTTTACTTCCAAACAAAGGAGAACTGTTTGAACTAGACTGTGCCAGTCTGTTTACTTTTAAAGATGCTACTTCCGTTTTAAACTTCTTTATTTCTTCTTCGTAGCGCTCTTTATCTTTGGCCCAGTCTTCCTGTAATAAACAAACAAACAAACCATTGTAAACCAAAACCTAATATAAAAATACCAAAAATTAAACATTTGTTTCGCAAAATTTTCAATTTTACTCCAAAAATGTTGAAAATGCTTTAATTTTATCGATAATTCACAATTTGTTTCATCTATAGTTTCAATTTCATCAAACTGTTTGAATTTTATCCACACAACTTGTCAGAATTTCACAGAAAAAGTTTGAATTTTATCGAAAAGTTTGAATTTCATAGGAAATCTTTGTATTTCATCGAAAAATTTTGCATTTCTTGTTACTGTTTCCTAATTCCCTCACTGACAGACAGACAGACAGAGGGACAGAGGGTTGACATTAAAGCAGCTTAATTACTTTAATAATTTTAGCTATTCCATTTAAAAGGCGTGACACCCATCAGCCCAATTTCGAAATTCATTTACCTACATTAATTGGTGCAGATTTACACGTTGTGTCTGTGACTTAACACAAGTAAAAACTTATAACCGCGAAAATACTCCTGTTCATTCCTTCTTGCTCTAGATAACACAAAATGATTTTACAAGTCATTTTCTTCTCCCATGTATAATTTGGAAGACACAAAGAAAAGATGCATCCCTTACTTCCCATTTACAAAATTCGCTTTTATTACTACATTTGTTTTGAGTAGAAAGAAAATCCTTGCAAATCACAACATTGGTACATTTCCACTCTCAATCCACAAAATATTTTTGTTTTCAACTTATTATCAACAATAGCCGTAATTTTCTAGGCTAACTTTACACAAGAGCGTTTATTGTGATTTTGAGAGTGCTACGCAGTGTAGACTGATTTTATGCTAATATTCTTACATGAATGCCATTGCTAATTGCTCCTATACTCCAGAAACGAAAATTAATTGGGATACATAATACCTATGCATATATTATATGCACAAATGAAGTTGGTGACAGAGATGCACTTGTCACAAATGACAACACAATCAGAATCAAGAACGTTAGCTACGTTACCATTTGTTTACTATTCTATCAGTTTCATGCATCAGAAGAGACGCTATATCCTCATACTGTACCACACTGTCTGTCTATTTAGTCCATTATGTCACTAAAACCAAAGTCAACCTTCCATTGTATTTCCCAACAGCTCAACTTAAACAAATCTACTATTCACAGCTTCCAATATTCCCATTTGCTCACCAGTTTTATTAAACACCTGGAAAATACGCAGAAATTAGGAAAATAATGGAATGGGAAATAATGGGCAATATGATAAATAGTGGGAAATCGGAAAATGGAAATAGTGGGAGAGAGAAATAATGGGAAATAATAGTGAAAAATAAATAATAATGGAAAAAATAGTGGAAAATAATGGAAAATAATGGGAGATAATGGTGGAAAATAATGAGAAATAATGGAAAATAATGGAAAGTAATAGTGGAAAATAATGGGAAATAATAGTGGAAAATAATGGGAAATAATAGTGGAAAATAATGGGAAATAATGAAACAAAATTGGGAAATAATGGGAAATAATGAAACAAAATTGGGAAATAATGGGAAATAATGAAACAAAATTGGGAAATAATGGGAAATAATGGGAAATAATGAAACAAAATTGGGAAATAATGGGAAATAATAGTGGTAAATAGTGGGAGTTAATAGTGGGAAATAATAGAGGGAAATAATGGGAAATAATGGAAAATTAGTGGAAAATAATGGAAAATAATGGAAAATTAGTGGAAAATAATGGAAAATAATGGAAAATTAGTGGAAAATAATGGGAAATAATGGAAAATTAGTGAAAAATAATGGGAAATAATGGAAAATTAGCGGAAAATAATGGGAAATAATGGAAAATTAGTGGAAAATAATGGGAAATAATGGAAAATTAGTGGAAAATAATAGGAAATAATGGAAAATTAGTGGAAAATAATGGGAAATAATGGGAAATAGTGAAAAATAATGAAAACTGTGGAAAATGGAATACCTAATTAACTTATATTTTCCACATTTCCCAATGGGAAATAAAGGAATAGAGACATTTCCCCCGAAACATTGTCTATTTGCTGTAAAATAAACAGAGAGCACCTACACCTCATTACCTACAACTATTGAAAACATAACATCGACATTCATTGAGTAGAATTCGGCCTATTTTATCCATTGTTAAACTGTCTATTATTGTAATGCAAATAATTTTTACTGGATCAACGAATTGAGTCAGCTGCATGCATTTCCATTTGAATAAAATTCCCTGTATTATTCCATGCCCATTTAATACGAAAGGAAAAGTGAATTTATGTTAAAAAACGATGTCGTAATAAATAGTTCCTTAGCTAACAGCCAAAATCTACCATTCAGTACATTTTGGAAAAGAGGATTGAATACAAATCTGTAAATTATGCGGGTTTTATTCAATTTAATGAGAGCCTCTAAGGTCAATACTATTTAATGAATCATATGTCTTTACCTTAATCTGCTCATTTGATGCTGGAGAAGATAGGTAAGGCATGAAAGTGAGATATGCAACTACTGTAAAGACCATATGTGACCTGACCGCAATAATAGAAAACTGTTCTTTTGAATAGGAGACGCATTATTATTTATGGTACTTGACATTGATCTGGATAATCATGATAATCATGATAATCTGATCCATGTTACGTTAGACCTGCATAATATACGCTTTGTTTACCTTTTATCTATTACGAATTCTGTCATTTTTCCCATTTAGAATAAAAAGAGACAGAACACTTGATTTCTTCACATTCACCCAGCAGCTCGGATTCCAGAGTGGATTAACCTAATCTGTTTGAGAATCGGATTTGTATTTAAGTTAAATAATCCTGTTCAAAGGAATTTTATTTCTGCACGTCACAAAATCTCATTTGAATCTGATATCACCGGGAGAAAAGGTAATTTCGTTCGGATACGTTAGAAATTCATCGGGGAATCCGATTTCTTAATCTAAACTTAGAGTATGCACGTAATCTGCGCATCTAATCTCTTTACACACGTATCTAATCTGATTATTCATTCCACCGTTCTATTTACCTTACCGAACTTTCCAATTACTTTAGCCTGTTTTCTGACATTATATAAATACACAGACAGTCTATCTTTCTAGTCTAGCCAACTTTACGTAAGTTATACTCAGAAAGGCAGGCATAATGAGAAGATTCTTATTTCATTGCTATTACATTAGCCACAGATTGCAAAAGTAAGCTTCACCTACAGAGCAGATGCAGAATTGGACAGTAATGTACCTCACACTGTTTATTTTCGCTCACTTCAACTTGAGATTCTTGCTAGTCATAATATAATACATTAAAACGCTCAGTAACAGTGCACAGGACACAGGATTAGCAGCAAAACAAGAAAAACATTCAGATTTTAACCGAGTCATGTAAATGTTAGTCTTGGCTATGCAACGCAACACTCAACACTCAAAAGTGAAAGCCTGCATCCTGAATTTAAACTACCTAATACTAATTTAAATACTAAATAGCCAAAGAGGATTCACTTGCCAATAGCAAATAGACACTTTTGGCAACTTAAGACCTTATTCGCAGTTTCTGACCGATAATAATTTAGATTTCAGGTAGAAATGGTCTAAAAATTTACAATAGTGGACTGATAACAGAAATAGACACGGGGGACTCTATTCTACTCTTCTAACTAGGTGATAATTGATAGTTTACACTGCATTTGCACTTTTTGCACGCAGAAGAAATAACGTGTGCTATTTTAAGATTAGGAATACCCCTAAGGAAAGATTCTGCTTAAGTAAAACTGAAAGTGAAGTTTAAGAAGACTAATAGCATAAAGTATTACCAAAAATTCATAATCCTCATACAAGTTCATCACGCAGGAATACTACAAACCATTTACTTTAAAGTTGCTATTGCTACAGCAGGAGATTACCAGATAAAACTTGCACAATTATCTTTAGATACCATCTTCCATTAACATTTCATAGACGTATAGAATCCTTTTTATATTTTACAACTTTTATAATACTTATTTACACGTTGTAGTTAGTTATTGCGTATTTATTGCAATTTTTGACAATAATAATATTATTAGGAACTTTTAAATAACCTTTTTTAATATTACAGTTATGGGAAATCCAGCGAGGTTTACGATACCATTTATATTATGGCTAATAGCGGTCATTTTACAAACCAGTGCGACTCCAACAGCAAACAATGAGGAATACTCTGGCAAGAAATCCTATGCTGGATATAAATTACTCAGAACACATCCCATAGAGAAAGAAGATCTTGCCAAGTCTCTATTGGTTTTAGACGGGATGCACGGTGAGTTTTTGGGAAATCTTGGAATGTTATAAGGAGATTTTAGGAAATCATGGAATATTGTAAGGAGTTTTTGGGAAATCATGGAATGTTATAAGGAGATTTTGGGAAATCATGGAATATTTAAGCAGTTTTTGGGAAATCATGGAATATTAAAGGAGATTTTGGGAAATCATGGAATATTAAAGGAGATTTTGGGAAATCATGGAATATGAAAGTAGTTTTTGGGAAATCATGGAATATTAAAGGAGTTTTTGGGAAATCATGAAATATTATAAGCAGTTTTTGAGAAATCATGGAATATTATAAGCAGTTTTTGGGAAATAGTGGAATATTATAGCAGTTTTTGGGAAATCATGGAATATTATAAGCAGTTTTTGGGAAATCGTGGAATATTAAAGGAGTTTTTGGGAAATCATGGAATATTATAAGCAGTTTTTGGAAAATCGTGGAATATTAAAGGAGTTTTTGGGAAATCAATAGTAATGTTCTCTAAATTCTGAATTTGAATTATACAGGAGTTCATTTCTGGACTTATCCAAGAATCAATCAGACAACCGATATTTTAGCCTCTCCTAACCAAGTTTCCTATGTCCAAGAACTATTCGACCAATTGGGAATGAATCACGAAGTTGTCTTTCACGACGCTGACGAGTTAATTAGACAAGAAAACCCAGAACCAGGATTTGAAACATTGGCTCAGGATGCAACACTTGGCGCACGGGCTTCAAGAATGAATTGGAATGGTTATCAACGCTATGAAAGTAAGAGAAACTGGTTTTCTACCGTTTACATTTAACTTACCGTAAAAATGATCACTTTTCCATCAATTAAAGCGGGTATTTTTTCACAACTATATCATTTTGCTTCAAAAATCGTTCCAAATCACAAAATTTTCATTTCTCCCCAAGTAATATTGTTTTTACCACAAATTTCACCACTTATCACAGTTAGTTACAATCTTTCTCCGGGAATTTGTAATAAGTATGTGTAAAACGATATTTGTTGTGGGAAAATAATTATACTTGTGATAAGATGACGATTATAATTTCTGGTAAACAAATAATATTTGGGGAGGGGTAATATAATCGCATTTTTATCCAGAAAAAACACTTTTTCCACCAAAAATTCCTAAAAATATTATGTATTTTGAATAGTAATTATGGAATATGCGAAACTTATGGCAAAACGTGACGCCTTGGTATCATACCAATCAATCGGAACATCAACAGAAGGTCGGGAAATCGGTTTGGTACGGATTGGAACTGGAAACAAGCCTGGAATTTGGTTGGACGGTGGAATGCACGCAAGAGAATGGATTTCTCCAGCGACAGTGACTTATATCATGGATAAACTTATAAACGACCAAAAGAACAGAGATTTGGTAGAGAAATTCGATTGGTACATCGTGCCTATTGTCAACGTTGACGGTTATGAATACACACACACTGTTGATCGTTACTGGAGAAAGACGCGCTCTGGATCAGGCTCTCGCTGCAGGGGAGTTGACCCCAACAGAAACTGGGGATTCCACTGGGCTGAATCCGGTTCCAGTTCTGACCCTTGCTCTGACATTTATCACGGACCCCGGGCATTCTCCGAACCGGAAACTGCAGCCGTGTCCAGGGCCATTATGGCTTTGAGATCAAAACTCAAAATGTACCTCACCTTCCATGCTTACTCCCAAATGTGGCTTGTCCCCTGGGGATACTCCAGATATCAGAAACCAGCTGACTACCAGGAACTTATGAGAATGGCCAATATTGGAAGATCTGCTTTGCAAAGAACATACGGAACTAGCTACCGCGTTGGAACTGCCCCTGATTTACTCTATGCTGCTGCTGGAGGATCCGACGATTGGGCTAAAGGTATGTTTTCCAGCAATTTCATTGTTCCAAAAAAAATTTTACGACATTTTGCAACGTTTCCAAGAAGTTTTTCGATATTTTAAAACGTTTTCAAGAAGTTTTACGATATTCTGAAACGTTTCTCAGTAGTTTTATTACAATTCTGAAACGTTTCCAAGAAGTTTTACGATATTATGAAACGTTTCCAAGAAGTTTTACGACATTCTGAAACGTTTCCAAGAGGTTTTACTACATTCTGAAACGCTTCTAAGAAGTTTTACTATATTCTGAAACGTTTCCAAGTAGTTTTACCACAATTCTGAAACGTTTCCAAGAAGTTTTACATCATTCTGAAATGTTTGCCAAGGAATACTAAATTCTGAAATGTTTCCAAAACATTTTAAGGTATTCTGAAAAGTTTCCTTAAAATTGAAGTTTTACAAAAGCATTTTTTCAATTTTTCAGGATCTGCTGGAATTAAATACTCCTATTGTCTTGAACTCCGTGATACTGGAACCTACGGTTTCAACTTACCTGCCAGTCAAATCAGACCAACAGGAGAAGAAACATTTAATGGAGTTGCTGCCCTTGCTCGTAATCTGGCTGTAACAGTTCGCTCAGAACCAGAATCGGCTAATGATAACTATTGAAGATTTTTCGAAAAACATGCCAATAAGATATAATATATTCCTATCTATTCAAAAATACGCTACCGCTTTTTTAATTTAGAATTAACTAATTGTATTCCTATTGTTCCTTCACTTTTTGCAAGTTTACTTTACGTTAAGAGTTTAAAATACGTTTTGAAACGAATTTTAACTCAGTAGATTTAGGAAAACTTTTTTTACTAACCTGAGATTTTTTAAGTTGACTGTACAAATTTTGACTGTCAGTTTGATAGACTTGGATAAGAGTTTCCTGTCTTGAAATTTCCGTTTTCAGCTTTTCAATGACATATGCATGTGCGGCAGTATTGACAACATCTGCTGGTGAATTTAATATTTCTTCGAGTGATAGTATTCCTTCACCCGCACCCCTTTTAGATGGAGGCAATTGCATCTGCAATAGAAATATATTTATATTTATAATTTATAGAAATATATTTACGATTTTTGTGATTATTTATCAAATAAAGCGCTTTGAATTTATTTTTCGAAAAAATCTTGCAGTTTACTTCAGAATTCTCTCTGCTGTCGCCACCGTGGCGTTTATTTCCTGAAGAACTCAGTTTCTTCCTTGGTTTTGGATTAGTTCCTTGATGAGCATATACTGTTTGCGGATTATATTTCCCTGTTTCTGCTTGACTTTGACTTTTCGGAGAACTCACTCCTGACTCCACTGAAAATTGCCTTTCTTTCAACATTTCACTGCTAACTAATTCATTAAACTTGTCAGTAAAACTTTGAGACCTCATTTGATTTTTCCCAGCAGATTTCGGTCTTATCTTTTTATCGGGTTTTGAATTTTCTTTGAAAATTGGATTCGTCAAATTGTTATTTGTATGGAAATTCTCAGTATCTATTTTATTTTGACGAGGAATTGATTTACTACGAGGTAATAGTGGTTCAGTTGGAATTGGCTTTACAACATCTTCAAGATCAGCACTAATACTTTCCTCGAATTCTGCGTATTCCTTAAGGACATCATCTAAAGACCTATCCCCTCCAGCTACAGAGGCTACTGAAGTGGCCGCGGAATTTTGTCTAGATCGTTTGTACATTTCCAGGGATTTTGACTCCATTTTTATTAATTGCTCCACGGAATTAAGTTCTGCTGACAGCGCTTCAGAGATATTTTCAACGTTCTTCACAGATGTGCTGGAATGCAAATTCGGACCCGAATCACCCAAATGAGGATCAATCCAGTCTAGATTCAAAGTTGTTTCTAATACTGATTGAGCTTGCTCCAACTTTTCTAGTTTACGCATGATATTTTCGATTTCAGCCATATCTGGCGTTGCCGCATTTTCTGTATCATCATCAGGATTTTCAAAGAATTTTTGTACTGCATCTAATGTTGAAGTTGACTTTGAAGCTCCTCCTTCACTATTATTATTATCTGAATAGAAACAAAAGGTGTCAAAATAATATTTTCTGAATTTTGCAATGTTAATAAAGAAATGTGCAAAAAATTCCCACAATTGCGTATTACAAAAATAATTGATTACCTTCTCCTTTGTTTTTTTGATCAGTAAATCCTACTTTTACTTTATTTTTATCGGAAATATCTTCCTCTGTTACAGATTCTTGTAACAGTTCATCATCATTGATCTCCTCTTCGATATCTTCAGACTGGATAAACTGCGACGTATCTGCAGACTCTACACCTGATCCAGACACTTCTTCAAAATCGGCAGAGTATTCTTCTGCATGAGACATCTTTCGTAAAGTTAGATGATTCTTATTCGTAAGCTAGTTATTAATCATTCACTGTTTAATTTACTTCAATATAATTGAAACCTAAAAATATAATGAATAAAATTCACTTTATTATCAACCAAAATAATTAAACAGTATTTTTGTCCATAAAAGTGAATCGTAAGAAATAAATAAGCGTAAATTCCTTACCTCGCTTTGTTTCACTCTGCATGACACGACTTATTTTCATATTATGATTTTGATAATTTGCTAGTGCGAATAAAATTGTATGTCCTGTTCGTTCGTTGCGACTTTTTGTTTTGTTTGTTGTGTCAATTTTGTTGTGATTGATCTGTTGTGAAGTTCGGTTTCGTTATCCTCCAGTTCAAAATAAGATCACGTTGGTGGATTCTATTGGAAGCGCAATAATCAAAGTCACCGCATTCTCACCAAGTTGACTCGCGTGTCGTTCCTGGAAGAATTTGAACATTTGAAGTAGCGATAAGCAAAGGTAATATAGCAATAATTTCAAACAGTAATATTTCTATTGAATATTTACGAAATGTTCAAACCAATAAAACTAAAGTTGCCTTGGATAATTTTCCACAATACAGAGAAATCTGAAGGTGAAACCAAGGTGCCTCACAACTGTCTAGTCTAATCGCAGAATAATGTCAGAATCTGCTGGAGAAAAGTTCCATCCGTTGGTAAGATTCGAAAATCAAGTCGGAATTTTACTGCGTGTTGGTAAACACCAAAGATTCCACGCTTCTCTTAAAGAAAGGTAAAAATTAGTAGTTATTTTACCAAGAAGAATTTTTCTCATATATTCAATATGTACTTGTGTCGATGTGTCAATAATTTGTCTTTTGAATAGGTATTCCGATTTCCACGTTCACGAAATTGATTTAAGTGGAAATATAGTTAAATTAACTTCTTTGGAAGCACCAGTCGAAGGTAGAACCCCTTACATTTTTATTACTGAAAAATGCTAATTTTGTGAAGTCTGCTATTGATGTTATTTAAGAAATACTATTTTTCTTTCTAAAGAGAAAAAGGTTAATGACCTTGAAGACCCAGGGATCACTAAATGCCTTACCGAAGACATCAGAAAACGAATTGAGGATTTGCAGCAAGCTATAGTGGAGAGGAAAGGGAACTTCCGAAAGGATTCTATTGAGATAAATGTAAATGGTTTGAATAATCAGCTTTTGCAGTCAGGTCAATACCGAAGTTTTGTTTTCTGTTCCCAAAAAGGTCACCGATTTGGATAAGGACTTGAGAACTAAAATTCACAACTGGATTTCCAATTTTGATAAATTGGCCTCCACAACTGTGGACAAAGATGACCAGAAATTTATTGTTGTGTCTTCACAATCAAGTAAAATTGACCACAATTTTTTTCTTTTGAAATATTTGAAAATGCGAAATTAATGCAGATGTCGATTTTCGTAAATTGCAGGCAAAACGTTTCGCCGTCCAGCAAATCGGGCCAAATATACCCACTGTGTATTGTATAAGGAAGGATTAGACACTTCCAGTGTGATAGGCTACATTGCCAAAAAATTGAAGTGAGTTCTTCATTTAATGAATAATTATTTTATTTAAATAACAACAGTATTAGTTAATTTAATATTATTGTGGAATGAATTGCAGTTTAAAGCCTAACTTAATTGCATATGCTGGAACAAAAGATCGGCAAGCAAAAACAACTCAGCGAATCTCCATCCCTAATATTGAAGCGGCGAGACTCGTAGAAATATCCACCTATTCAAAAAATTCAAAACTCGGAAACTACCAATATTTAACCACACCGATATTTCTTGGGGCCCTAACTGGAAATCATTTCTCAATTCTGTTGAAAAACGTAGAAGTAGAATTTGACACTGTTATAGAAGAAGCTGTTCTCTCTCTGAAGAACCAAGGATTTATTAATTACTATGGACTTCAGCGATTCGGTTCCTTTGACGTTTCCACACATGATGTCGGAAAAGCACTTCTCCAATCTAATTTCTTAAAGGTACATTCAGCGCTAGCACTGATATCGAAGAAACATTGTTAAATGCCTTTTTATTCGTTTATTTTTATGTAGCGGAGCTACATTATGCGAACGCTCTGTCTGTCTGTCTGTCTGTCTGTCCGTATCCACTTTACTCGAGAACGCATTGAGATAATGAGTTCAGACTTAGAACACATATAGATAAGGTCCAGTGACAGGTTAAGTTCGAAGATGAGGTCAATCGGTCAATGGGTTCCAGAAATACAGTCCGAAACATAGAGCCTGCAGTACCATGTATTGCATGACAAACCACATTGAGTGGTATAAATAAAACTTAGCACATTGAGTGGTATAAATAAAACTTAGCACATTGAGTGGTATAAATAAAACTTAGCAATGATCAACCAATGATCATTGCCGATGATCAACCGATGATCAACCGATGATCAACCGATAATCAACCGATAATCAACTGACTTCTCCGCTACATACTTACGCCGTTTTGCACAACGGGTTTATTGGTTATCCAAGCATTTTATTCGTTTATTTTCAGTTTCCAGGCATTTTAGTCGTTTATTTTCGGTTTTCCAGGCATTTCATTCGTTTATTTTTTATTTTTCAGGCATTTGATCTTATTTTGAAAGAAAAGAATAACGATCCTGAGTTTCTGAGGAAAGCCAAAGAAGTTTGGTTAACAAAAAGAGATCCTTATGAAGCTAAAAGACACTTTCCACATTCATACCGGTCTATAGAATCGAATTTGATGTATGGCTTGGCAAAATTTTATCGGAAAAAGTTGTACCCAGCCGCCTTTCAGTCCATTCCGAGAAATACCAGGCAGTTATATGTACACTCTGTCCAGAGCTACTACTGGAACAGAATGGCATCCTACCGTATCGAAAAGTATGGTTTGAAACCTATAGTCGGTGACTTAGTTTACTCCAATCCTAATAACTCTCTTCTAGCTGAAACAGAAGTTGAAGTCCCTGAAGGTATTAAATTAATAAAGTTTTAATTTCTTTGACCATAAAACTCAGTTGGCCATAAAATATCTTGATTTCATTAACATTTTTCACAAATGGACCATAATTTTAAAATTGTATTCAAATTAGAGCAAATGTAAATAAAACTAAGGTATTTTGAGTTTAAAAAGCTAAAATTGTGGGTTTTTGTGTATTTGTGGGGTTAAAATGAGTTTTTATGGCTCGATAAATGTCAAGCTCCTAATAATACTAAGAATTAACAGTGTTTTACATTTTTCCCTATTTTTCTTTTCTATTTTTGAAATTCCAGGAATCGACAATGACGAAACACTTGATCACGAGATCCACAATGAAGAAGCAACCCCTAAATACGACGTGATCCTTGTAACAGAGGGAAATAAGTCCAGATATTCAATTACCGATATTCTCCTACCACTGCCTGGTCCCGAAATAAAGTTTCCGAAAAACGGGGTAAAAGACTTCTACGAAAATCTGTTACACGAGGATGGTTTAAAAGAAGATTGCTTCTTAAATTTCAATCCAAAGTACGAAAAATAATTACAATTGTTTTCCCTAGAATTTATAATTGATTTTTTTCTCCAATATGTTATTAATACTTTCGTATCTTTTTATATAGAACTGAGAGACCAAAGGGTGCATACCGTAAATTGATCGTACGTCCGAAAAATGTTTCATATGAAATTGTACCGTACTCCGAAGGTGACAATCTGGATTCAATCATTACTTCGGATATTGACGAGTTGAATGTCAAGCTACCATCAAGTTTGGTGAATGAACCGCAAACGAAAGTTGCCGAAGACGAAATAAAACTTGAAAATAGTGCAGAAAATGCATTGAAAGATAAAAAATGTGTGAAAATCGAGTTGTCACTTCCTTCGTCTTCTTATGCGACAATGGCTCTACGGGAATTGCTTCTTGGACCACGTAGAAAAGAAAAACACGATAATCTCGAAACAACTCCTTTAAAACAAGAGACCGAAGAAAAATCAAATGAAAATGTTGTAAATGACAATAATCCTTTAAAACGCAGTGTTGATCCGGCAGAAAATTCTCCTGAATCTGCAAATTGTGCAAAAAAGCAAAAAGTTGACAATGATTCTTCTGTAAAAATCGAAATTGATAATAATTCTGTAGAAAGTGACAGTGTCAAAGACGAAATCAAGTAAAAACTAGTGACGAATAGGAAATTTTTTATTGGCAGTGTCAATACCGAAAAGTGCCTGCGATATGTAGGTTTATTTTATAAAAACAAAGCAAATTCTATAACTAAATCAAAATTTACATTTTACAATGTACTGGAATGGATGACATCGTATTACATTAACGTAAGCTTATCCGTATTAATAATGTTTTGCTAGTTTTATTTATTTTTAAAACAATGTTGACTCATTCTTGTTAACAATAGTAATAAAGGGGTTTTGTTTTTTGGGGAGTCGAGATATTTACGAGATATTGTTAAAAACAGTATCATATTTCTAATAAATCAAAAAGCTTCTTTTTCAGTACAATATCTGTGACCATTTTTCACTTGATTTTTCCATTTTTCTTTCAAAGTCCATGTAAACTATGTCTGTATAACATTAACGCATAATTTCATAATCCTACTCAATCTAATGTTATGCTGTAAATAATTAGCTGAATCTAGTGTTAAAAGTAATGAAATATGTGGGGAAAGCAATATTACGTGTGAAAAAATGAATATTATTATAACTAGCGATGATTTTCGAGGGTGAACAATATTATTGTGGAAAAATGTCGGCTTTTATTGATGGAAAGATAATTTTAATGGGTAGTAAGATACAAGCCTTTAACACAATGATTCCAGAAATATTTACTTGATACTTGCCAGTAAAATTAAAATCGTAAATTCAGAAGAAAACTTAATATTATTTAACTTGGTTTGTCTTAAAAGCAAATTAACACACTTAAATATTATTAGTTTAATGTTATTGCTAGTTGTAGTTACACATTTGACTAATACTGGTACTGGTACTAAATTAATACTTATATATTTGATATCTAAATTATTCACTGACAAAGATTCTTCGTTGCTACTTATATTTCTAATTTCTACCACTGAAAGTGTCACTAATCATTTACTCATTGGTTTTATTGCTGTGAAAATTTGTTAACATTTGTTACATCCAAGTTTGGAAATTCCTGAGAGCGCATTCTTAAAATATCAGAAATGCCAATTCCAATGTTAGCCATTCCTTGTGAATTGGAAACGGTCATGAGTTGCGCAGCAAGCATTTGAGATTCTAGGAGTTTCTGCTGAAAATGAAGTCCCAAGTTGCCCGCTGTTTCTTTAGCGAATCGATAGTTCCATTCAAATAACTGTTCCAGAAATGGATTGGGTCGATTAAACCCGGACATTCCATCAGTGATGGCTCCATGGAAAAGCGGAGACGAATGTGTTGGCAGAAATGCTGGAAGAGGAGCAATTGCAGCAGTTGGGACTTGAAGTGTAGTTAAACTTCCCAGATTTTGTGTAACATCGGAGGAAACTGCAGCAGAGAGGGACGAGGGGGATGTTGATAAGGAATGGTTGAAATTATGATGGTTGTGATTGCTAACTGGAACAAGTTCCACATTAATTCCTCCAGAACTTTTGCTTTTTACATCTCCGTGGCTCAGGTTATTATTATTTGTGGTGATATTGATATTTGTATTCACATTTACATTCTGGTGAAGTATACAAGATCGACATTGTCCGTTCACCAGCATATTTAATGACGAAAGAAAAGTTCTTTTGCATGATATACAACTAGAAATTGGATCTTCTTCATGAGTTCGCAGATGAGCGCGTAAATTACAAGCCAGGGCAAATTTCTTACCGCAGATTTGACAGTTGTGGGGTTTGTCACCTAAAAATGTACAAAAGTTACCTTAATTTTCATTTAATAATTAATTTCCATATTTTTGACCAGTACTATTTAATTATTATAATTTGAAAACGTGTTTTTCATCATACCCGTACCCGAATGAAGCAAAAGATGATTTCGCAAGTTAGTTTGCTTGGAAAAGCCCCTGTGGCAAATGGGACAATTGTACGGCCACGAACCACTGTGCACATATTGATGGCTTTTGAGATCTCCTGGAGTGGGGAACGATTTTCCGCATAAAAGGCATTTGTGCGGTTTTTCCTGGAGGAAAAAACCAAAAATCAGGATAAACAACTGGAAAATTATGAGCAGTTTTGTTTTATGCGCGAATTCTGGGCGAAAACTATGGATAGTTATTTTCAAAGAGGGAAATAGGGTTTTCTTACTTTATTGTGAGTCATTCGATGGTAATAGAGATTTGAGGATGCGGTGAACCTCTTTCCACAGATAGGACACTGATGTGGTTTCTCCCCGCTGTGAATCCTCCTGTGAGTATTGAGACTGCTACTGGTGCTGAATCCCTTGCTGCACACGTCACAAATGTGCGGCTTCTCCCCTGTGTGTGTTCTCATGTGTCTTTTCAACAGAGAGGGTCGATCAAAGGCCTTCCCGCACACATCACACGGCAACAGCGACCTTTCCCGACCCCTCGTTCTCAGAATAGGGCGCAGAGTCGGCGAATTCGTTGCAGAAGGAGAAGAAGATCCTATGGAACTTGGAGTTGTTGCCAACAGTCCACTGTTGTGATGATTTATCATCCCTCCACTTAGATTTGATGGCGGAGTCCGCGAATACTCACGGGAACTGCGAGAGTGAGAAATTGAATACGGCTGGAAAAGTTTTATTGGTTGCAGAACATTGTTTATTGAGAAAATCGTCGGGGACTTTTCTTTTCCTGAGAAATGCTTCTCAGAAGGTGATGCTAAGGATGACTGCGAAGAGAAAATTTTGAAATCTACTGACCCCGAACCCGATTTCCTCAGTTTTGGTTTCTCTACTGGCGATTTTGAAAGATCTAAAGGTCCTATGCAGGAAATATTGGAAAAATACCGTAAATGTTATGCTGCTTTAATTAAGCACTTCATAATTAAGCATTTTATAAACAAAATACATTTACTAACCATCTGGTTTGTTTCCACCAATAGTCTTATGTGGGTTTCGTGCGTCCTTCTCGTCTTTATTAACCCTACCATTCATTTGTGCAATCGATTCAATATCAAAGAAAGCAAACAGTTCCGTCCCGGGTAATACTGTTTCCGTCATTTCAAAAACCGGTTGCCGATCTGAAAATCGTGCCACAACGTTTACTCCATCTTGATATTTTTCTTTTGCACGTTTAACGAAACGGATCCAGTTACATAAGCGGATTTCCTTATCTTCATCTAAAGGATCGTCCGTAACTCTGTCGAAGCAACCGAAAACGAAACGAATCTGTAGGAAAAGAAAATCTTTATTTTAAATTGATTATTATGGAAGAACAATGATTCTCCTTGATGGAAAACGATTTTCATTAGCGGAAACCCGACTTTCCTTGGTGGAAAGCCATTTTACTTGTTGAAAAACGATTTTCCTTAGTGAAAAACGATTTTCCTTAGTGAAAAACGATTTTCCTTGGTAAAAAACGAGTTTCCTCTGTGGAAAACGATTTTCATTAGTGGAAAACCAATTTTCATTAGGGGAAAACCGATTTCCCTTGATGGAAAACCGATTATCGTTAAATACCAGTTTAGTAAAATTGATTTTCAATACGTTTCTTCATTTTAAATGGAGCAATTCTGTTTTGTAAGCCTATATAGCGTAATTTCCTTTCCTGTTGACGATTATGATGATGTTTCTTTAGAATTTACGCATGCAAGCTGTTACTGTTGATTTGTGCTGAGTTACCGAACGAAGTAACATTTTAATAGATTGGTTATACCATACCATGTTTACTTTAAGAGAATGAAAAGAAGAGAAGCGTCTTGTGACTGGTAGCCTTATGGCAAAGTCAAAGGCGTTAGGCCAAGTTAGCACATAAAAAGTCAATCAATCTTGGAAATACTGGTGGTTGATGTATTGTTCAATGAACATTGTGTGTTTACTGATGCGATGGAGTGAATTAGGTGAGTGAGTGGATCTAATCCAGTCACAACTTGATATTTTAATCTAGCTAATGAAATGAAGACATCAATTTAATCGAAAACATTTTTCTTTTTCCATACACAGCGCTTTTATTCTATTTTCCATGTAAAAATCACAGTCTCACGATTTCTATTCATAAGGTTGCATGTTATCCATTTAAAACAGAACACTGGTAATGTATTCGTGTCTTTGGTGTTACCTTTCTCTGGATAAATTGAATGAATACAACAGAATTGACTTGCAAGCACCCTAAAAGCTTATGAATATTGACTTTTACTCAAATAATAGGGAAATTGCGATTTTTCCGTTCTTTCCAGCTTTCATTCACAGGTGACAGATTATATTATTATTCATCATTTTGGATAACGTAAGTGCATAAATATAGGTTAATATAGCAGTAAAACGAGAAAAAGTGTAGAAATACATGGTAAACACAAATAAAACAAAAATTCGTGGTTTAATTAACAAATTTCATGGAAAAATAAATTAAAAACTTGAATTAGAACATTTTTCAAGTAAATCTACGGATAAGAAAAAGGTATACAAAACTAAAATAGTTAAAATCCTTAAAATCGAACTAGTTATTTAGGAAAAAAACGAAAAAGTAACTTACATCATCCGGGGGGCATTGCGAAACAGTTTTGCTGAGGAAAACAACACGAACTTCTCCATCATTTGGTGAAAACGTGGTTCCTTTTTCGACGATTCTGTTAGCACATATTTTAACAAAAGAAGATTTCCTGCGAATATCTTCCGAGTATTTCGAATTATTAGTTTTTGTATCAGCACTGCTAACAATATCGTTATCACTGTGTGTTTCCTCATCTTTTAAGGAGTTGCTTGTGGGAGAGCAATTGTCACTTGAACTATTCCGTTTAGTATTTGTACTGGCACTGGACGATTTTCTGGATGAATTAGAATCACTAGCACAACTAGAATTGTCAGCGGAGGGTAAATCTTCAGTTGTACTTGTACTGGAACTGTTACTGGAGGAATCTTCGTGATCTTCCTCAATACACCCCGAAGAACTCGTTGGTTTCTCAATTTCCTCGTTTTTCCCACCACTCAAACTTCTTTTCTGAATTTTCTTTAGTTCTTTACTAGAGTAGGAGGAGTTTATTTGTGTTATCACGGATAATGATTCAGGAATTAAGATTCTGGTTTCCATATTGAGTAAATTAGTCTCATTTATTCGTTATGATTGCTTTCTCGGATGAATTGAGACGGAGCTTTGTGTAAAAGTGATCCAATTTAAGCAATTGCCAGGGAACTACTGATGGATATTGGACTGAGGTGAATTCAACACGGAAAATGAGTAATGGCACAACAGAACAGAGTAAGATACCTGATGAAACTCCTCGGTACACTACAGAGTAGCTCAAAACTACAGTCTCACTCACTCAATCAGTTCAATACTTACTTACGAAGGGCTTATAATGCAGCGTAATGTCCGCGTAACGTTCACAATGCTATAACACCCCGAATTCAAACTAAAATGTTACTCTTTCACATGACAGCATAACAAAAGTACAACACAAATGAATTACACACCAAGAGTACACAACTTTGTCTATAATCTTGTCAGTATAATACAATCTGAAGTTAGTCCTACAGTAGGAGAGATTCTAAAGATATTCAATTCTATATTAGCACCAGCCTTTGCTTATTCTTAGTATCATCGAATCACAATTAACTGCAGTATATCCCAAAGGGAAGGGTGATCCATTTATAGAAGTATTTCCTATATAATATTTTCATAATACCATTAAACAGTAACATTTATTTCGTAAACCATAATTAAAAATCAATTTGCCATTAAACAAATAATCATTTTACCATGAAATAACTCATTTACCTCTTAAATATACACAAAATGTGGGATTTAAATAATATCTCAATGTGAAAATCGCTTTCAATAATTTAAACTAGAATTACCTTAATTTTATTAACGTACCATCTTTTGAATGCAATTTTGGAATCATGGTACATTTTACTAATGGTTTGTGAATTTAAATGATGGTAAGCTAATAAAATTAAGGTATTGTTAAGTTTAGTTAAGGTAAACAATTTTATTTCTTGGGGTATTTGGAAAATCTTAGTTTTTTGTATATTTAAGAGGTAAATGAGTTCATCTATGGCAAAATTAGTTGTTTTACTGTAATATGACTTCACTTATGGCAAAATGAGTTATTTTATTGTAATATGAGTTCATTTATGGCAAAAGGAATGGTAAAAATAGTTATTTAATGATGAAATGCAAGTTCGTAATGAAAAATGTGTTATTTATGTGGTGAAATTAGTTCTTGTATTGTCAAACGAGTTCTTTTATGGCAAAAGAATCCTAAATTTTGTGGCAAAGTGATTTTTTATTACAGGACACGATAAATGCAATCCTTAAACACATTTTTAGCCTATAGCTACTATTTCTCCTTGTCATGTCTTGTCATCACATAGACACACGCAGTGAAGGTACTAACATAACACGAACCTACCCGTTTTACACTTACATATTGTTCAGGTGTATTCATAAACATGTTTTATATGAATTCGTGTAGGTATTTTCGTTCTCTAAAGTATATCTCACTGTTTATACTAATAAATGTACCTATTCCCTATGAAAGATGGGTATAAAAAGTATTATTAGTGTTTTGGAGTATGTTGATACGGAGTGAAAGAGAATTCTAGGATTGGAGGAGATGGTGAGTGGAGGGAGGAGCTGGGAGGCGAAACCAATCCAAGTGATGAGGTTACGTGGCTAATTAACCCGAGGGTGTGATGAGTTCAGTTCACATCTGCCAGTCATCACCATTCCCTTATCCCTTTACAATGACTTTTTACAATGTCCTGCTTTTTCATAACAAACTACACCATATATTCATAATTTACCTTTTGTACATCGTCAGAATCCTCCTTCCTTTATTAATCTGCTCTAATTTCCTTTCATATCCATATTTCCATAGAATATGTAGAATTTCGCATTATCTCGGCTTATTCTAATTAATCAGGCTAATTTTAGATGCTCCTATTTTAGGTCACCTTAAATAGTTGCTAATTCCGAGAACCATTGTGAATAATTAACAATTTTTGGATAATTGAGGTTTAAATTCTTAGAAAACCACATATAGTAATGAAATATGTCATTTTTATCCGTATCAAAGGGTTAATTTTACATTAAAAGTAATAATCGTACAAAAATGTGGTAGCGGATGAAGAATTTCATTGATTTGCAAATAGTAGAAGAGAAATAGAGGAGTTTGGGAATTGGAGAATGCCATTTTGTAAATGTGTTTGGTGCATTGACTTTTGTTCACATACTCATTTGGAGTTCAAGAGTGCAATAAGAGAAAAAGAGACCCGATTAATTAGTCATGGTCACGTTGGTGGATGAGGAACCGATTAAATTGCATTACAAGACAATATTGAGGAGATTCCTTCTATGTGAATGCAAAACTGCGTAAATTCTTTGGCATTGAGTACATTTAAGAATTTTCGTGTGGTAAAGAGATGGTAAAGGTAAGTGTACACGTTGGGTTGTTTTTTGGGAGTATTTGAAAGATTGTGATAATGAGACAAGCTGAAAATTGTGATTTGGAAAGGTGGTCTTGTCATCCGAGAATGGATTTGATTGCATCACTCTTGATCACATTAGTGGATCTAATGGCTATTGATATCATTGTGGAGTGGAGAGGAGCACTTTAGAGTTAGGATCAACATTCTCGTTACAAATGGGACTGTCGGATACAAAAGGTGAGTTTTTCCTCGAAAGAACTCTGTGTGTTTTACATTTTGTGTGTTTAAGTTCGCTTTATCCATTTTGGAAGGTAAAAGCGATGGAGGATTAGAAAAGTCAATAGGAAAAGGTACAATGGTACATTAAAGCATTTATAACACATGTACTACACTAAAAGGATCTATGCAAACTTAAGTGGTATGTTACAATTAGAGATCCAATGCTACAGAATAAATAGATATAGATGATACCAATAGATACTAGATCGAATCGCCAAATTCTGTCGACTCACCTTACGCTCATTCCACTCTTTATGGGATTATTCCCTCGATTATCCCTATACTAAACGATATTTACGGTACACAACATAATATCGTTCCTTTTCACGTTTCTACTGTGTAATCAACACCATATAATACAGAAATACCACACATCTAATAATACTCTCATTCTAAAGCAGCTAAAGTAGGTACCACGATTCTTTCTTAATTTTCATCATTAACAATACGATATGGAATGCTCCTTTTTTCTATACAAACAGTACAAACACTAGCCTCATTCTTTTCTATTGTATTAGCTACCACTTACTTAAATTATACAAAGATACACGGAGACCATCGATGAAATGAGAATGCTCAAGTTTTTTAAGGAAATTCCAGGGAGCGATCAGCCATAAAATTCCGTTTTTTCTTTCTTTCCAATTAATCAACTTGAGATTCTAAGTTTTAAGTAAGGTGTAGTAAAAGTAAATGCAACATTGGCATCCATAAACGTTTTATCACCAGGTGGAGTATGTTTTCCATAAATAGAAAAGTCATTTTTCCATAAATATATAATCATTTTACCATAATAGTGGTGTTTTACCTCAACAATCGTCTCTCCTTACAAAAGTATTCAGTTTTCATGCTTTTCCTATATTTTTCATTCCTTTTACACATTTTTAGTACAAATTGGGGAATAAAAAGTATTATCAAATGTAAAAAATGAAATATGTCCAAAAGGCAATGTTACTTATCGAAAAATGAATACTTTTGTATAAAGTGACAATTTTTGGGGAAAATAATATTGAAATTGTCGAAAAACAACGGTTTGCATTAGTGGAACACTGATTATTGTTATGGACAGATATTTTTATGTTTTCAATTCTTCATCCACGATTAAAATAACAAAAATTATGTTTTCATTTTGATATTTAACCATGCAAATTTAGAATAATTAAGAGTATTAATGGTAGAATGTATTAATTGGTAATTTTGGGTAATTAAAATAGTTTCTTAATGTTATAATGTTATTTAACGATATGGTTTGGGGCGATGGATTATTTGTGATAAAAAGTGATGCCAATATGTATAAAGTAGGTTATGTGTTGTTTTAAAGATATATTATATGGGAAGGGTGGTGAGGTCAGGTCAGGAATTGGGATCGAGGATGGCAGAATAGACATTCACAGTTGATGAAAACAGGAAGAGAAGAATTGTAGGAAAAGCAAAGTGACTAATAACAAATTTTGGTAGCTAAGAGGAGTGTAGTGAGTCTTTATAATAATATAACTTCCGATCTGTATGTCTGTGCGTTCGCGTTCACACAACGCATTACTCATTAATTGTCAGTATATTATGTCGAAGGCTATACAAATTGTTAGAATGTGTCGTAGATTCCACATCAAATTTCCTACCAGGAAGTAAACCTTTTTGAAAAAAGTAAACAAGAATTGCTTTTTAAAAAACGCAATGCTTTTTTTTCCTTTTTACTTTATTCCTGCATACACAATACACTTGGAGAACTTAATACATACCACTTTTAAATATTAAATTACAATGCATAATGCAATTATATTATTTTAATCGACCCAGAATACATTACACTGTATTGTTAAATCAAGTTATATAGAAAAAATAATTATTTGGTATGTTTTAAGTGATTTTTGTAAAATTAAAAAAGGAAAAAAGCAATGCTTTTTTAGAGTTTAATTGCTTGCCTTTTCAAAAAGGTGCTTTTTATTTCCTGTTTCTCGAATTTCCTACTGTCTTTCGACGCGAATCTTTGTTACATACTGTTTTACCTGGTTTATTGTAAATGTAAGTAAGGTCCCAACTAACATTGGATGAAAATAACTATCGGTTGAGCAGAAAAGCCGTGATGATTATCTGTATGTATCTATTTAAGCGAAACTTGCATTGTCATCCATCCAATATTGCTTTCAGCTTTATTATCCCTTTGTCCATCCGTCTCCATTCTATTCATCTCTATTTGTTTCATTCCTCCTTCGTTTAGCTCCACATTTAAGATTGGCTGGCCTGCCTTACTTTACTTACTTTACCTTTATTGTTCATTATGGAGTAACTACTCCGTGCCTTTACTTTACTTTTAATTGACTTTGTCATTATTTTATCAACCATTATCTTTCCTCGCATTGTTATTCTATCAATACACCCTTTTGTCTCTCTCTGTTTATTTCGCTCCTCAATCCCTCTCTTGTCTCATTGTTGGTTATTTCCAATGGAAAGTCAATATCATCCTTTTTAAAACATCATTCCTTAAACACACATTCTTCAATAGCATCTCTACTTCTGTACTTCTATTTTGTGTACCAAAACTATATTTGTATATATATTGGTACCTTATTTAATATATTTGCTTAGATAATCATGTAGATTTTGAAAAATATTCTCATAAATCATATTAGGAAATAATAATAATGACTCTAATCTAGAAAGAAATAACACATTTTTAGAGAAACTGTCGGCGCAATTCCAAAAATATGTATTGTGAACTTGAATGCCAATAAATATATCTATTAAAATATTAGAGAATTATAAAAATTAATATGCAGATAATATTGTCTTCTGTTGTTCTGTAGTATAGAATTTTGTGTTGTAATTTCACTTATACACTATTGTATAAACTAACGAAGATCCCCATTAACTTTCGTGACTTTATAAACAGTTTGGTTAAAATCAGAAAAGGATTAGCTCATTCCTTATTTGGAAATGCGTTCATTCAGTGTCACTTATGTGTGAAAAGTCTGAAAGATTCGTTTTAACGCTGTAATTCAATTCTAGTCTCGATTTATACGAAACTATTACAGAAATCAGTTGGATATGTCAAGTTGCATAATACCAAGTTATTTCGATATTGCAATAATAGTCTTTAACAATTAGTTTTCTTGCAACTCTTAACTTTCTTATTTCCATCCTTATGTTTAGATTCTTTAGAAATTCCTTTGTCATTTCTCATTTCAGTAGCGTATTGGTTTTTGGCACACATCTCGCTAATACTCTCTCTGCATTATATTATCATTATAGCCGTGCATTAGAATAAAGAAGCAGAGGTGGGTCCGCATTTTAATGAAACCCTTTAATAATAAATTTTTATTAGACTGTTATCAATCCTATTAACTTGTCTTGCGTTTCATTCGTGATAAAACCATGCTTCAATCGTGTGATATGATGAGTTTGCAAAATCTCTGTTTAAATCTTCCCATTTGATTAGATTGATCACAGCAAGGCACAAGACAAGACATTCGGCTAATTATAAAACAGTAATAATTTCAACTTGAAAAAATATCAATCTCACTTTGCCTCTCTATAATCATACATACCCAAACAAAAGCCTATAAAAAATAAAAAATCAGGTAGAAAACAAATATTTTCATTTTTGGGGTGCAATTAAACAATAAAACTATTAATATTTCTCTATTTTACCAATAAATGCAGTAAATATTTTGTTAGTTAAAGAAATATAATCATAATTATAATTTCTAGAGGTATATAGGGATGAATTATGTTTAAGACTGTACTGTGCGCCTGAAAAGATAAGGTGGTGATTATTGTTGGTGAATAATAATAATCGAGCGTGGTTTGGATTGGATTGGCTGATGAGTTTAAAAAAATGAGGATGATGAGACAATACTCGATTAAATTTGCACCATCATTGTATCTCTACATTACTTGTCAACTGCCTAAACGTGTATAAACGAAGGAAAGCAATCCAATCAAATGCTATCTGTGTAATTTAATCGAAATGCCGTGCTGTCCGTTTTCGAGACTCGAGCCAAGGCAAATACAATGGAGCCAGTCCAGTCCAGTAATTATTATTACGTATTCCTTCCCTTTTCCATCCCTCATATCCCATTATTATACAGAGCGTTTCAATTAAAAGTATCCATAGGACATCCAGTCTATAAGGAAAGTATGTACGTTGATTTGATTTTCCGCGTCAAACCAAAAAATGGGCAATTTAAATACATATGTAAGTGTCCTATGGATACTTTTAGGTGAAATTCTCTGTATACACTACTGCACAATCATAAATTATCATTAGTCGGCAAATATCCATCCCATACAAAGCAGGTACTATTAAAATAGAAACCAGAACAGTATTTTATAGTACATTATTAACTAAAGTAATTATCTATACACATTCCATTAGTATTTAGCATATATTTTATATAACATTCAAATAGAAGCAGGATACAGAAGAAGTGCTCTGTATTAAATTGGGTGCGGTCTTTCTATTTTAGTATAATATTTCATAGTAGAATTTCCAATAGTAGTATTATCACCATTGTAAATGCACATTTATTAGTTAATAGGTTTAAGCTTACGTGTTTCATTTACAAAGATTGAATTCAGCTTGCGTTAGCAATTACCAATTAGTATAGAAGGTACCTACTACGTTGCTTAATATTATTAGCCTGACTTGACACAAACAAATTGTCTGTATCATTTCATTTGCCATTTTCATTCAAAGGGATGAAATTCAACAGAGGCTAATTGCAAACGACCTATCTTATATCTAGGTATACTATATAGCATTCTAAACTAAAATAGGAGCCGAGAAAATCTTTGATTAGTTGCAGAATAGCGAAGATTTATTTTAATTGAATGTTCATTGCATACTGTGACCCATAATGGTATGCGGTGCAGCAGAAATGTAGTAAATCTACTTTTGCGTGTATTACAAATATAGACTACTATAAGATAGTTTTAATTATTCAGTATGTAAGGTTTTGCATATTTTTTCATAAATTTCAGTAAACCAAAATGTTTGTAGTTAGAACCATAAAATGCACAATAAATATTTTATTAGAAAACTGCATACATTCAAGGAATCCTTTTTTTAAAGCAACTGTAAAGTTAGAAAACATTAAAAGCGGAAAGAAATAAAGTATAGATAGTATGATTGACCTGTCAATAAATATTAAAACTAATTTTTGCAAATTCTAAATAAAAAATAATTAGCGTCTAAGCTGCTTAAAAGTAATTAACGACAAAAGATAATTCGTTGCTGTAATTGAGACTATGGCTAAAAAACATTGTAAAACTAGAAAAGAGAATAGTAATAAAATAATTCTGGATAAATGAGAAAGTAGAATTATTATTACATGATGGGAACTTCATTAGATGATTGTGAAGCGAACGTTGAATTTGTAGTAGGAGAGTGAGTGAGGAAGGAAATAGAATTACGTGATGGCATTTCTGTGTATGTAAAAGAGTAATGTACTATGATTTTTCAAGACTGGTGTATCTTCTATAATAAGGTTGTCTCGAACAAAAGTTTTGAACCCAAGATTTCTGTTTTTCCAAATTATTTATTTAAAATTTCCATAGCTAAACTGATTCCATACTTTGTGAGATTTTTATAATTAGATTCCATACGTTGTGGTGCTAATTCTCCAAATCTTAAATAAAAATTTTCGCTTGACACAACCTTATAGGAGAATTACTTAGATTACACCAGTCTTGGGATTTTGTGTGTCTGTGACATTTGGAGAAGTAGGATGTACAATACTAGAGATAAAGGGTAGGCTAATGCACCCGCCCGCCCGACCCGCACGAATTAGCTCCGAATGTGTTTCCATTGGCCACGTTGGACACAATGACGAAGGCGGAGTGATGGAGGTCCATTGTCATTGCACTCCTGCTGTGCACTGCCAACCATCACATCACAAAACTTCGCATCACCATCAACAATCGAATACTTCCACTATTCCACCAACATTACCATTCAGACCAGCAAGAGCCCTTTTTCCTCTTTCTTCACTCCTTTTCTGTTTACCTCCATTAATAACTCATTGTGCAACTCAGACACAAATCATTAGTATACAAATGTCCCTATTCCACTTACTCTCTTTTATTTTCCAGTTTCAGTCCTCTACCTTTATTACAAGTTTCAGAAGTTTCTTCATTTCTACACATCTTCACATTTCTAATTCTCTGTACCTTAATTTCACAATTGGTGGCATATGCATAACTTAACATAAATAACATAAATAATGGAAAATTCTCAACTAAAGTGATGCGGATTTTATTTTTGTTTTCCAATCGTCCATTCTAAGGGATTTACATATTCTAATTGCTTTAATTAATAAATTAATCGCGGTAAAGATGAATGAAATTGGTAAAGATGAATATTTTTAAAATTACAGTTATTATAAAAGTGTGTGGTGGAAATTCTAATTCTACGGGTAAATTCTAGTAAGAGTAGTAATTATGCCTGTAATTTAGTATTTCCTAATACCAAGTATTGGAGATACTTTAAGAGAACACCCTTTACTTACAGACTGTCTGTCTATCCTAATTTTTTTACGGATACATTTATGTGATGTGGTAACGCAATGTTTAATTAGCAAAGGCGACAACATAACAGAAACCGATTCCAAGTAAATGAAATGTGTAATTTTCCAACAAAATTTTTAATTTTCCCAAATTAGTTCGCAGATAGACTTTTCGTTGTTTTCTCCTAATTAATTTTCCGACGATACTTATCTATGCGCATTGTTACACCAGTTTATTAGTTTTTTATCCGATGAATTGGGAATTTTGTGTTTCTTTTTATTACTAGGTACGTATAATACCTAGTGCTAAAAACTAAGAGTACAGAAATGGAACTCGGGTTGTCTTTCTCTCTGGTCGATGCATCGAAGCGAGTGAAAAACAAACAAAAGCTCAGCAGGATCACTCTATCATTGGAATCTTTGTGTTTTCCATCTAGTTTGTATTGTTCATCGCACGCTGCTGTTCTTTTGTCAACGCAATGGAAAATACTTGCCTCTTGCTCTACCAAAGATGCACTACTTAGACCTATTTCATTTTTCTAACATGTAATAATGGATCCTGCGTGCTCTAAATCGTTAGATCACTTACTTGGAATATTTTCAGGTGCAGAAAACACACATACGCGTCAATTAATTGAATTTCCATTACACAACCAAGGGTTAGCATTTTCTGGTTTCAAATAAGAATTTAAAATAACAGAACCGAGAATCTCTTGTAAATATTCGGTGTAATTGTGAATAATTCTAGTAATGCAACAGAAAAGTAATAAAACTCACAGATTTCTTGATAGATAGTATATGCTATTACATTTTACAAAGTTGATCCCATTTTTAAAGAATTAGGACATTAACATTAGTGTAATGACATTAGTTTCATCTCTGCGTTGAATAAATACCGTCCGAAGACCACATGAGGCAAGGAATTCACGAATATTAACACAAAAGCATTATTGTAACATAAAAATCTCGTGTATTTATTCCATTACTTGTTTCTAACTTGAAATCTCATGGTTTAACAATAAAATGCACTATACAACACTTTATAGTCATGTAAAAATGGGGTTTGATATTTATAAAATTCTTTATCCATTATAAAAACGGATTACAATGAAATGTATTTGTGGATGAAGCTTTTGTGAAGTTACGCTATTATAGTACCGAAATAAAATGTTTCACTGTAGGTTGTCTCATAAAAGAGATCACTAATGTGAATATTAATGCCGCTTTTAGCTCCACACACAAAATGCATCACCTTGGCTTGATTTGACTTGCTTTGTCAACAGTGATGCTCAAAAAATGTTAATCACTTGCTATGAAATAGATATACTTACTTACATTTGCGTTCTTGACTTGAGTCTGTAAAGAATTAACGGACTCATTAGTATACTTCACTTAGAAACGCATTTCAACCCAAGCTTACTGCTTTTGATTTATTTCTTTGCGTTGCTTTCCTGTGACACTTCTCTGAATAAAGTGTTCATTAAGCACAGTCGTCGCAAATGTGTCTTTCTTGCATCCAGTATTTGTTAATATTATATTATACATTTAAATTAATCATGACGATTTGCTTGGAAACTGACAGATGCCATTTCTTCATCAATTTCAGTAAACCAAAACCTTTGCACTTAGAATAATTGCACAATAATATTTGAAAACAGCATATATTCATAGAATCCTGCAGCAATAATATTTAAGGATGAATGGAAAAATGAATCTAACTTAATGAATCAATTTTCATTAGGTGAGGAAATATTTTATTAAAATTCATAACATGGATTATGCTTTTGAATTCAGTTCTAAAAGGACAGAACTTTTTAAGATTTAGTAATTAGGTTCACGTATAGCTAAAACTAAGGAATCTATACATGAAAAATGTAGTAATTGTAACAAAGATTATAAGAAATGGCAGTTTTGATTCCTCTTTGGTCGCTCCACATCTTCGTATCCAATAAGGCGCTGATGGCAGCCTTTTTAATTCTGAACGATTTTCGGGCATCCCAAAGATTTCGGCATAAGAATTAACATTGCAATAATCTGTTCTGCAGACATGCAATTGCTCCCATACTTTTTCACTAACCCAATGAGTTGCATCAATATTAGTCTCATTAAATTTCGCAATGTTTCGAATAATCCAATAGCGCCGTCCTTTGCTAGATTCAGTGTATGTCAATACTGAGTAACAGACATTAAGGACAGTATCTGCACTTTGTGTTCTTAAGAGATTGTGTGATCCGTATATGCAACCTATTGTGTTATTGTCATGCATGCCAATAGGATTCACAGTTGGATCTTTGAGGTAAACAAAAGTTTCGCATACCCAACACCTTATGTTTTGTCCTGAATGGTGACACAATTTAAATTGTAGGAAAAGTAACTTTATAATTTTTATAAAAATTGATATTGATAACAATTGAAACCAGTTATAGGAGCTATATTTTGTCTACCTGAACTTTCGCTGATAGTAATAATGACCAGCATTGCAATGGTACTCCATATGACGAGTTTCATTCTCCTAATATCAGCAGTTATTGAAATAAAATCAGAGAATTGGCGAAAACGAAAATCTCAAATAATAATACTATTTTGTACTGTAGGTTGGGATTTTGGGATGTTATCATTATTTCTAATGTCGTAGGTACAGACTAAGTAGCCATGGGAAATTACATAAAGTGGACCTGCGGTCTTCGTTTCCTTAATATCAGTTCATTCCGGTTAGATCAGATCATTTGGTACATAACGTAAAAAAAGCAAACTGTATAATTCCTACTTAGTTATGTACAAAGGAAGAATTATGCAATTAGTCGATAAATTTCTGTACAAAATAAAAATAGTCTAAACTGCTCAAACGTAATTTACGGTAGATTAATTAAGGTTTATCGTTAATATAATTGCGAGTGTGGTTAAAAAAGAATTTTTTATAAAACTAGAAAAGAGAGTAATAATGAAATAATTCCTGAGTCATGACATTGGATGATTACTTGCATAATGCATGTAGGAGCATTAGGGGGGCTTGATGTTCCTGATAAAATAATATAATCCAATGATTTGACTTGGATCAATCCACTGGACTCATATTATTCGTCTCTGTGTTTTCCACCGCCACAGTTACTTTATCAAATTCCCATCTCTTTACACATAGGGCTGCACAATTGTATCATTTATATATCTCTATTGCTATTATTTAGTATAGAAAGGAGAATTATTGTGCTCCAGTTGAAATAAGAATAAGGTGAGGTAGCCATTATATAAAATGCACTACAGTAGTGTTACGTAAAAGGGGGTATTGCAATGTAAAAGAATATTGTAATGTGCCATGGGCAGTGCAGCTGAATTTTGTAGAGAAATCCAAGAGAATCAGCGGAGAGCAGATACCTCCCAGGTAACAAAACATTCAACTCGGCTACTGACAATTAAAACCGAGAGAAAACAATACTCGGCCTGTTCTCTATTTATGTTTTGCGTTCTGTTTGTCATTTCGTTGCGTTTAGCATTTAAAAGGCGAATCCACGCTCAAGTCAAGTCTGTGTGTGTCCCTTTGTATTCCACCAACTATTGTGTAACAACAAAACCACTATTTCTCATCACAACAGTTTTCTTCTTAGCTTCAGTTTTCTTGTAGGTGTTTCGTCTCTCTGTACTTTTCTGTTTTTGTCTACTCATCATAATCTTTCTTTCATAAGGAACACAAATAGTCGACTACCAGGTAGATAAAACTCTCTGTGTCCATTAAGGGCATTACAAGATCTATAAATACTTTTATGAGAGCCTTATTCATATAGAATTGTGATTTCACAATATTTTACCAAAATGTTTGATTTGTAAACGATAAATTATAAAGAATCGTAAGAAATATGATTTTTACAAAATTAAATGCTTTTAATCTTCACTTATTACCGGAAACTGTACAGGTATTTATAAGGTAGGTCAATGTGTAGAAGAAATTGTTACGTCGCTGAATTTGGTTCCACATCTCTGAAAACGACTCTTGTAAGGTGTGCGATGATTTTGCTTTTCAATTGCAACTTGAATATAACGAATGCCGTTATTCCTGTTAAGAGTAGGACTACAACACTCAGAGTTATAATTGAAGCAGTACTCCATGCATGACTAGTTTCTAAAAATATGCAAAATTGTTATTCAATAAGTTTCTTTGATAATAAAATTAATTACTAGATCAGTATGTATTTAGGTTAGAACAATAAAAAGTGAGACAAGCCTTGAACAAGCACTTCTATGGTCATCGTAGCTCTTCCGGCCCAATTGCTCGCAGAACATTTATATATTCCTTGTGTTTCGTGAGAAACAGTACCAATAATTAACACTGAAGTCCCATTTGCTTCCCAGATATTTTTGCTTCTTGGCTGAATAGTCTTTATAAATAAACAACGAAATGATCAGGAACCGCATTTGACGAGTCTTGATTTAAAGTATAAATTAAATTCTTACATGACCATCTTTTTCCCATTTAACTGAAGGAATTGGCAGTCCTGTCGATTTGCACTCCAAAATCTGCTCTGTATCGCCCACTGTCATGTACATTTCCTTTTCAGTATCTTCGATTTCTGGTGGGATAGACTCTAAAGTACACAAGAGTTTGCATATACTACTTTAGGAATGCAATTTTAACTTTTACAAATAGCATTTCGTGTAGATTTGTAATTTTTTACCTATAACTTGTAAATTAATACTCTTGTGCACCCAGTCGGTAGAATTCCAAACAGGTGCATAGCAAACGATACCGGAAATATCCATAGATATTGTAATGTCCATTCTATGATACATATTCTCCGTGAAATCCTCTTCATTTTTACCATAATCTGGAGAACCTGTTAAATAATACTTTTATAAACAGTTTTTCTCTAATTTCATAAAAAGGAAAAATATAGTATTACATTACCTAATATGGCAATAGATTCATCTTTTCTTTTCAATCCCCATCTAATTCCTTCGGAAAAATAAGAAGGCAAAGTCACACAGGAGACAGAAACAATTTGTTTGTTGTAAACAGTTGCATTAAAATGAGGTACTATTTTCATCATGTTTTCTGATGGTATACTATTCCAACTAAAATCTAAATTGCAAACGATATAAATATTCCATATAGGTATTATTAATAGATATCTTGGTGATACATATTTTCAGAATAGCAAATTTACATGTATTAAAAGCGCTAATCCCTGGTACGCTGAAATCCGTGTAAAAATGACGGGTTATGTCAATAGCATCACCTTTACACCTGAACATTCCCGTTTCACGAGCATATATTTTAGTTGAAGTGCAACCACCGCTTCTGTACCTTTGTCCATTGTTCTCAACCTTAAAATAGAAAATTGAAATAACTGAGTAACAATAAGTTACAAATTCCAATTCCATGTTTTCTTGAACGGTCAAATAGTGCACTGTTTCTTGTAAGTGTAATTACGGTAACCTTGAGTAATTGATGCTGATGAGCATGACAGGTGGCGACGTTTGTACAGAAAATTTCTCTGAACACAGGTGCTCTTGCACTGTTGGAGCAGCAAACTAACTCATCCTTCTGAGAATCAAAGTAATATTTCGAGTTCCCCAGCAGAATATCTTCAAATAAGTCTGTTGTCTTCTTTTCTTTAGGATTTCATTAAAAATTCACATTGAAGCAATTTTAAATACACTTTTGCTTATGAAATTATTAGATTTAAAAAAAGTATTACCGTATTCGACATCAATTATCACGAAATCATCTGGACTTTCTGCTACACATTTATATTTTCCATATAGAGAAACATTGTCTCGTGTTGCCTCAAGAGTAAAACCAATTTTAGGATCGAACATGGCTTTGATACCATCTTTTTCAAAATTCGGGGAAATAGACTGAAAATTCTGAAAGTGAGTTCATAGAATTTTATAGGACATTTTATAGGACTTTAAAAAAAGTTCTTTTGAATTCGATGCACTTACTTTATCATTGTGCTTGAAAAGAGAAACTTGTCCTTCAGGATATGAAACGTAGCAAGGTAATACCACACTTCGATTATTTTCAGATGGACCCACTTTAAGTGACTCTCCAGCCAATACCAAATACGATGCTGACTGACCTGGACATAAATTACACACAATTATGAATAAATGCAATAATTTTCAAAATGTATTATATGAAAGAATTCATACTTGATAAATATTCTACATACCTTGCCAGTATAAATAAATATCGTTCTGCATTCTTTCATCCTGTGTATTCTGACAACTATATTTTCCTGTCATCCTATTAAAATCTCCGTATATCTCAATTACGGAATAGTATTGCTGTAGTCTTGGGTTTGACAGGTCTGATACTGTTGTAGAATCTAAAGATCTTCGTAAAGTTCGAACTTTCATACTATATTGATCCTCATAAGAATACTATGACAAAGAAAAACAAAAAATCATGTACCAAAATCCATTTAAATAATGGCAATAACTTTACCTCAAAACTAATGATTTCTCACAAAATTATTCATTTTTTCATAACTAATATTGCGAATGCAATAGAAATTATTAATATTTACATTTTTCTTGAAAATTCTGGCAGTAAAAAGTATAATTAAGGGTAAACAGTAATGAAATATATGGAAAAGGGAATAATTCTTGGGAAAATGAATATTATTGTAATGAATAAGGATTTTTGTGGCAAATGAATACAATTGTGGAAAAACTACCTGAGTACGTTCAAAAACCCACACAACAGGATAGGAAGCATTGCAGGTGAATGAAATAGCACTAATGTGATGTGACACAATCCACGTTTTTCCATTGTCCCTGACCGAAATGGCATCTTCCCCAAAAGACTCTAAATCAGACTCCCAATCTTCACCATCGAGTTCTTTCCATCGAACTGAGCTTATAGAAGGCTGGTTTCTTGAAGACGATGAGTAATATCCTTTAGCATTGACTGAAACGAAGAAAACAGACATTAACACTGTCACGATGCAAATATAAATTTGAAAATGGGCGATTCCTCTTAAATTTGGCATGATGGCCATTAAATTAAAAATGACTAAATAAAAGGTCGTAAGTAATTGACTAATGTATAGAAGCGTACTAACTAAGAGTAACACATTTAACTGAGATCTCCTATTTAGTTATGCCATTACACGAGTATTTCCTATTAAAGTCATATAATCATTAGCGAATTCCACAGGGAATTCATGAATTCCATTTCCAACTGATGCGTATGTGGTATTTATGTCTCAAAGCTATATTATTGTCAAAGAGTATTCATTTCTAAGAAAATTACATGCATTGTCATGACCGAAAATCAAATTCGTTGTAATAAACACTTAAAAATAGGCAAATTGACACTGAGAGCATTGAGAATTGAGACAGACAATATACTTACAATAATTATTTCCTTGTATTACAAAATCAAAAAATCCCTCCTTTATATACCTTTATATAACGCTTCTCCTTTATATAACGCTTCTCCTTTATATAACGCTTTATAACACATTTAAGGGCGATTGGGATTAAATGCCAAAAATCGTGATACCGCATAATACAGACTTTGATATGCAGCAAACATGGTCATGTATATTCCACATTAAAATCAATAAAGTGAAATATATCAGTGAATAATCTAGGCATACCACATCAGGTCTAAAAAAGTATTCTCAATTTTGTCTGCCAAACCTCGGATTCATAAATAATTATTGTAGAAAATCTTCCTTACTACACCTGAAGAAACATACAATTCAATTAATATTACTAAATAATAATTTATAGTGGAATATCAATTAAAAATAATATTCGATACTTCAAAAATGTCAAAAAGGATACTATAGGTCTGCTTAGCCAAAACAATAACCTAATCATATTGTTGCTAATGAATAATGACAAATTGCATTCTACTGCTAGTGATTCATTTAAAAAAAATCCCGTTTGCCCCATAAATACAAGGGTAAACTTTAGGAACACAGCGGATGTAAAAAAGAAGATATATCATAAGTTGCAAGGTTCACTCTAATTTATTTGGCTACTTTATGTACCCTAATGCGCAATTTGGGAATTCCATAGTCCTTCAGCACACTTGTACATAACCAGTGGAATGATTCACAAGTGTCTCCACTTACAAAGTACTTTAATCGTGAACATTACTTTACTTGTGAGTAAAATGTTAAAATGTCCTTACAATTAAATGTCCTCGCTAAGATTTTCCGAAGAAAGTGTGACTCTTCGCACACCCATATAGAAAATAAAAGAGCAAAATCTTGAGATAATTGATAAGATATCCACAAAAAATTAGGAAAAATGCATTTGCTGCACCTTACACCTTGTTGGCAGCCCCGAATAAAAACTAGATCAAAAGTACATTAGCTTTTCTAAATGGCAGACATTGTAAAATGCGATAATTGAATAAATTCGTGTCATATTATAATATAACTATAATAATATTACAAGAATCGGCTGAACTCAGGCAAACGGCCAAGTGTTTGGTTTGGTCTAGAAAAATTATTAAGTTTATTGTCAATATCTACAGCTAGATAATAAGGTGGTTATGTATCTGCCTAATTTTTTGTTTGAAATGTCTAGTTGTAGTCTACCCTGAAGTGTAAAATGGAGTCCAAAGGTGAAATGACTCCTTAGAGCAGCTTTGACAAATCATTCCACCTGTTGCATCAGCGTCATAAAAGAAAATACTTAAACTTGAGCAAGGTTCTCGTTTTGCTGTCTATTTAATCAAGTCAAGTTAAGGGGCAATAGAATCATATGCGAATGCTTTAAAAGTTGGTAACATGTTATAGGAGCGCAATAAATCATCACTTAATAACTGGCTGGTTGGACGCGACATTCTTAGGCAGGAGGGGGTTCGCCATAAAATAAATTAAACAACTGATAAAATCTAATTGGCACTGATTGTGATTGTGATGTGACGCGAAGCGACTCGGCACAGAGATCATCAATATTTTCATCGAGAAAATGTGTCACATTCGTCTATACGGTAAATAGTCGCCTCCGGTCTATATCTATCCATTGCACATTAAGATTCTAATCTGATTAACAAAAGTAATTCATACAAAACATTGTTTTTCATATTGTTAACGAATGCTATCAATGATTTTCAAATTAACATAATATGCATTTACATATGTATGGCTCTAGGTAAAATTCTTGGGAAATTGCTGTTTTCTTGCAATATCGGATAAAATCAATGCTAATTTACAATAAGTGGTTCTTCTACACATAAAAGTCATATCACGAATGTAGATCAACAAGAAAAAAATATTTTTCTCTATTGAATATTGATTTGTTTTTTTCGCATGCGTTTGCTCTATATGGGAATTGACTTTTGGCCTTTAGAACACAACAACGTAGATTTACATCGTACTTTGCTCACTTTACTACAGAGACGTCAACACTTAATTCGTCTCTACGTGACATTTACATTTTTAATGCTTTCATTTGAATTTTCGCTTTCGTCGGTCCATTGTCTTGTTTTGCCAACGAGCAATGTGTAACTCTTAATCACAAGAATTTTGATGATCAACATTGTGATTAACAGCTAAGCTATCTAACCTTTAATGTGTATAATAGAGCTGACATAATCACAAACATACTTTCAAGAACCAATTAAATCTTTTCATCGAAATCCACTCGAGTCAAGATAATTATCACTCTCAGTCGCATAATCTACACTGATAATGTGAGGTTTACGAACCATGTGTAAATAATTAGGTCAATTTTACACAAATCCTAATCGCAATTCTTTTTAACCCTTAATGTACATTCCTAGAACACATTAATTCTGTTGACAAAAGTTTTAATGGATTTCCAATACTTTCGTAACACATTTCCAATCAGAATGCAAAATGCAAAACTAGGTCATAAATGGACTGTGGGAAAATAGTAAAATTCACTAATTATTCTTCGTTCATGTTAAAAATGCTGAATTTCAATTAAACTTGATATCACATGATTATTGACTGTCCCAAAGGGTTAAAATAAATATAAATCCTTCAACAGGATTGCTTTTGACATTTATCTGGCAATTACGTGCTTTTTTATTTGTTGAACTTGTTGGAAAACCATTTAAGAGTTTAGCAATTGTATTCAACTTAAATTTTACGAGACTTGCATTGCATTTCTACAGAGTTACAGTTATTACAGACTTATTAGCACAAGTTACACTTAATTAATTTTCGCTTAGGACAAGTGCAACATGAGAAACTAATTAAATATTCTTATTGACAACATCTGTTGCATTTTTGCAATAGCCTAGCCCACTATTTATCAATAACCTTTATTCCATATTATTGAGTAGTAAAAGGAATAATGTTTTTGAAAAGAATGAGCCTTAAAAGTGAGAAAAGAGACTAAACGTGCGTACAGCCCATTCCCATTGTATTATGATTTGCAACGAACGATGAAGTATCATTAAAAGTGACGGAATGACTGAAAAGGTGGATAATGTAGAAGTGCGAGAGAAACTATTAAGAAAAACAAGCCCTCCCTCCACATGTCATTTCTCACACCGATAGATCGTCTCATTTCCATACTAATCTTCCATTAGCACAACTAAGGATTTCTACTAATGTGAAAATATTGCATAATCCCACATACTTATGCCCAAGTGGTTAGTTCATCGCCTGTCTCTTTACTTATATTTATTAATTTTCTCAAACCTCAAAACTGACTAATTAATTCCTTTTGCGCCCGAGCCCACTCCAATCTCTATCTAATAGTTATCAATATTTTGCATATCTGGCTTCTGTCGACTCAAATCGTAATGATATGATAAATAATAGAATAACATGACATTCATTGATACCTTTACCCTGTAATGAGCTTAATTGGCCAAACTAACCAATCGTATAATTTGATCTAGTTCCATCAAAAGCAACATTGCAATACACATGTTCTAATAACCAAAGATCCAACAAAATCCCTAACCAAACCTTGTCAATAGCTTTTATATAACACTTAAGAGGCTTTCTTTGTCTGACTTTAGTAGTTAAACCAAATTACAACCTAGAAACATTTCTTTCGCACCAAATCAAAAGCAAATCAAATAGTAAACACAATACCACACACCTGCATATACAAATGCAACTCTGATCAGAGATCCAAATCAGATAATTACTCTATTAAGGTTTTAAGTGGTAGCTATACCTGCACATTACATCTTACCGACTGCAATTACTACCGTATAATCCAAATCCACATTAACTCTACTCAAATCCTACAAACGTCCTCAGGCAATGCCTCCGTCAGTTTACTATGTCATTTTATGGCATCTCATTACCTTATTCTGTTTTATGGCTTTCATTAACAGAACAATGAAACAAAAAATACAATATTTTATTCTTCCATTCCATTATATAAGCCATGTTGCGATTTTTGCAAAATCCAAAGATAATTAACATTAAATAAAATGGAATTCTTCCATAAATTCACCAAAATTTGCATTAACCTTTTAAACATTTTTTAACGAAAATATTTAACTACACCCATTATTAAAAAAAATATAAAACCCCAATATTTGAGTTTTCCATACCATAAAACAAATCATTTTCTGCTTTTGGCAAAATCCAAATGCAAATTACATTAATAAAATTGAATTCTTCGACATATTCAGTAAAACTGCATTAACCTACTAAAAAATTTTGAACAAAAACACTTAACTACACCCATAACCAGGTAATGTAACTGTTAAAATAGGAATTAGAGAAAACGAAAGGTTCACAGTGGTACTGCGATGTTAAATCATTAATGTTATGATTATTACATATTGATTACACACATATAAAATAATATATTGCTCATTGTCCGTTGGGGAATGATGTAGTTTTGGCTTTTACGAGCGTAGCAGATGTCAAGAGACATATTAGATTATTATTTATTAGCAAATGATGAAAAATTCTGGTCTAGTGGATTCGATGAGCAAGTCTAATGAATAAGCCAAGTAAGTATATACGTGATAATGATATCGTTTAAAAGAAACTACTTATGGTTAGGTACTAACTAATTGTATATACTTGCTACTTACTGCTGGCTGGTTACATAATCATGGAGCGTTTATCATCTTATTACTTATTCAGGTATAGAATAGGGATATAAACAAAGAAAAACAGGTATGCATTGCTGTTGCATCAAAAATGAAGGAGAATAAACTTTACATTAGTATGTGAAACAATCAGAGCAATATTACTACTCTTATTGTTAACTAATCGATAGTATAGCAGAGTTGACTCGAATCCACTTGTGCAATTTTCCTCTTTCTTAGGTACTTATAAATCGATCTCTACTATTATAACCATTCCTTTGCCTATTCCTCCCATCCAAGCATCGCATTATAAATAAAATAAGTTTTATTACCAGCAAAACATGATGCTGAAAGAAATAGCTACTTTGTATTCACCCTACCTTACAAATACATTTAACCTACAGGTAAAAATAATCAATGGAGTACACGATCTTGCACATAACAAACTAATAAAATGAACTATTTCAATAGATTTTCGTTCTCATTAGTACAGATCAACAGACACGACTGCAGACCTTTCCACCTCACAGATATTCAATTATAACAGTCGTAATAATAATAATATCCTGCTAAACATTGTTCAATCATATCATTATAGGATTTCATAAACGGTTTCTATTTCTGATTCTACAGTTTACAAACTATTAATCAGAATGTCAGACCTTATTTTCAATCCACGTGAATAAATTCACTTCAAGTTACAATAGTTGGGAATACTAAGGACCTGTTGTCATTAAAATCAGAAGAATGAATGAATGTACAGATATTTATGATTAGTTTTAGGTTTTATAGTTACATTCTCTAGTATTAGTCTCAGAAAAATTACTCGATGCTCTCTCTCTATTTACTAGTAAACCTTTGCATTTCCTTCTTCCGATCTTAAAACTGTTATACCATTCTATTTCTCACTAAATACTAATTACGTATTATTTATTGTATTACTTGGCCACAAAAATCTCCGCTCATTGCAAAAGTATTCATTTTTCCACAAGTAATACTGTTTTTCCCATATCTCTCATTTTTACACATTTTTATTAAAAATTCGGGAAGGAAGTTGTAAATCATCAAGGGCAATTACTTGTGGCAAAATGAATACTTTTGTAAAGAGTGACCTTATTGTTGTGGCAAACTATTACTATTATGGTAAAACGCCAATTTTCTTTGTGGGAATCTCATTATTTTTATGGGTAGTTAAATACAGACCAAAATTCGTTTATCTTTCAAAAGTTAAATGGAAAATTTAAGCAAGTAGACACGAAAGCTAACTTTAATGAAAGCTATTTATTTGAGTAAGTAAAGATCTTACCTTGAATATAGCAAATGCATTAAAAATTTTGGTTAGATAAGTGCGATAAAGATCCGTTGTAAACTGTGTATGTAAAGGACTTTGCGCGAAACAAAATGAGCAGAGCGATAATATATTGTACTAATGTAGTGTACATTACATATCGCATAATCCAATTGAAAGTCATTAAAATTCCCACATGAAAAACTAACCCCATAAATCAACAGAGCTCCTGAAAAGGAATGCGACGCTATAAAAATTCCTTTGGCTACATTGAGTTGAACAAGACTGTCGGTATAGCTTATCTTTTGGTTTGTCCAACTACGGTGTGTTAAATACTGTCCATATCTTTATACTTTATATGAGTTTAGTAGTTATTATCTTAACATTCCATTCCTCTATAAATATGCAAATAGTAAAAGCATGGATTTACAATTTGCTATTTGTCATTTCTAATTTGCGAATCTGCACTTTGATTGTCAATGGTTGACTTGGAATCACTTTAGGGCTACAAGACGATATACGACTGAGCTTTTTACTCTGTCCTGTCCCACAACAATCGTTAAGCATGTCTCTGGGCATTATTCTATTTGTTTAGCGATACTATTAACTGTAATAACATTGCGAAACATCGAAAACAGAATTTAGATGCAATGAAATGACAAAAGAAGAATAAACGAGTTAGTAACCTAGAGGTAAAGAAATAAGATTTCAATCTCACTATCCCATCTCCGTTTCCATCCATTTCCAACGCTGTTAAGAGAATAGTTGGAGCAAGTGATGGGATGTACGTACTTAATTTAATTTATTTGCTCTCCTCACCTATGGCATTCGTGCCATCAATCATTCTTGGCCTGGGTTGTCTTGCGTGTTTCTCTGCCTGCTGATAAAATCCACAACAGAATCAGAACAATATAAAAATACATACTAATAATTATTAACTACCTACACATTTAAATACATACAAGGCACACACCATCATAAATGCATATAAAGTATACCAAAGCTGGAGTAAAACTAAAACTCACTAATTTAAATGCAATAGCCTACATTTAAATTAGATTAACCGTTCAATGTCACCCACCCTGCATTGTGTTCTGTTCTTTGACAAAATTACCAGCGTGTGCAGCTCTTTAGTTTCCTTTCCTCCTTGCAAACATGTGGGCAGCATTTTCTCAAATATCAATACCAAGTATAAGTTTTCGCTCACAGCAACACTCCAACAAGAAATTAAGCACCAACTACGTATATTCTGAAAGAAAGATAATTCAAATTAGAAAAGCCAGCTTTAACCATCATACATTGATTTACATCGGGCATAATGATATTGATAGCATTTCCAATTTGCATCAAGCAAAACAAAGCCAAAACTTTTCTGAAAGCTTCAATTACACATATTAGCATTTAGTTTCTTGAGGCATTGGACTCAACTGACTGCCATTGCCGAATCTTAATATATGGATATTGGAAATTGGAATAGGTACACATAGTATGCAAAATTCAAACTATATTTCTATTTCTTATACTAATATAGCAATAAAATATTAAAAGTGACTCACCTTGCTGACCAGAGCCTTTCTTTGACCTTTCAAGTCGATCGCTGATGCTTTTCGATGGATTTAAGTTTTAACTATGCACATTACTTATGCTGGTAATCGTAGTTAGCAAAATGCGATTCGCAATTCACTTACACACATTCACATCCTGTGTTACACCGCTCCAATTTTGGACAGTCAGTCACACCAAACCAAACAAGTCTGAAATCAAACTATTAAATAAGGGCCATAACTTGTATAACCAACTTATATAACCAAATGAGCATAATAATGCAGTTTTAGTCAGTAGCACCACTAAATAGTAATCAGTAAATGGAATGTTTAGTCTTACCTTAGTAGTAAATGCTGTTACTCTCGTTCTGACTGTAATAAGACAAAAGGAGGAGACCGTGTACAATAGATAATAGATGGATGTTATTGTTATATAATGCATATCGCATTAGGCTGGCTCCTTTTTAGCAATTTTCTGGCTCCAGCAGTCTGTGACGATGATGACAACAACTTCATTTGCACTTTACACTCAAGCTGCACCCAAAGAATAACTAGTTCACAAAAATTGGGTTTGTTTTCTTTCAAACTGCAATTCTATTGTTAACTGCAGTCACACTTGTCACCTTTTTCAGAATATGACAATGAATTAACTATGTTTGCCAATTTGTTTTAATTAAACTGCATTTTACGGAAAGTCCACGCAAAACAAAGAAAATGAAATAAATAATGTGAAAATCCAACAAAATCTGGGTTAGTACAATTTTGTAAACAAAGAAAATCAACCTGAAAATCAAAAATGTAAACAATCATGCGCAAACAAAGAAAATCGGTCTGAAAATCATGAAATTGAAAATCTCGTTCTGTACAGTAAACCTGAAAATGAAAAATGTAACCAATCATGTGCGAAAAATGAAAATGGGCCTGAAAATCATATTTAGTAACCAAAAATATTGAGCCAATCATTGAAAATCATTACTTATCAGTTACATAATACGCTCGGCGGAATTTTCAAATAGATTCTGGATTAGTGAACCGAATTTTCTGCTGAGCATTTATTTGGACTGTTTTCAAAGATATTTCTGAGAAATTAGAAAAGGTTTTGAGTTTCTAGCACCTCTTAAAAAAGATAATGCCACAATTATGTGACAGGTAGTCTTTGTATTGCATTAATTTAGGTACATAAAAAGACTTTTACTGTTTACACTGAATGACTTTCGTAGAATGAGTGTTGAATGAAGGCCTCGAGTTATTTTTGGGATTGTTGACAAGAGAGATGTGAACGTGACTTGACATGACACGCAAAACCAGCAACCTCAGCAAGTGGGCCCATGAAAACCACATCATATTGACAAAACAGGTGATCGCATTGTGTCTTTTTTCAATCACTCCTACATAATATCTACTCCACTATAGTAAATATATTCTTAATATGGTTTTCATTGAAATGGTGAATTGCTTTGCATTTTTTAATTTGGTGCTATATTTTCAGTGTAACGTAGAGCAGTGATGACCAAGGATGCTAAAATCCATGGGTTTTTTAGCAAAAACCCTCGACCCAAGGCTTTTTAGGTATTTAATCTACTCAAATATATAAGACTTCAGGTATATTATTTGATTTCCATATTTTCTTAGTCAAAATTAGATTAACAATGCTTGTTTTCAAGTGTATTTAAACAAATATGTTCATATTTTGCAGGTTTTGTAATGATAAACTGTAATTAATTGTATAGCAGATGGTGGAGTTTGTATTTCCCCCTAAAATACCCCAATACCCCAAAAACCCTTGGGGTTTTCATAATAAACTGGGTCGGGTTTTTGCTTAAAAACCCTGTAGGTTATAAAACCATCAACGCATAATGTACACTGGCAGCAGATATTGTCATGTCATACAAGTTCGCATTGAATCACCCACGTTCTCACAGTAAATCATTTTTGACACTCGTAAGTATTTAATACTGATATAACTGTCGTACTAGTAAACCGTAATAAAATTCGTTCCTGAGCCGTAAGGAATGATATAAAATGCAATAATTGGATATATTGTTTTTTGTCATTGGTACATTGAATGAAAAGGCCTACTAGAATTTTCCTCTCATCTCTCTATTCCATTCTTTATCAATTACAACGTGCATTATGCAATTTGTGCTGCAAATGTAAGTAATATAATATCTATTGCATTGCATATACGTTGTACCTACGTGGAAACTGCATAATGACAAGTGAACTTAGAAAAACAGCCATAGCCATGAATGTGAAGTGAATCATCAACGAATCCAATCCAATCCAGTGCAGTTCAGTCCAGTTATGTCTCATAACAATTGTAAATCTGTTGGACGATGTGATATGAAGGCAGACTGCCAAACCAATTCTAGTAAGGAAACTTACATTGCCTATTCTATTGTAACAGTCATCTGATGTGATGATGATGATGGACGTGAACATGAAAACATAATCAGTCACAGTCCCTATATTTGCATATACCAACAAAATCCCAATCCAATTAGAACACACACAGTGTACTGGTATGCAGTGCATATAAGCATAATATGCACTGCATGTAATACGTAGTGCATGCATGAAAAGGACAATGTGGAGTGCACAAAATGCACAAAATGCAAGAAATAGTAATTTTAACATTAAGAACTAAAAGTTGCAAATACCGATTAGCAAATACCGATTAAGTGTGTGTGGTTTAGCGCCCCTGGGAACTGCCCCCAGGGCCTAGCCCACCCCCATAATTTGGCCGTAGCCAGGGTAGGGATTCCCTTTTTTGGTGTAAACCCTGTCACAAGAATCCGTGAGTCACTCTCGCTCTGACCACGGACGGGAGGCTAGCACTTGCAAAGCCGGGCGCCGCGAACCCACACTTTAGTCCCTGCGGCAGAAGCGAGAGCGGGTCTTCGGTTCACTACTCACATCATCCCCCGAAAGTCCGCAAACCCCGGTTGTGACCCGGAGATGGCAAACCCAGTAATCAGGACCATTCCCGGTGCAGGCCCGTGAGCGAGACCTTAAGGCACCAGGAGCTTCCCTTTCCTGGGCATAGACCACTCGATGCCTCCAATCTCCCTGACCTAGGTCAGTTAGCTGGAGCGCGCATGCCACCCTCCGCCCTGGTGACACACGCTAACCCCCTGTGGTCTATGGCCCTTGCTCCATCCTCAGCTTTTTTTGCCGTAAGGACTACCCCTTGCTTTCGCAACCCAAAGTCGTCGGAGGGGGTCAGATGTGTGCTTCGCTCGGACGGAATCCACACACACCTGTCGACCTAGACTTCTAGGAGGCTACCGACAATGGGGAGGTCACCCTATTGGCGTTTAGCTGAGGACCACCCGGAGCGAAGTATAGCGCCCCTGGGAACTTCCCCCAGGGCCTAGCCTTCCCCCATATTTAGCCGTAGCCCAGGGTAGGGATTCCCTGTACCTTTATACCTTACCTTCCACCCTTACCTTCCACCCTTACCTTATATATACCCTCGACCCTCCCGGAGCAGGAGCTCTTCACTCCTCAAAGGACGGCAGCCGACTGAGGCCAAAGAGGGAATGCACCCCTATATATACCCTCGACCCTCCCGGAGCACCGGAGCAGGAGCTCTTCACTCCGCAAAGGACGGCAGCCGACTGAGGCCGCAAACGGAATGCACCCCTATATATACCTCCGAACCTCCCTGAGCTCGCTCACGGAGGTCCACTTTCAGGCGTTGTATGTTGTTGTTTGTACGTCCGTATTGTGCGTAATACGTTGTACGTACGTTTGTGCGTAAAACGTTGTACGTACGTTTGTGCGTAATACGTTGTACGTACGTTTGTGCGTAAAACGTTGTACGTACGTTTGTGCGTAAAACGTTGTACGTACGTTTGTGCGTAAAACGTTGTACGTACGTTTGTGCGTAAAACGTTGTACGTACGTTTGTGCGTAAAACGTTGTAAGTACGTTTGTGCGTAAAACATTTTACGTACGTTTGTGCCACCAATAATAGTTTCCGTCTACTACAAAAATATGTTGGTATTTTATTTAGAAACATTCAAATGTAATGGGAGTTTGTATTTTAGTGAAATATAAATATGAATATTGGCATTGATAAAATCAATCAAGTACTTTCTGACCTGGGTAGTAAAGTGATTTCTTGAAACATACTAAATTAAAGCGCAGAGATGTTGCAGGGTAGTACTGATGTGGGAATTATTAACGATCCAGAGATACATTTAAATAAATTGCTACGACAAACGATTCCAGATTCCAGAGATATTTCATCACAAGCTAAGCAGTTAATAGCAGATATATATTCAACCAAAATAGCAGTACAGTACGGGGATTATCAAACAGTGACATTCCAGCAGATGAGCAGTAAAAAATCAGGATAAGATTGTGTGGGTTGTATCGTATCCAAATAATAAGTCACTCCAATAATATTAGGGTATATTATAGTAGAGTCTTAGCGATTAAACCTTAACTTAATTTTCGGGCTGCTTAGCGTAACTCTCTTAGGTGAATTTCACAAAGTTACGCTTAGGTTACACCAGACAGTTTGCGTTCTATTTTTTATACTTGGAATTTAAGTTTACCAACATAAATTTACCTCAATCAAAATTTTATAACATTTGACAACTAATTTAAATTAAAAGTGAAGCCCACGTTTTCACAATACCACAATAACACAGTTTTCACACGAAAATCATTTACATTTTGGTCTTGCAACTAGCAAATTGTCACTGCAATTAATTGTCATCTATTCGTAAATGACAGATTGCTATGTTGATTTAAAAGTGGTTTTTTGTATTTTGGAAATGTTACCTGGTACTTTTTGATATCACTATTTCGATTTTCAATCCGCAGCAGTGTTTCTTGAAACAATTTACTCCCTTTTATTCGAGAAAATGAGGTGAATTTGTTTTTGATTTGCAATGAGCACGAGGGGAGTAGAAACGTAAGTATCAAACGCAGCGCAAGTATTCTTAGGTAACCTAAGAACGATTCCCTGACGTAAGCGTAAGATTTTCAGGTAAAGGAAGGGAGTTTGACCTAAAAGAGTTACGTTAAGCAGACCGAAAATTAAGTTAAGGTTTAATCGCTAAGACTCTAGTACAATACAGGTGGATATTTTTTCTTCGGCTATCGCAAAAAACTTAAATGATAAAATTGGCTACTCAGCAAAATGCAAAAATCCAGATTTGGATTTACTAATAGCCGTTTGCATGTCTCCTTCTAAAAAACTGATCACTCTGCTATTCGGAATACTGAAAACCGTGGCAGGATACATTCCTGCTCTTGATCCAGATTATCCTGAAGAGTTTCTCCTTTTGGTACACTAAAGTCCACCGTTCAAATTTTACCACCTTTTTAGTAAAATATGCCATGCCATAAAAATCAACAATCTTTTAGATTCTGAAAGCATTTCAGCCCCTTTTGCTAGTTGTTGATGACAGTGGCGCGATTTCTAACAAATTGGATCCTCAAAACTTTATGGATGTTGTTTGTTCGATGGTTTCGGTAGAAGAGTTCTGGCTTGATATGGAGTTACCTTCAAAAATGTAAGTAAAATCTACCCGGAAAATGACTAAATGACAATGCCCAAAGATATGTTGCTGACAGTAGACGTTAGACGTTCCAGACAAAGGACCCGAAAAACCAGTCGTGGTGTTACAAACAGTAGGATTTGAAAACGTGCCCCAGTGTCCAGTGTGTTCGAATATCGCATAGAAATGTAAATCATATTACTTGTTCGGATTGGCAAATTCTTGGATTGAAGGATAAAGTCAACTGCACTCTGACGTTTCCGATTTCAACAATTGAAAGAACACTTCAAATTTTTACATCTTTGATTAAAGGATGTACACTAAATATTTTCAAGCGCACTGACTTGAATATGAATTATTTTACTGGTAAAGAAGCACATAGTAATTCTGCAATCAAATACTAATACCTTTTCTGTGCTTATAGAAAATGCTAAATACTTTTTCTCAATGTTTTCCAACATGGAAAGAACACAGCAATTTGTTAAATATTTTCAAAATTCCGAAAAACTGAAGTTATCTCAAGAATGGAGGATGAATTACGTCGGAGCTGCTTTCTTTTAAGGAAGCAACTGTGAAGTTCTATGATATCGTGATTGATCAAATGCATTCTAAGGTATTTGTATTTCATTACACTGCTACAATCAGTGATTCAGTACATTCAGATTTTTTTCAATATATATCTATAATTTTATCATACAGATTCAATGGTGCAAAATTATCTTTTTTGAAGATCAAGACGTAAATTCTTCTCACGTCTTAATCGATCTTTATACCGACACTATCCAATCCTTGGAACCAAGCCTTCTGTTTTGTTTTGATCCAGAAACAAAGAATTGTCATTCATTGACGTGTTGATCCACTTCAATCAGGGAACACATCGCTTTGCAGAAAGTTTACATCAGTTTTCGGATTCTCAAAGTAAGACAGGTATTTCGTATTTCTTTAAAATTCATTATCAGATGTAATGAAACAGTTTCGATTCTTGAACTTGAACAGATTTACGAACAAGTACTGATAAAGTGGGAAATCTTTTAAAATCAATCTTCTAGCCATTTCTACTACTATGCAAAGTATTGCCAAGTTTCACGAAGCACAGATCGTTAGTGAAATTCAGTCCGCAACAGTTCTTGCTGTTGCGGCTCTGATTTGGATGAAAATTGTTAGTTCGTCTTAAGCATGGTGGTGGCTATTTCAGGAGCAGTTTTCATTGAAATCGTAAGTAGTTGACTTTTCATTTTGGGAGGGGTCCCCCCTGATCAATTAACATATTATATATTCGTGCATACTTGTGCGACGTTTCAAGCACTGTGCATTTCGTGCAGATGCACGCATGAAAACATTTTTTTGCGCATTAATTAGAACACTGAACACACAGAACAGGTAGGCATAAAATACTCAATACATTGCATTTTACGTAGGTACCTACGTATTTGCTTGTTCTAATTTAATTATATAAATACTAATGACACATTATACAGCACTATAGACAAAGCTGTAAAAGAAAATGGTCATTGCACTTATCCATCCATGATAAAAACTCATTTTACCATAAAATTATTTATGTACCCCAAATAAATTTTAATATACAAAAAAGACACAATTGAAAAATACCACAAGGAAGAATATAGTTTTCTGTATTTTAACCTCACAATACCCCAGTTTTATTAACATTTGCCATCAATTTAATTCAATAACCATTACTTAAAAAGAGCAGAATTCCAAAAATAAATTAAAATTATGGTAAAATGTAAAGAGATTATAAAGACGACTCGATTTAAAATTATGGTATTGATGAGGAAAATTAGTTATGTTGTGGTAAAATGAGTTTTTATTATGGCTCAAAGCAATAAAAGCCATTTACATATTAGAGTTGTTGATGTCCACCCTTTTGTTTGTGATAAACCATACTAACCTGTGTGTTGATTGCACTTAGTATCCATATATGTATACTGAAAGCAATAATTCCGCCGTGATGTGTTTTTTCGTTTGTTTCGCATTTTGTTTTCATAAATGTAAGTGTGTACAAGTTGTATATGTAAAATATTTGGCATGAAAACGAAAAAATAAATGCTGTCAACTAGAGCAGAACCAAGGCGAATTGGCTACACTTTAGCCTTAGCTCGTCATTCGGACAGGCGCCAGAAACGTGGATTTGTAATCAAATCTAATTAAGTATCTCATGTAAACAGCTTTATCTGCTTTCAATTGCATTTCTTTAGGTTTGATTTGGATGGGATGAAATTATCTTAAGAGTATACAGAGTTAGTTGCGTGCCTGTCTTTCTCGTTTGATGAATATATTAGCAATTCAGATGTTTTATGCATTTATGTGATTAATGGCGAATTCTCATGGTTTTCACAGACTGCAGAGAAATTCATTTTTTAATTACTCTGTTAAATGAATGAGATTAGTAAATTAAATAGAAAGAAATATTTTATTACTCTCCCTGTTGCGTTCAGTAATTAAGGAATCGCTTATCATTGCGTACGCTTAGCATAATTATTCTTGATGTGGAACACCTTCGCCTCAGTTTGCATAGGTCGCGTTATTATTTATGATTTGTTTGCACTAGCAAACAGTGCAGCAGTTGCACTTGCACTAATTCTATAATTCATTGTCATTGCATTTATTATCCTGTAGTGCAATTTAAATTATAGCCCCATGCCCAATGGCTATTGCGAAAGGCAATTCACGCAAAAAATACCAAATCATACCATAGGCTTTTCCCTTCCCAATCCCAATTACGTTTCTAATAGACTTCAAATGGTCCGCTGTATATGTCACTCATTTTTGACATTTTTACAGTCGTATTAATACGTGTTTTATTTATTATACTAGAAAACACATTAATCAAAAAAAATCACACCGTACTTTTATGTGGACATGAATTCTACAGATTGCAGTTTTACCATGTTTTACCATTTATCAGTTTGAACTAGATTTTAATAGATTTTAATGTAAGTTAGCCATGAGTGTTTGATAGTTTATGACTGTAAACAATTTTCTATGTTTCTGAAGGGCTGAATATTGTAATTGAATTTATTGAATTGAATTCTAGCGTTTTATTCGTTTTAAAACAATTGTTTCTCGAAAAGACAATTGATTTCCAACGAAATAAGAAGTAGAATCGTATTGTTCTTGGAAAATTGTTTTAGAATTTATGTGTAATATTGAACTATGAGGTGAATTTGTTTATGAGAGCGGAAAGGAGTATTATTGTTGGTCGGAGTAGATGAAAGGGCATTTAGAAGGAATATATTAGTCAGAAGTACAGATTGGCTATTAGCGTAAGTATTGAAGTTGTGGTTAGAATAAAAGTTGACATGGTCGGAGCCTTTAGCAACTTTCAATTTTTATCGTTCAAGAAAAGGATAGATTAGGAATGTTGCTAAACGGTACCAAAGGATGCATCAACGATTGTCTTTCTTCTGTTTATGACAATCATATCAATTAATTAAATTTAATAGCTGAAAATGTAAGTTTGTTATGCATATCATAAAATGATTTTTAATTTCTGCGGCCGGAGTAAACTGAATTCTTTAACTTATAGCTTATGGCAATGTACTTGCAGGCAGCGGATAGTCGAGAATAGTAGTCTTGACTCTTGACAGCAGGCTAAGCTACTTTTATTTTTCTCCTTGTACGGCTGTGCATGGCTATTTATTACTTTCAGCTCCTTTCCTTTGTTTTACAACAGCAGATGAACTTAGGCACATTATTTATTTTAGCTTATGGACAAGTGTTTATAATATTTGCTATATAATATTTTTATCTTATTAGGGAGTATCATGTCGTCCAAAATACAGAACAACCATGACGTCAGCCTTCAATCATCATATCGCATATAATTAGTTATCCTGTACGGCAATCTATTTCATTAGACCAATGTGTAATTTCCATCCGAACCATTTATATTTATTGGCTAACTATTATAACCTATTTTGCACTATGAAAGTCGCTAGAGGAGATTTTTTAAAGTAAACACTATTTGCATAGGAGCGTACACACACTTTGCAAATTTCTCTCGAGGTTCAAAAACAGTTCAATCTCTTTAGTTTAACTAGGATACGTTAAATTATCTAATAGCTAAGTGGTCCACCCTGAATTTTTAATTGGAACAACACTTAATACTTAATATGTAAATACAAGCTACACGTTTCTTGTCACCTACCTATTATTTTACAACTATTTTCCCTTCAGCGCTCTAAATTATCGCTCTTCCAAGTAAAACACAACAAACTAACTTAAATCCAGTCGCTTACAGTTAAGTTAAAATTATTGCACTCTTCTAATTGATGTCAATGTGGGTGTGGCCACTTTTCTGATTGAAAAATCTCAAATACTCTCTGACTTATTACATAATCTTCTTTTCGAGGAATATTTTCTGTTTAAAATCCAATAGCTTTTCCTCTAATGTCGCAAACTCGTCATAAAATGCAATAATTTTAAAACTGATAGTAAGTTTTTAGTAGATAGGTGTTATGATATTTAAATTATTGTAATCTGATACGGTGAGGCACTATAAATTAAGTACCTTTTATAATGATTGTTCATTTTATTGCATTTTAGTGCCATTGATGCTGAAAATAACACAGTAGTGGTAATTGGAGTGAAATTACACTAATTTTACTACTTAATTATTGGAATTATTTTCAACCACTACTATGTTATTTGTACAGTAATTAAAGTGTAGCCATTGAATTGTGTTTACGTCATAGTGGCTCTTATTTCAGAGACTTATGGTAAAACTTTAAGTTGAAAGCATTGAAAATATTGGCAAGAAGGTTTTGAATTATTTGTCTCACGAGAAACCTTCATTTCCTCGTGTAGAACAAGAGTGGTGGTGATTTGAGAAAATGCCCATCCCAAATTAATTGCTTTTTCTACTTGATTATGTTAGATTAATTTAGCCTAGTAAAACATTGTAATCATAAATAAAGTTGATATAATAGTTCAGCAATAGCTGGCAAGTAGGAACAGAGGGAATGTATCTAAAGTACCTAAAAGTAGTTGTGTACAGTTCGTATTAGGATAATTTAGGGCATTAGTGCATATAGATATAATAAATGGAATATATACGCTAAATATGATATAGGGGGTCTTATAAGTTGAACTTTAATTTCTCTCTCGAAAGTAATTATTCAATAATTCACCGCAGCAATGTAAATCGTATGGTTTGCCTTGAGGAGGCTTTGCTCTGCCCATATAGCTTAGCATTGCATTCAGAATTACATAAAATTTGCATTAGACACTCTCCCAAGTTACAAATACAGAAACTAAAGCAAATCGAATGAAAGACAAACCAAGTTTGAGAATCACTTCACTTAGCATCACTCCGTATCAGCAGATCAGCATAAATAAAGCAATAAACATCGTGAGGCTACCTACAAACAACAACTTGCAAAACCATTTCTCTCCAAGCACACATTTGTCGTAAATTAATCATAGAATTTACCCACCACTTAAGTAGCAGCCCCATTTCACTCAAAACAAGACAGCCAAACCAAGACTCTGTCATTCATGTCCAACTAAAGAAATATTATCACCATGCAGGTATATCAACACACCACCCTGACCATTTTTATCTACATCCATACACAACTACTGCATTTGTATACCTGAATCATTAAAATCTCAACATTTACTACATTTATATAGGTAATTCCCAACAAAGTGTCACTTCTATCCACTGTGACTAATCTTAATGTATGTTTATGCAGTTGTAGATAACAAAAAATTATTTAGCCTTTTTCCTACGCTTTCCATAAATCGAAAATAAATGACACATCTTGGCAATACCACAATTCAAGTTAACCTTTGTTAAGAATCAATGGTGAGGTATGACTCTCCCTATACCAAAATCAAAATTCACCCTCACCGAATCTTATTTTAACAGAAATATTATTTTTGCGCTTATTTTTTGCAATTTCTAATACATTTTGGTACAAATATTTCCATTGTACTATTAAATAAGACCATTTTGTAATAGGGTCGGCATACTAAACGTTTATAAACAGATTTCTGCATTATTTTAGCGTTTGTTCAGATTTACAAGTGAGTTTGAGGTCAAAAGTCATGTAAAAGTGAATAAGGCGAGTCTCTTTCTGCTGTCAGATTGAATTGCTCTGCCGGAACAATACATCAAAGGCTAAGGCGAAGGATTCTCAATTGCTCAATCCTGCTCTCGTTTTCCTTTCCTTTTTTCGTTTCGCTCCATCGAGTTTATTCAATTATTACACGTTACACGTTTCCATTATTCTCTATGCTCAACTCAACTTCATTGTTTGTACAAATGCAATTCTTAAATCAAGGGATCGCATTACATACAATTTGCATAATAGAACCAATTCTAACAGTATTTATTACATACTTAGGTTTACAGTATGTAAAAAGCTGTCGTCTTATAGAAGTGCAAAGAGAAGCTTGTACAAATGGTTTTAGTATTCTGAATAGTATATTGAAACTTGAAACTGTTCGCTATCTCTCCCTATTTGCTTAAATGATTGTGAAAATGCAAATTTGGAGTAATTGAACTTGGATTTTTCTAGAAATAATAGTAATGAACTTTGTTCTGTCTTTCTCAAAAACATTTCATTGCTCCCGTGCTATTTACATAAAGGGAACGAAGAAATGTGTATAGGTAAGAAATAGTATACGAAAATTATAGTCCAGGAGTGTTTCTATACTTAGGTCAGACCGAGGGCATAAAAGGTCTGGACACAAGTTCCTTGTCCTTCACTTATCAACTGCAGGACAACGAAATGATAGTCATTTGTACATTCCACTGAAATTTTTTAAGTAGTAACTTTAATTACGATTAATTTACGCGGTTAGGAACGTATATAGTAGCAAAATGGTAAAAATGGGCACTGTGCTCAGAAAGTATCAATTAATTTCTCTTATATTATTGTCTAGTATCTTTCGTTCTTTCGGAGAACCGACCTTTTTTGATATCGCGCCCAATGATAACCAAATACCATTTCCTCAAGAGCAAGGAGGTAAGAAATTCAACAATCTAATTATTATCCATAATAATGATGAGTATAGTTGTAAAATTAATTTTTATTACTGCGTAACAAACCGAATATAAAGGGATTTTAATGATTGATCTGATTTTTAGGAAATAATAAATAAAAGGATAGTTTTAATTAATTTTTTGGTATTACTTCTACAGGTGGAGCCATAGATCTTGGATTGGGACCGAAAACGCTTCATATTGAGAAGGAATTTAGCAAAGGATTTACGACCACGACTACTCCGCCACCATGTCCACCTTGTCCTTATTGTCCACCTCCTACACCGTGTCCTCCACCGCAGCCTTGTCCTCCACAGTATCCATGTCCTCCTCCGCCTCCATATCATCCACCTCCTCATTACGGAGGACATTACCGCAGAGACGCTGGAGAATCCGGAGGAAGTCATAGCGGGGGTTCCCATTCAGTCAGAGATGCTGGAGAAGGTCATAGCGGCGGATCCCACCAACGCAGAGACGCTGGAGAAGGTCATAGCGGAGGTTCCCACCAACGCAGAGACGCTGGAGAAGGAAGTCATAGCGGCAATTCCCATCAACGCAGAGAATCCGGAAGTCATGGCGGTGGTTCCCACCATAGCAGAGCTGCTGGAGAACTCGGAGCAATCCATATTTCCCATACAGGAGATGCATCAACAAATAGTATTACGAAGAACGAAACTGCGGATCCAATTCCATCTGCGGAATCGATAAAGAATTGGGTATTTCGTCGATCAGTCCTTGAAAATGGTACGAAGGTGAACGAAACTGATTCTGGGGCAACGGAGGAACAAGTTTCGGATGAGTCGGTAAGGGCAACTCCGGAAAACGTCACTCTCACTACCAACGGTTCAGATACTAACACGGTGAGCAAATCTCATGGAAATGCAACACATCACGATAAGGAAAGTATACTTAGGAAATTCTCACCCAAATTCTCTAAACTTTTTAAATAATTTAAATAACTGTATAGGTAACGTAGATCTAATAATTTATTGAAACAAACTCGTGTGCTCCGTACGCTTTTTCGGCTTTTTCGCTTTGCGCTCTACATCGACTGCCTTATAGCTATTAGATTTTTGAAGATTTGTCAGTTTTCCCAAAGTCAAGTATCTATTGTAAACTGTGGTAGTTCCAAACTCGAATTTCGCAAATAACTTAACTACAAACAAGTGCAGTTGACGTAAAAGCAAATAGCCGAAAAAGCAAAAAGCCTGCATTGTAATTAGGTTTTGTGATATTAAGCAACTGATAATGAGGTACAAATTCTTTAATGTGTCCTGTACAATACAATTGTATAAAAATGATTTTATTTTATTACGATTCGAAAATTAAACGAAAAAATAACCGCATAAAAATATCTGCTTACATATTAATTATTTCCAACCGAAATCCCATTCGAATTCATTTTCTCTCCTTGACATTGCAAAAGCATCACAAAATAATATTTTTCATCCCAAATCTTATAAATGCCATACTTATATATAGAAATACGCATACAACTAAAATAGCATGAATATCACTTGCATAATAAATATCACAGAATAGTAGTTTTTGGTCATAAACTTTATAACAGTCATACTTAAATTAAAAAATACATAAACAAATAAATTAGCATAAAATTATCCTTGCATTACAATTTAAATAAATAACTATAGATGAAAATTGCCTAATTATATGAAATATACGTTATAATTGTAAAAACCAATCTGTCAATTTGATTTAAATGAGTTGTGAAGTTGGAAAATGTAAATAGCGAGAAGGAATGAACTGCAGTGAACCTGGACGGAGCTGATATAAATAATCAACGTTAGTTATAGATGACCCTTGGGCCAAAGTGACTGTTGGACTGAAATAGTAGGTATACAAGCAGGTATTCCTTAATGTAATGAATACTATCCTAATGGCAACACTCGCCATAAAATAGAATTGCATTAGATTACATCAGAACAGGATGATTGGAACATTCAGCTTAGTTTAACTTGCAATTAGAATAATTTAATGTATACATACCTACAACGTAGTATTTAGGTGAGTTGCACTATAGGCCTAGTGGAAATGTTGTCAGTATATAAATTACAAAGTATTGATACATTATTCGACTACCTGTTCTGTCTGCTCTGTTTTCTATTGTCACACGGCTCTTCTGGTAATAATGTGATGTATGTATTACAGTGCTGTTACCTGTTAGGTGTGTGTAGACTGTTAAAAATGTATTCCTGCTCTTGTGCAGATAAAAAGAGCGTAGAATCAGAAAGAGTAAGTAGCAATGCATTAGCTGGCAATTATAAAAGTGTTTATTACTTATTACTCTGTGGGAATTATTTATAAGTATCTGCGATCAGGTGTAAAATATGCAATGAAGATATGCTTCGCTATTCGGATATAGGTGTTACTTTTTGCAATGAAATTAGTTCGACTATTATCGAACATGGAATCACAGCTAAGTAGCCCTAAGTAATGGTAATAGCTTGCAAAAACAAGAAATCAACTCTGATTGTTAATGCGAGGCGATAGAAGCAAAACAACACTTTATTGCAATGACAGACAGAGTCATTCATACTAAACATTCTAACAATCTTCAATTGCATACAACAAATACTGTAAATTCGCTCTCAAGTAGGTTGAAACTTTTCACCATTCGTTATTGTCTGTAAGATATTAGTAATAATCTGTTTCTAAACCAACTTACTCACATCACATCATTATTTACTATGTACAGGAGACTACTAACCTTTATATTACACGTGTAACCATTATAATCGCAATAAACCATTCTAAAACAAGTATAATACAGTTGCGGAACGAAAACATGGAAACAGAAAACGTTATAAATAGTTTCCTTCCAGTTATAAGTCTTGTTTAATGTATTTCACTTAATTTTTAAGGTTTTTTTCAAAAAAAAACCATTGCAAAACGCTTATTATACAGTAGCGGAAGCAAAACGAGGAAACTGCAAACGGTAAAAACAGTTTCGTTCCAGTTATAAGTATTGTTTAATGTATTTTACTTAATTTTTAAGGTTTTTTCGCAATAAACTATGGCAAAAACGCTTATTATACAGTGGCAGAAGCAAAACAAGGAAACAAAACGTTAAAAAAGTTTCCTTCCAGTTATAAGTATTTTTTAATGTATCTTACTTAATTTTTAAGGTTTTTGGATTTTTTACGTTACTCATAAATCAGAAATGAACAATTTTTGAAAGGAAACCTATATTTAGTTTCTAGAAGACCCACTGAAAATTGCAACAAAAAATTTCAAAGCATTCCCGAGTTATGTGCAAACTCACACACAAACTAACAGACAGAAAGTCACCGCGTTTGCTTACAGTAGCTTCCGTTACTGAATAAAATTGTGGATGAACAACCAAAGCTTCCCTATATGCCTATTAGATTATATTCTTCATTTCTGACAGGGCGAACGAATAAGGAATAATTTTTGTATTGATTTGCCTTTAGAACGATGTCCATAGAGGGAAACTTGGAATGAGCAGTGTATTGATCGCGCATAGACAATTTGGATTGACAGATATCTGTGTAGGAACAAGAGCAGAACAAAAATACCTACAAGATCGAGACGAAAAAAGCGATTAATTACTTGCAATACATTAGAGAGTAGATTCGCGTGTAATAATAAATAGAGGAGACAAAGTGCATTTGTGCTACTGAATTACTTTTGGATCACTTTGCCCCTTGTTAGGCGAACAAACTCAAAGCTTCAGTGTCAAAGCAGTTTAACAAACACAAATAATTCAAATAATACATTTAAATTGCCTATAGAGCTGTCTTCACTCTTCACACAAACACCTCTATGCAAATTCATTCCTCACCCTGTATAATTCCACATAGAAGTGTGTGAAAGTTTAACGGGGCATGTTTCTTGCTTACAGATAACGCAGTCAATGGTATGTTGGATAAGGTAAGTGAGACACTGTGACACAAATCCACTGGACTTGGACATGACATGTTTTTATCACTTTTTATTTCTGCAGTGTCAATACAAATATGCATCCGCGTCAGAAATCTCGCATTTTCGCAATAATCGTCTCTTATCATGAGACCTTTAACTTTCATCATGTTATATTGCGTTTTCCACATTTCCACTACAAATTCACAAAGAAAATGCAATAAACATGCAAATGATTTGAGAAAGATGTGCAAAACTTTTAAGGAAAAATGAATATTCTTTTGACGAGTTGTTGCTAATGTAGAAAATAATTTTAGCGCAATAAATTGATAATTTTTTAAGAAAAAATTACGATTCTCGAGATAAATTCTATTACTTTTTGATGCAAAATAATTTTTTCGCATCAATGTTTAAAAATTTGTATTGATTTTGTCGTTTGTTGAATTTCCATAACCTAATTTAGTAAATCTTACGTTATTTACGGTTCATTTGGCAAATGTTGCACCCTTTGGAAAGGAAAAAATACCTTAATGGATGAAATGTTTAGATAGTACTGAAATAATTGAGTCCTTGATTATTTAAAAAAAATTAAGTAGCAAATGTCATGTCTTAACTGTAAAAATAGCGATTAATTTGTGAGTGCTTAGTATTTATTTGTGTTGAGGGCCAGGGATCGTTTGAGAAAACGGGCACACTTATTGTGTAAGTGTGTTTGATTTGATGTAGGAGTACCTAAGAACAATGTCCTTAGTTATGTAATAAAGATGTTATCTCCTCTGTTATTATAGACTACTTAGGTTAACTGATGTATTAGCACCCTTGTAAAAGTAAATCTGCATATAAATATAGAACAGAGACTGAATGGAATAAAAATATGAGAAAGTGATTAGCATATTATTTATCTCTAGAGCATAATTAGAGCCTGGCCAAGTAAACAAAAGGGTAATTGGATAGGTATTGCAGAGCGTTTCAATTAAAAGTATCCATAGGACATGAAGTGTATATGGAAATATCATTTAGTTTTGAATCAAAAAATTTAATGTACTTCCTTATACCTGTAAGTGTCCTAAGGACACTTTCAAGTGAAACGCTCTGTAGATGAGATGAAATGTAGTTTGCTTGCGTGTGTGAATTTGAAATGTAGAGTCTCATTACTAACACAGATTTGAAACGAACCTTCTCATTTGTTTATTATTATTTCTATCCAGAACCACATAAATGTCATTATTTTTATAGCAGCATTCTATGAAATATGCTTGTGAGTAACTACAATTCAATCCCAAGTCATAAATCCACATGATCCCAATTACCTGAAGATTGAATTGACACTGCGATCCATCACTGCATAATTGAATTCCAGAATTTACTGCGGATTCACGAAAAAGTTCTTTTATTGTCTTACCTAATTAGCAATTGAATACAATAGATACTAAAATAGTAATAACAAGGAGATTATCCCAATAAACCTAATTTGATGCGCAATTCCTATGCATTTTTACAAAATGTAAATATTTAGGTTTTATTGTATTTTGGTGCACTTGCATCGTGTACAGTAGTGTAACAACGTATGCAGAAATTAGAATAATTTAATTGTGTAGGATAACGCAAGAATTGCAATGTGCTTAAGATGTGTTTAGAATGGAGAGATATATCACGACATTTACATGTAAATAGAGAGCATAACGAGAAAATGCAACTAATCATAACAAGTGGTAGAATACATTAAAGACAGAGTACAGTTTTGTACTACTCTAGTTTGTGATGAGATGAGATAAGTGAGTATTGCATACAGAACTTAGAGAGAATAGAAAAGGGACAGTTGTTTTCTTGGATTGCATCTCACATTCAGTTTCGTTGGGTTGCTGTGTAGCTCTGCTTGGTATTTACGAGTGGTGCTCCCAAACATGTTATCTATTATGAATATTGAGTATTGTCCTTTAGTTTAAAGGGTAAGTAGTGGAGTGTGGGGAAGAACTGGTTATGTACCGTACTGCTGTTGTAAATTAGGAATGTTGAACGTGTGCCATTTGACTGACTCGAATAACTCACTTGATTCCTCATTTGCACCCTTGCAAATAAATACACGGTGCACTACAGGACTAGGGACTCCACCCAATTAAAATATTATCAGTATGCACTGCATAAAATGTAAACAACAAACTGTTACATAAAGAAAACGAAAATATACTAAAAGAACCTTATTTAATAATATAATTAATGTGGGCTATAGCAGATCGCAGTTTTCCTAGATGTTTTCCTTCGTTAGTCAATGTATTAGCAGCCCGTGTGCGAAATACAGACAGGTAGTAACAAACTATGCTTTATTTCGTATAGAAAATAAAAGCTCACATCAAATAATGCAGTCATGACTTGACAAACTCATTTTATACCAAAGCAAAAGTCAATTCTGTTTAATAGTAACGTTTTTCCCCTTTCAGAAGATTCGTATTGATTTCTATAGAGTATAGCTATGCATTAATGCTGTACCTTCGTTTCTCTGTTCTGTCCATGTATGAAATCGACGAATCGCTCCTTTTCTTAAGAAGTGAACGTTCCCTACACTTCACATGGAATTATGTTATTGTGAATATTATATAACATTATTAGTAATGCCACAGAGCATTGAAAAGTAAACCAGCTCATATAAATACAGATGAGGCGAGACACACCTTGGCAAATTTTACTCAACTTTGGAGACGACAGCATTGTGGGGAGTAAAGCAGCTCTCTAAGCATCAATCAGCTCTCTCATAATCGAATAATAGTGGAAAAAAGGCCAAAGGATCCCAATTTTCAGTTTTTTCAGTTTTTTTCGTTTCTCACCGAAATCCTAAATTCTGAAGTGACATTTCCCCATTTGTGAAATTTGGAAAATGAAGGGTGTTTTTGTGCTCTTAGTTCTCAGTGCTCAAGTGGCTTTCGGAGCCAACCCAAATTATTCTTACCATATCAAAATTGACGATCCTGGCCATGCAAACTTTCAGGAGAAGGCTGAGTCCAGAAAAGGAGAATACGCTGAAGGATTCTACAGGTAGCTTTGATTTCATAACACTAATTACAAAATACGTAGGTACACTTTTTTAATTAACAAATAACTAGATTAAATTCGAGATAAGGTCTCTATAACCCACGTAGGTCTCCTTCTCTCTTAAATATCAACCATTAGATGAATAAACCTTGAGAACCAAAGAAAAACCTTCTCATACGAAAAACAGCCTAGAGCTTTAGCAATACAAATATAAGTTACAATTCCAATTCTCTCCGATTCCCAAATAGTAAAGTCATCTTGTATCCCAAAGACTTGACTCTGTGTGCATTTCGGCTTTCAAAGTTCATTTGCCACAGTGAACAATGAGAAAACACTTTGCGGTCTCTCTGCACGCTCTCTGTCATTATTCCTCCTCTATTTATCTTTACCAAATGAAAATATACCTATACTCATTATATGCAACTACTAATGTACTCTTTTAAAGGAGAAATCAAATGTGCCTCAAAAATAATAGATTTACCTCAACTTATATTTCATTTTGCTAATATTTAAGTAAAAATTTTGAGTTAAATTTGATTTAAACGCAATAATAGGAGCGCGTTATAAGTCACTTAAGTGAGGCTAGATTATTATTCACGAAGTAAATTGATTTGTATGAGGCACACCAATTATTTTTGAGGTACTCTGAAATAGAAACCTCTTTTAAGCGAATAAGATGAGATGGGATCATAGCAATATGTAATACACGAAGTTGCATGTTGCACCAGATTGGAATTAATTGCATAATAAAACGCATTAGCTATTAAATATTATGTATATTGTATAGCTACCTAAGTATTTTATGATATTATCTCTTATTTAGTATTTAAGGTAGCCGTCTTGCTTTAAATTGACTGGTTTCATTGAATAGAAGCGAAATGTCTGAGACAAAACAGTTGTTACATATTAAATGGGATATTGGATGTGACATAACATAATTCTATAGGATGATAATAGTCTAGAAATGGTCAATGGAAATGTCCTGCCGAGTTACTCCTATGTAAAGCAGCTAATACATTAATTGCAGCCCAGAATAGATTTTTAGGTAAAAGATGAGTCGACACATTTCGACCGAAATTAATGTTCTGTCCCACTATCCTATTATTGTCCGTCTTTTCTTCATTTCTGACCCTCAATAGTCTTCTAGCCCATTTTATAACCAAAGGCTTTTTATTACTAGGAATTATAGTTAACTTTATTTACAAGATAGATAGTAAGGTTTAGAATTGCTAGAAACAAAACGTTAACGGTAAAACTTAATTATAAAAGTATCCTACATACAGTACGGACATTCTGAAAGGGAACATACAGGTAGACACAAAAAACGAACATGTAAAGCAATTAATCTGTCTCATAATCGCATGTTAGAAGCCATGCATTTGCAGTCAGCCGTCATATCAGACATATCACCAGTGATTATAACACAACACATAATAAGCCGATCTTGTCTTTTACTTTGCAATACAAAGCGGTATTACGTCAACATTATAATAGTCATTTGTCACTCACAATCACTAGTACAAATAATGGAATTTCTTCCGTTCTCACTTTTGACATGCTTAGAAAGTAGTAAATCGTATTATAAACATAATACCATTACTTAATTAGGGATGGATGATTACTTTGCAAAGAAAATCTACAGTTAAGAATATAAAGTTATTTTATCAGTAGAGGAAATTGATTTTGAAAAATTACCTAAAAATAAGTGAATAGTTACTAAGATTAAATATACAAATTTCAAGTTTTTACTGTTTTCTGATTTAAAATTTTTGCATGAATAAACGCAAGTTTGAATTTTTGAGTGGATTATCCTGCATTAAATATTTTTGCCAACGTAAGTATTTAATAATATCAGTACTGTAGGTTGTTTAATAGCGTATTATTCTAGTTTTGCTTTGGAAAATAAAGGTTTTGTATGTGAACAACTTTTTCCTTTGTTTGCGAAGCACAAGCGTATTGGAAAACAATTCATTTATGAAATTCAAAATTACACAGTTGAAGTAGCGTGAAAATCTTGAGGTGAAGGAAAAGTGAAAATTGAGATATCATTCTCCGTCTGGTTTTCCGCTTAGGTTTTCCGTGCTAACTGCCATGTGTTGCATTTCCTGTTTTTGTGCTCCGATGGAGAAAAGTTAGTTTTGGCTTAATGAGTGATTTTCTGGTATTGTATTAAATGTGAGGGATACAAGCCAAATAGGAAGGCAGGTGAGGTGAGATGAGGAATGACTAGATAAACTTATCATATTTTAATTTCGACCATTGCGATTGTTCATGTGTGTTATTTTAGGCTTGCATTTAAGTGCACCTGAAAAATAATCGGTTTCCCTTTAGAAAAATAATCGGTTTACCTCCAAAAAACTAATAGTTTTACCTCATATGAATACATTCCATTAAAAAATATTTACCAAGTCTCAAGTATCATTCCTCCGAAATGATAATTTAGCTTTGCCTCAAGTTTTGATGCAATTTGCTAATGTTTTAGTCCATTTACCTCCAGTAGAGTACAAAATCCTCACTATACTTGAGGTAAATGTACTAAAATATTAGCAAATTGCATTAAAACTTGAATTTATTAGATATTTTTTAGATAAATGTATTTACATGAGGTGAAGTGATTATTTTTCTTGAGGCAAACCGATTATTTTTGAAATGCATTAAATTTTTCCCACTATTTTAGTGTTCTGGAGCCAAATGGAGCTGTTCGGACTGTTTCTTACGTGGCTGACGAATGGGGCTTCAACCCCCAGATTTCCTACTCTTATCCTGGAGCAGCTGTCCACTCTTCAATCGGCGTGATCAAAACAGGGCAACCTGCTTTGGTGACTGACCAGCGTGTGCAGATTGTCCAGAAGACTGGAGTAGCTCCAGCTTTTCCCCAGGGAGTTGCAGTCGCTGCTCCAGTCAGAGTAGCCACTCCAGTAAGAGTTGTTGCTCAACCAGCCCCAATTCACCTCGCAACTGCTCCTGCCCCCGTCTTTCAAAATTACGCTCCTGCCTACCTCCCTCCTCCTCCAGCTCCCGTTCTTGTTCAAAAACAAATCCAAACTCCTGTAGTTCAAATCGCTCAACCTGTCAAGACCCTTGCTGTTCCTGCTCCAGTCGTTGTGTCTAAGCCCGTCGCCTCAGTCGCTGTTGTTGAGGATTCTTATGCTGTCGCTCCAATTAACACCGTTACGGATCCCAATGCTCAGGTCTATCCAGATGCGGTCAAAGTTGTAAAGAAACCTCTAAGGGATTATGGGTAATCAGTTAAATCACTTTTTATTTAAGGAAAATTGAGAATATTTGCAGAAAATTGAGTATATTTGCAGAAAATTGAGTATATTTGCAGAAAATTGAGTATATTTGCAGAAAATTGAGTATATTTGCAGAAAATTGAGCAAATTTACGGAAAATTGAGTATTTTTATGGAAAATTGAGCATATTTGCGGAAAACTGAGTATATTTACGGAAAATTGAGTACTATACTTTTCATCTTTAGAGTTACATTTTACTATAGGAACCAGTCCTCGATTAAGGGTCAATAAAATAACCGCAGAACCGACACCCGTCAAAAACTGATCCGATTTTACTATCTTTTCATATACTTACCATGGTCTTCGTCTTCATTTTCGGGTTATTTTACCAGTTCCAGTTCAATGAGAGATTGCAATAATTATAAGTACTCCCATTCCAAGTATGTGCATAGTGTGTTGTGAACAAAATGCATTACAAAATTCGCGCTACGGTAGGAATGTTCTTCATCTCCAATGCAAAAGTACAGTACAGTCTTTTACTTTGTTCAACAAAATTTTCATCTGCGGGGCTATTTGAAAATCTTTGAACTTGTGCAGAAACCCATATTTATTATTTTTTTTATACTGAAACCCAGTAAAATTATATTTGTATTTCGAAAATAAAATATACTGGAAACTAGAACGATTAGACGAAGGAGAATCTGCAAAGCAAAGCAATGAAATGTGAAAGCTAAAGCTACTACTGTAAAACAAAGATTTTCAAAAAGCCCCGCAGATGAAAATTTTGTTGAACAAAGTAAAAGACTGTACTGTACTGTACGAATTTTGTAATGCATTTTGTTCACAACACACTATGCACATACTTGGAATGGGAGTACTTATAATTATTGCAATCTCTCATTGAACTGGAACTGGTAAAATAACCCGAAAATGAAGACGAAGACCATGGTAAGTATATGAAAAGATAGTAAAATCGGATCAGTTTTTGACGGGTGTCGGTTCTGCGGTTATTTTATTGACCCTTAATCGAGGACTGGTTCCTATAGTAAAATGTAACTCTAAAGATGAAAAGTATAGTATAGTGGATTTTACTATTTTCTTTTTCGTCTTAATTTTAAATTTTAAACTTTGCGTTTTTACTTATTTTCTAATTCGTGTCACTGTAGAATTGTACTGAAAGTTGACAATGATAAGTTTTGTACCTTTGAAGAACCTGAAAATAGACTAAAATAAATTTACAGCCCTCCAGCTTATTTGCCTCCACCCCCACTTGCTGAAGTGACTCCAGTGAGGAAAGTATTAGCTGTGGCTCCAGCTCCCCAGCCAATTCGTGTGGTTCAACAGCTTCCAGCTCCAGCTCCGATTGCAGTAGCTAAAGTAGCAGCAGTAGCCCCAGCTGTTAAATACGTTTCTCCCTATGCCAGTGCAATCGGTTACTCAACTTATTCTGGTTCCGCTGACGCCTACGGTCTTTCTTACGGAACTCCCGGATTCCAGGTGACATCCTCCAGAAAATTCAACAAAGGCCTAATTGCTGTTCAAGCTCCAGCAATTCAGAAACAAATCGTGACTCAACAGGTGTCTTACGCCCCTCAAGTGCAATACGCGGCCCCAGTGATCAAACAGGCCCCAGTTGTCCAGTACGCTGCTCCACAAGTTGTAAAATACGCCGCCCCTGTCCAGCAAGTACAATATGCGGCCCCTCCACCAGTTGTCCAGTACGCCGCCCCTCCCCCACAAGTGGTAAGATATGCAGCTCCTCCACCTCCACGTGTTGTCCAGTACGCAGCTCCTCCACCACCTGCACCTGTTGTCCAGTACGCTGCCCCTCAGGTTCAATACGCTGCTCCTCAGGTTCAATACGCTGCTCCTCAGGTTCAATACGCTGCTCCTCTTCAATACGCTGCTCCTCAAGTCCAGTACGCTGCAGCGGCTCCAGCAGTTGCTGTTAAGCAAGTTTTCGGAGAAAAACTGGCCCCCACTTTGGTAGGTCCAGCTCCAGTCGCATTTTCTGGAGGAAAACAAAATCCTCTAACTTTCTCATACGGATACAAACAAGGAGCTGCAACTGTCTCTCATTCTTACGCTGGATCTGGTTGGTAAATATTAACAAGAACTTAGTAGTTAATCTATCTGTGTACAGTTTTTTAAGTTGGTAGTTGTACTTGAAGCCCAAAGTTTCTTTGAGCTCCCCCAACCACATACAATACATGTGTACCTTTTTTATGTCTTTGACATTGAGTCTTATTGACCTTTACTCTTTACTGTTGTCAACCCTTTTGTACATGTACCTAAAGAAAAATGTTTTTTACTCAATGACAGTTTTTTTACATAAAGGAATAATGAATTGAATTACGGAGTGCTCTGATCTCGGAGCGTAAGTATTTTTTTATGTTAAATATTAATAAATCTTGTATTTCCTGTCCGAAATCTCACACAACAAAGGAATCTTCAAGCAATTTTCATTAAAGACTATTTATTTGTTGAAATTAAGTGAATCTTACAAGAATAGTCTTTATTTCACATTCTATACGAACAAAAAAGCATTCCAAGTATACATAAGTGTCATTTTTCAGGAAAATGCAGGTAAATCTCAGTCATTTTTGGATTTATTATCGAATTATGTGATACTTTTTTATTTGTATGCAGGAATTTAGCATTGAATAGTTATAAATAGTGTGGAAATGATGACCCAGGTTGTTCAAAGTGAGAAAATGGTTATACTAGAACTATAAAATGTTGACAAGGTACTCTACAATTATTTGAGATCATTGTCAGTGTGTGTTGAATATAGAATTTGATTTCTGAACAGGAGAGTGAGGAGGAGAATCTTAAAAGCGAGTAACTGTCTTTTTATGGCAGAAAGAATAAAAAATGCTTTTAACATTATGTTAAGCAGCTCCTTGAGCATTTAGAAAACATTGCACTCTTCCAATTAAAATTAGATGGAATCGTGAAGGGAATGTTGTGCTAGGGAAGGGAAATGCTATCTATATTCAGAATCTTATACAGTGTGTACCTAAATTAAAAAGCTATTACAGGGTAATGAAAAGTGGTGTGGTGCGTAGGTTAATTTGGCAAATATTTATTAGCAAATTATAGAAAGGAGATTACCTAGCACTAGCTACCGAACTACCAATCAAGAAACAATTCCCAATTTACTCTAACAAGTGTATCGTAATTATCTTAACGAATTTTTACGTATTTACATAAATTATTCAACCTCTCGCTACAATCTTACAATATTAAGTAGTTCTTCATTCCGATTACTATTCCCCACACATACAAACTGCATGCTACTTAATAATTGCTATATAAATAAGATTCCCACTTGATTTACAATTGAAAATCTTCTTCGATTAATTCAACAGTAGAAAGATGCGTCCCTTATATCCTTTCGTATGTAAATATAAAAGTAATCCTCAAATAAAGTGATAAGCAATCCGGTTTCTACTGTCATTATGAGATTTGCCTTGTTTTTCCACTATTTTTCATGGCATTTACAATTTACAGAACTGATCTTCTTGTAACTCCACTTACTGTAATATACCATGAGCTTGGGACATTACTAATTCAGAATATTTCTTTACCTACATAAATCAACATTAACATTAAAACTAAATGCACTTGACACAGTCCCTAAAGAAAGACTACGAGAAACAAAACGTTATAGAAAAATGTCCAAATAAGTGCATTCAAGGTGAAACCACTAATCCAAACGTTTCAAAATACCGTAGAAATCGATTTAATACCAATGACGAAATACAACACCCCCGGAGACACTTTTCCCTATTTTGAAAAAAATTTGGTTCTAACAATAAGAAACCCTATACCTAAATACCTTAAATACCGTATTGCCGAAATACCACCCCTACGGGGGAACTATTTAGATATTTCTCATAATTTTATGTGATTACTTTGAAAATAATATCCCAAAATAAGCAAAATTTGAGTTTATATCGCAATTAAATATCGTATCGCTTAAAATAATCCTTAAAATTATTGTAGTATACCAAATTCCCAAAATAAATATACAAAATAAATTCTTTCTCAAAATAAAAATGAAAATAATAGTGCCCCGTGCCTCCTATTTGAATTTCTACGGTATCTGACTTTTCTTTATTATTATTTTGCCCTGTGTCTTGTGTTGTCTTGTCATGTCTGTTAATATGAAATATATGAAGGGTAATTAGTTAGTAACGTCTTTGGGCAATTAGGTAATTTTGACTAGTTTAACTAGATACATAGCAGAAAGAGATGAAAAGTATGTGGATTCTTTAGTTTATTGAATATAGCCAAAGGTGAACTTGTAGCGAGCGACTAACAGTGTGTTGTCCGTGTGTATCTTTCTCTAGTAAAAATGCTGTTGAACATTTAATACGGATTATTACGTATTCACGAAGATTGGCATAATATTATTCTACTTAAAGAAGTGTAGGTACACTATGTGACTGCAGCGTTTACTTTTTACAAGCATCGTTTATTGTTGCAAGATTAGGTTACACAGTCTTTTATGTTTATTATTCTTATCTGAACTCATAGATCATATAATAATCCAAAGGGGTAATGAAATGCAAATGCAAATGTGGGCAAGTCGCTTGTATTTCATTCTATTTATTTTATACGTCTCACTTTTTGCCCCCACTAATCCAATACACTCAATTCCCTTCAGGCAAGGCAGTCTGCAATTTTTTATTCACCAGATTATTACAACCAACACATTTTTTAATGTCTCGTTTTTGTCTAGTCAGCTTGTACTTATGAGTTATGTGTGTGTGGTGTGACTAAACTCACTTTTTACTTGTAGCTACCGAAAACAGATCATTTCCAATAAGAATTCTTTTTAATGCATTGCTCAGCCTAATAATTAACATTCCTTGCCTATTTCGGGATTGCATTACAATATTCTGTAAAAGTTGAAGTAAAAAACTTGTATTATATACCTATTATAGGTAAAACACATAAATTACAGCTTTGCTAAGTACGTGGGAATTATTTTGCAAGCTGATTGATTGAGATACACATAAATGGCACCGTTTCATTCAATTAGCATTGGGAATTCATATTGATGTGCATTTGGTAAGTATACAAGAGTTGGTGCAATGAAAACATACACAAAGGTGGACACGGTCTATGGAAATGGATTGATTGTTCAAAAACAAAAAATTGGCAATGGGCCATCACTACACATCGTATAATCCGCGATAACTACATGTCAAACCAAGTCAACCTAGTTTGTATTTGTAATACTCTCAAGAAATATTTATGCTTCTGCTTTACTTTTACCTAACAGACAACACACCAACAGGCAATGAGCAACAAATACAAATCAAGTAATGAAATTTAAATAATATACAAATGCATTTCTTGGCACAAAATTAATTAGTGTCTTTTACTAATAATATTTCACCTGTATTAGGAGTTACGATTTATAACTAAGGCATACAAACTTTATGATTAAATTCATTTTATGTTAATTAATTAGCTTAACTTAATTTCAGTACATTTAAGAACAACGAGCTTTATTTACACTAAAATTGTTGTTGAATACTTTACAAGGAATTTGGTAGCAGCGACAGAGTTTTACTGTGAGGGGAATAAATAAAGTTATTTTCGTAATAATCATGGCCAACAACACACTCTTCAAGGTTTTAAGTGAGATATTAGATTATTAAACACTAATATAATAGGATCATGATCGTTGTACAAGTGAACAACAATACGCTTGTCAGGAAGGAAGTATTGACAAAGCTGGCTGAAGAGTTTGAGTTTTCATCCCCTGAACCTGATGAAGAATCTGATTTTCCTCCAGCAACATCCGCCGGTTTGAATTTACTTGTAGATAACCACCTTGCTTCTTCAGTATGTTTTTTCGGTTTGTCGCCTTTATTAAAAACATCGATTTACACATGCATATAGCCCATAACTGTTTTTTATGCATAGGTTACAAAATAATCATTCGTAATTTCAAACATAAAATACTTTTGTTTTCCAATATTCTTTGGGCAAACCTAAGACTCAAGATGGCTAGACAACGTATTTTCTCAACCAAGGTGATGCCATTGCCATACTTTGTTTTAAAAATGGATTGAATCACAAATGGGGGATGAACAGTAATATTTTCAATCATTGAGTTAAATATTCTTCCCCAAACAGGTCTAATCCATATTTAAAACAAATTGTGGCATCACCTAGGTAGAGATAATACACTGTCTACGCACCTTGGTTTAACTTTGAACTAAAATGACAAAAGGTGCAAACCTTCTACGTCTCCATACGCCAATAGAATGTTATATCCGTTTTTGTCGAATTGAAAATCTATGCCACCCTCAACTGTGAATTTTGGCTTTACTTCGAATTCACATTGGACGCTATCGGTTTCTTCGACGCTGGGCTTTCCCACCACCATATCACTTGGAACCTTCATAGTCAAAAGTAATTATATTATTACCAGTGGTTATAAAGTTAAATTAAGAGCTGGTCGTCTTACCGAATTAGCTTTGTACTCAGGAGACCAGAACACACCAAATTTAGCGTCGTTTTTCAAATTACATACAAACAAAACTGTATTTTTCTATAAATGTCAAAATTATGTCAGTTATTTTCCATTGCAAATATGTACAGTAAATATCTTTAAAAAGTTATTTTGTCAGATATATTTTGCATTTCATTTTCAGAAGCATTTTATGTAATCTTACCATAGCTTTCCCACCATTAGTATAAGACAATCCGACCGCAGCATATTTGTCTTTGTTTTTCCCCATTAGGTAGAAACGATAATTTTCACTTTTTTCATCCTTTTCTATTGCGACCATAACAATGCAGTCTTCTTTGTCTATACAGCCTTCTTCACCCCCGTAGCAAATTGCCTTTGTTTTATCTTTGCATTTGGCGTATACATCTTTTGGAGCCTTGAGTCTTCCAAGACTCTTACGTGCCCCTTCTGCAGTCCCCCCTTCGGTGGCACTTCCTGGATTATCTTCGCCTTCAGCTGGCTCTGGCTCTGGCTCTGGCTCTGGCTCCTATTAGGTATCCAATATTGTGCAAAATGCCAATTACTTTATTTTGCAAAACACAATTTTAAATCTTACCGCATTAACAACTAGTGAGCCAACAATGCACAATAGTATTATTAAGTTGATCCGTCTCATTTTCGTGGTTCCAAAATCGAAATTCAGACTTGTTTGAAAGTAATTACGACGTTGTTACGCTCTGGAGAAGTGAAACCTATTTGACGCAAACCAACACAGTCAGCAGAGACACACTTTTCGAAAATCCGTTTCCGTAAAGCAGTTGAGTAGTTTGAAATGCTTGGTTTTCATGTTCACCTCACAAATACCAAGGAAACCCATTAATTTTTAGTCGTGCCCTTTTCTCTGCCAATTTCGCCATGTTGAGTTTTTTCACAAACCATTTGAAACTCCCGAACCGAATGCTCTAATCATTCTTTTCAGTTTTCATCACCCGAAATCATTCCCTATTTATTAGGTAAAAGTGGACGCATATAATTTTGGAGTGTTTGAAGTTTCAAATCTGTGTAATTTTGAGCTAGAAGAATTTTTGAAACGCAAATCGGAATGTCTGTTGGAGATCCAGGTGACATTGATGGCGAGCTAATAGCAATTGCCCAACAACATGAAACAGGAGATCAAGATGTTAGTTGCATTTTGCTCTTTAGTCATATTTTGGAATAGAAAGTATATTTTCCATCTGTTAATTTTGTTAATATCGAGATTCTTTAACAAACTTCATTATTAATCTGTTATTTTCAGTCCTTGAAGCTGATGAATACTCAAAACAAGTGCCTTAAAGAGGAAGAGCATTCCAATACAAATCCACCTAATGCTCAAACAAGAGAATCGAAAATCCAAGAATTGTTGGACGAGGAAGCAGAGAAATTACAGAAGGACCTGGATATGAAATGTAAACTGGAAACTTCTTCAACTAAAGAGCGTGGTACTGTTGGTATTGACAAATATTTTGATCAATGACAGAAAATTACATCAGCAAACTAACAACTACGATATTACGACAGTTTTTTGTATTTATATACTGGGGCTTTGGTTATAATAATTAAAATTACGAAGATGTTTTTTAGAAGATGAATTGGAACCGAAATCTGGGAACGGATGGGATTTATCAAATTTTCATCCTTGGACTCAGACTAAGACTCCATCTTTAACCGAGGTTAAATTTTTGAAAGATTTAATTATGTGTTTGTTTGGCAATTGGGCTAGAAAAGAATTACACTGTAAATTCTATTAACAAATTGCGATATTAATGCTCAGACGTGAAGAAGTGTTCTGTGTCTTATTTGTTATTAAACTATAAATGACTTTAATACTTAAATTGATTGCAAGATCTAAATATTAACTAAATTAAAACGAATATTGTATTTTTGTTTTCAGAAATTGGAATTAGACTCAGGAAATAAAGTAGATGCCACTGCGTTGTCATTCAATGCTACAAAGGATGAATCATTGGAGGAGGAGGAGAATCCGAAAAATCCGTTGCTACTTATTCCAGTAAGGTTTTATTTGACTAACTCGGTATATAAAATAATAAATGCAAACTAATTTTAAACCTTCATTGAAGTAAAAGGTATGTTATTTTATTTCATTCAAAATCTAGGTCATTCGTTGTTTACTCAGTTTCCTGAATATTGAAGATATTAAAAACTGTCGTCTTGTTTGCCGTGATTGGGGATCAATTGGAAAACCAGCACTAGCAAGCCGTGCACTAATCCACTTTCATAAATATGAAATACCCACGGAACCTAAACATCTTCCTGTGGATTTTCAGTCTTGTTTTCTGGAGTCTACTTCTAATTTCAATGCGTTCAAGATTTCTGGTTTTCGACGGGACAAGTGTGATTCCTGGACCGTTGAAGAATTAACTACATTTTTTGAGGCTCAGCAAAAATACATTAAAGAACTGGCATTGGAATTCAAATCCCCCGATAAAGAGTTAATGAAAAAGATCGATCTCGGTTCTTGGATTTCAAGATCCCCTATGGTGCAGAAGAATACGAAACACCTGACAAAATTATCAATTGAAGGTGTGGGAGATGTCTTTGCTATTCGTCCATTCCACCTGATTACTCATATCAAAGACCTGTCACTGTCAAATTGCAGAATCCATGTTGAAGCAGGAATTAAGCTTAGCCCGATTAAATTAACATTGTCAGACGCGATATTTTATCAAGATGGAGTTGAATTGAGTAGTGTTTCAATAAATGATCTTGTCGATCTTGACAAAATAAAAGAAGTAACACTACGACTACGAAGTTGGAGCTCTGCAGAATATATATTGGATTTAGGGGGCAGTGCTACCCTTGAAAAACTGATATTGGATGGCGAAGGCGTCGAGTATGAGAATGGGGAAACATCAGAGTGGTCTATAGAGCATTTGGTGATGACCTATCTTCCTTATGGATTGAACAGTAAAATGAATATCAAAGAACTTTACTTATCTGATGAACCCATTGACTTGTTCACTTTACCTACCTCGATTCAAAATCTTGTTTTACCAAATGTCCACAGCAGCCTGATTATCACAAGTTGTAACCAGCCAATTGTACTGCAGAACTTGCAATATTTGCAATTCGTCGACACCCATTCAGATTTTTCATTCCTAGCTCACTTTATGCATTGCCCTCAATTGACTCACTTAAAGTTAAATCAATGCTCCAGAATCGTATTGAAATCAATTTGGATGCCTAAAACCATAAAAACACTCACGCTTGAGGACTCTGATCATTGCAGAATAAAGTGGAACTTGATCGGTGAAACTTATTGGAACCTTCAGACTCTAGTTGTTGATGATTTCGAAAATGCCGAAGAACTTTGTGGAACTAAAATCCTAGTGGATGATTTCATCGTGTACCTTTCTGTCATGTCCGTGGATAAATGTTTGGTTGACTTTTTGGATTTCCGACAGCATTTCGGTTTCGGCAAGCGTCTTTATATTGGTGAACTGATGTGGGACGACATGGAACTTGAAGAAAGTGTTTTGAAGGACCATGTTGATGTCAAGTCTGCATTTTATGTCTTCCAAGACGGCCAAAAGGGACGCCCTGTTTCCGAAAGAGCTTTTCATGACCTTATTCCGAAACATCTTGATATTCAGCCGTACGCTTTTGACGACGACGACGACGATGAGTGATATACCCAAGTGCTGCTCTACTCCACCATTCAATTTATGGCAGAATCTAGGTGAGAAATATCTTTAATCATTCGTTTGCAAGCTTAGCAAGGAAATCAGCCCTTTTCGGAGTCGGAATTTATGTGTCAGCTAAAATGAATAATCAGTGTAGCATAACATTACTTGGTATCTTGTTTTGTTTGTTAAAAGTTACTCAATGTATTTCCTAATAAAAAGATTATTAAATAATATTTGATGTAACAAATGACACTCGTACTTGCATTTTATTATTCATCCTTGTTTGGAAGATCTCCATAATTAAATAATCTCAAGTAAGCTAACCTTGGCATAACTCAAATGGACAATTAGAAAGCTACACATTTTCACCATATTTTAGTATGAATCTATGTACATTATTATTCGGACGTCGTATTTCACGGAAGTCGTGGCTTTTCTCAAATTAAGAATCATGCAATTATCATTACCTTCCATCCTTTACTCCAATCTTTATGCTCCTTATAATAATATTAAATAACCAGTTTTAAACGTTGACTTTGATCCTACAGAACGATTTACCAAAGAAAGAAGTAGCCCAATTCCTAGTGTGAGCGTGACATTTAGAAGAATTTTTGATTTTTGTTTAAATAAATACAAGTTTCTAGGCTTTTAGTTCCACAGAAAAGTCATGAATGTTTTAGTCATTTATATCTAAGGTACGTACAAGAAGAGAAAACAAAGTAAAAGGCTAAAAGCATTAAAAGAAAGCATGATTATTGATAAACCTAATATTATATGTTACCAATCAACTCACTAAGTAAGTTCGACTCACCTCTGCATTTACGTCTATAAGTTTTAAGTAAATAAGAGAACACGCAAGAAACAGGCATGCTTTTATATAAGTTGATTTTACTGCGCAACTAAGAAAATCGACTTTTGTCTCTTTGAGCTAGCGTCTGGCGTCTTACAGAATTATTATATCACAAAATTTCTCTTAAATACTGTCTGGTATTCTTTAAATATCTCTTCTAATCTGCCTTTACTATAATATTAAGAGTAAGTTTAGATAATAAGTGGACTTACGCCACTTAATATACGAGGACGACGTAAACGATTCCTCTAGAACTATTAAAAGTTGATATTTCAGTACACTAAAAAGTGATATTGATTTCTTGATATTCAATGACTACCTATACCCATATTACTGGTAATTTTAAAAATTTCATTTAAAAATTCATTACTGTATTCCAACATTTTAAGATAGGTTACAAATTACAGTTATGATTTCACAAGGAAAATATATCCCAGTAATTCTACTCTCTATTTATATTTTACCTACAGAATGTCAAAATCTATCCCCACCACTAGCAAATTATGATTTTGAAATTGTTCTATATGCCAATAATTTACTGGATTATGTCTTTGAAAAAGTTGTACTTTCACCACGAACAATAATTGTTTCTGCAACTTTTAATGCAAACAAATGGTATGCTAATTACAAAGGAGCACATAAATACCCCAGTTCATTGTCAAACACAAATGGGAAGATCGTAACAGTAGTGGAACCACCGAAGAAGGATATAGAAGATATTCGAAATTTTCCAGTTATGTTTGGCCGAGAAATAAGTCGACCAAAGGATAAGTTTCTAATAATTAGCACAAAGAATCACTTTGAAAAAATCAAAGACAATTTCATGTATCAATTGAAATGGAGTTTGACGACTACAGTTTATTTTATGGTAATCAATTCTAAGGGCGATTTTGAAGTACTGACAGTGTCACTGTTCACTAAACAGTTTACAAGGACTGATATCTCAATATCACAAGGACTACAGAGAGGAGTCGCAAGAAACGTTTTAAATAGAAATCTTCATAAAAAACGTATTCTTGTTTTAACAGGCTCAACGATTGAAAGACGACGAGAATGTGCTTCGTCGGCATACGTTCTTATTAAGAAAAGAAAAATTGAAGAATGTATTACGAGTAATGAACCGTATCCACTCTTAGAAATACTGGCTGACTATTTAAATTTCACGTCTGTCTATGGACCACCCTCTATTTTGGAAACTACAAATCATTTTTGCGGTTGGATGTATCCGGAAATTTCTTATCTAGGTGTATTTGAGTACAAGAGGACAACACTTATATATTTAACGTATCCTGGGAAAAGAACATTCGTCTACTGTGTAGACAAAGAGACGTATGCGGATAAGCCGCTGGCTATCTGGATATCCATAATGGACGTGGGTACGTGGCTATTATTGCTAATCTGTTGTCTTTTAGGCAATGCACTAATATTTCGTTTCTCAAAACAAAAACTGACATTTGAATCTATTAGTAACTTGTTCCTTTCCGCCATTGCCATTCTTCTACGTCAAAACCACAACCAAAAGAAACTCCTTCTCTATGGAATTTTATGTTTAGTCTTAAATATTCTGATAACTGAATATGAAAGTTACATCACAAATGAAGTTGTTGCCCCTGTGGACAAAAAGAGAATGAACAATTTCGAAGAACTAATTCTTAATGATTATAAAATCGTTTCTATCATTGGACATCTAGCTGGAGACATGACCCAAAGTGAAGGTTATTTTGCTGTGCAGCCTTATTTCGCACAATATGGAATTAAAGACAAAGAAAACACAAGTGTTTATATTTATGATTCTAATAAGGTTAAGAAGACTTCATATAATTATATAATGAAATCGTGTTTGTCAGACACGAAACTTAAACTATTTTTTGGAGTAGGAAATTCTGGGGAAACCTCGCTTTACAAAATACAAAAAGCTCTTCCCTTATTGAAATGTTTCAGAACAAAAGAACATGCAAATCATGAACCACTTTCATGGACGTTTGATGGATGTTTTCGGCATGAACTTCTAAATGTTGTCCAAGAACTGAATGAAATGGGAATAGTCGACCTTTGGAGACAACTTAAATTTTTCTCACCTCATGTATATAGATTCAACGAAAAAGAAAAGCAATCTGAAGGGGAAGCTCGGAGTCTTAGCTTTGACATGAAAATTGGTGCAATTTTTCATGTTCTTGTATATCTGGTCTTTATTCCTGTTTTAGTATTTCTGTTTGAAAAATATTTGACTTTACTCTTTGTCAATATACATGCTGTTTATACTTTCTGGTTGTATTTGAACGTTACTTAGCCTGTATATCATTACTCTTTTTTCTTATGGTTTTGCTGTAATGTAATACGTTTCTTGTGTACAGGGTCCGTCATATAAACGCACGGCCCATGAAATTCTGATTTTGCAAGATCCTCCTAAAATTATGATACGTGCAGTATTCAAATATAGATTATTAGCACTATACCGTATTTGTTTCGAATCGAATCAGTTAATTTGTAATTAGATATAGCTGTAAATAGTATCACTGAATATACTATCCAGCAATAACAATTTTCTAATATTAATTATCGACTCTCTAATGTGTTACTAAATTTCTAAATGAACTTAGTACTTTTATTTTTCGTTTTGATTATTACTTGATTTTAATTCCGATGAAATAGAGGGTATTTCATGTAATGTTGCTATTTTAAAGGTACGCATTAATATAAACGATTTAATTTTTAATGAAGTTTTTAATTTTAAGCCCAATACAGAAATTTTATATCTTATAATTCAGGGGCAGCAGTAAAATAGAGATAAATTAGTAAAAAAAATGTTAATCTCAAATGCATCCCAATCCCATTGGACCTCAAACGCACTTGAAATAAACATATGAAAAACCAAAATAACTAATGCTTTAATTTGGTATAAAACAATTACTTTCCTTTTGGTATGCTTGAATTTCATTTGCCCAAATTGTTAACCGAAATAAATTAATGTTTTCAGTTTTTAAGCATAACTCAAATGAACAATTCGGAAGCTACACATTTTCACCAATTTAATATGAATCTATGTACATTATTTGGACTTCCAATTTCAAGGATCTTTCCTGAAATCAAGAATCAATATAACCTGCATGCATATCATAATCCTTTCCTTCAGTTTTAAACGTTAACTTTCAACGTAGACTTATTCTGAAGATGTACCAAAGAAGAGTAGCTAAATTCCTAGCGTGACATTTAGAATAATTTTCTTTTAACAAATAGAATATAGAAAGGTAGCTAAAGGTTGTCAGTAAAGTCATGAATGTTTTAATCATTTATATCTAAGCTACAAGAAAAGAAAACAAAGTAGGAGGAGGCTATACTCAAAAGGAGAATACACATGAGAAGCCTAATATATGTTTCCATCCACTCTAAGTTACTTCGCGTTACTTATTTATACATAAATTATGTTTTAAGTAAATAAGAGAACACGTCAGAAATGGAGAGACTGTGGAGTTGTCCAGTGACTTTGCTTATATTGAATTGAATTGAATTGAATTGAATTTTATTGTGCTTCAGAGAACCGAGAGGTTCATATACACTTTTGAATTAGATTCACAGGATGTAATATAACCAATGGTACAAAACGTTAATCATCGAATTATAAATGTTCTAGGCATAAGTAGCAAATAATTATATATAAGTTCTAATAGCTCGTTTACAACATAACATAAGAATAATTACTTATTTTATTTACGGAGCGTGTGGTGGTTTGGCATGGAAGCTACAGGATTACTCATTTTTAACCCATGCCCTCAAAATAAATGACTTAACTGTATACTTATAGACATTCAATAACAAAGTAGTATTATCCGCCTCTAACAGAGTATGGAAGTCAGATGAATTTAGCCTATTAGGGTAATGTCTTAAATATTCCTGTCTATACGGGTTGTATATCAAGCATGTACAGAAAAAATGATATAAATTTTCTTTCTCACCTCTATCATTTCTACAAATTGAACACAACTCGTTTGGATTTAACGAATAGTATATGTTATTAATAAATATTCTATTACAATATACGTTCAGTAATCTTAACTGGCTTATTATACGGATTTTATCTATAGGTACCCTTAATCTAATGTAATTTGCACCGCTAACGTTATCATAGTTGAAATTCTTGGCTATTTGACATGCAGAAGAGGCAGCCAGCCTTTCTAGGTCTTTCTGTCTTTCAATCTCAATAAATCGAATTAGCATTTCTTCTATGTAATCGCTAATTTTTATTTCCTCACGAGAGTACCAAACAAAGCCAAACCCTATTTTTTCAATAAGCTGCCTCAAATTAGAAACCCAGTTATATTTTGACTTTTCACGTGTGCCAGAATCTTTACTACACAGTGTGTCAAAAATTATTCTGGGGTATCTGTGTGGTGGCATGCTCATCAACTTAACGAGATATCTAAGTGCAAACTTAAACACCTGGAGCTTTATTGGCGGGCGTCCGGTTTCTAGCCGTACAACATAATTTGGAGTATTTAGGGGGAGTCTAAGGATTCTCTTTAGGAATCTAGTTTGCACTGCCTCTAAGCGATCATCTTGGGCGAGTCCCCAAATTGCACTAGAATAAAGTAGGGCAGATTGGCATATAGAATCAAATATTTTGATTCTGGAGTCCCAGTTCTCCATCTTGGCCTTTGTAATTATGCTCCACACAAGTCCCAATTTTGAGGAAGCTCTCTTTGAAAAATCAAGGCTGGCTTTGCGGAACAGGCCTGAGGATGAAAATATAACTCCCAAATATAAGTATTCACTGACAACTTCTAAAATATTCCCAGCGTAGGTATAGGTGTGATTTCTCTTTACCCATCCTTTTTTGTTAAAATTCATGACCTTGGTTTTACTAATATTAACCGACAGGGCTTTAGATGTGCAGTACCTATGCAGTAAATTTAATTTAAGCTGCAGGGCTCTTGGCGAAGAGGCTAAAATTATTAAATCGTCGGCATACATGAGAATATGGATGCCTTTCCCACTGCCCCCTGAAACAGGTGTTAAACAGCTATTGTTAAAAAGTTTCTCAAGGTCACTTATATATAAACAAAATAGGATGGGCGAACACAATTCGCCTTGCAAAAGACCTTGAGTGACTTGGATGGGGTTAGTCAAGCCATCCTGGCCTCTTACCACCATGGAGGCCCTTTTATAAAGTCCTTGAAAGATGTTAATGAATTTTGAGCTTACTCCTATTATTTTAAGGGTCTTCCACAGCAGTTTATGTGGAACTGAATTAAATGCACGCTCAAAGTCGACAAAAGCTGCATAAACATCTTTATTTAAGTAATTAATATTGTACTGTACGATGCCTGACAAAGTAAATATGTGGTCCTCGCAACCTCTACCTTTACGAAACCCCCCTTGAGATTCTGGGAGAATATCATTATTCTCTACCCATTTGGAGAGCCTTATTAGGAGAATTGAAGTAAACCACTTTAAGAAAGTATTCAATAGTGATATTTCCCTGTAGTTTCTAGGGTCTTTTTGATCTCCTTTCTTATAGATCATGCTTACTTCAATTTCCGACCATTTCTCAGGCATCGTTTCAGATTCAAGAACCTTATTAAAAAGGGATAGTGTTTCTTCTTGTTTGTTTACTGTGAGGTTTTTTAAAAATTCATTTGAAATGTTGTCAGTACCCGGACTTTTTTTATTTTTTAGAAGGGTTGAGGTTGTGATAATTTCTTCCATCAGAATTGGGTCGTCTAATTCTTTGACTGTTAAACTGCTACCGTCCTGATCGTCTACTGGGACAACTACTCCATCGCTCGGTTTAGGCATAACTTCAGTGTAAAAAGATTCCCAAGTTTCAACATTGAGAATATTTTCTTTTGTATTACGGGGCTTCAGTTCATTGTAACATTTCCAAAACTCTTTTTGGTCTTTGAGATTAGATAATCTGTCTTTTATACTTTTTTCATGTGCTTTCTTTTTTGGGCACATAGCTTTTTAAATTCTTTTTTTAATTTCTCAGCATTAGCCAACAAAGAGTTTTGGAAATTAGATCGCCTACATTTCCTGCGAGCCTTAGTGTATTCCTTCTTTTTAATAATACATTCGCTGTCATACCATTTTTTGTTGTTTACATGGGAATTAATTTTAATATACTTTACCATATTTGTTCGACTGGCTGCCTCCTTAATGTTACCGATTATTTTGGCATACCCCTCATTGACATCAAGAATATCGGTCTCTTCCGAAAAAGAAGCTAGTATTTCCTGATATTTTTTTTTGCTATCCGGGTCCCACACTAGCTTTTCCTTCGTTCTATTCACCTTTTCATTTACAGTTGATTCTACCGGACTCCTAGGACATTTTAATTTGACAACACATATATTATGATCAGAAAGTCCTATATCATCTAAAACATACATATCAATAATATCTGTAATACAATTACTATTCACACATACCAGATCGTTGACACTTTTACCAACACTACTTACAAAAGTGTAGTTTCCAGGAGTATCTGAGGTACATCGTCCGTTTAAAATAGTAAGTGACATGTTATCAAGAAATTCTACTAATTGTTTTCCTCTTGAGTCCACCTTTGTGTCCCTTGAGTTCCGAACCTCGTTAACATTCGCCTTATCCAGAAAATAACTCTCCAAAAAACCAAGATTGCCAATTCTGCAGTTAAAATCTCCTCCAAAAATAATTTTGACTTCATTATAATTACATGATATTACATTTAGAGTTTCTTCGATTAAAGGGGTTACTATTTTTAAACATTTTTTTTGATTTAGGTATAATAAAAAAAGTATATATAACTCATTTGTTTGCATTTCTTTTACCAATATAGTTAACCATAATTCATTACAATCTATGGTATTAATAATCTTAAACATACTTACGTCAATTAACACTGCCAAACCACCACTCGCTCGTCCTTTTTGTTTATCTTTAACCGCAGGGCTACAGATAAACTCAAAAGAATCAAAGGGGTTAGCTAGAACGAACCTTTCAGTTTCGGTGAGCCAAGTTTCGGTTAGACAGATAATGGGATTTTTTGAAAGTTTTATTTTATCTTCAACATCTAAGTTTAAAAATTTTGAGATACCGTTGCAATTCCAATAGGTTATACTAAAGTGTGTGGAGTGAGGAGTTTGTTTTTGGGTTTTATTTTGGGAAGAGAATTGTGAAGTTTGGACTGTGGGTTGAGTTAGGTACAAAGGGGACTCTTCGTGCCATCATGGTTGCAAGTTGGAAGACTTGTTTTGATGTAAGTTCATCTGTACAATTTGTCCCATTTTGTTTAGTGAATATGGTATATCGTCAATGTAAAGAGTCTGGCCAGCCAAAGAAACTTTTCTTCCATCTTGTCGTGCCAATTTCATTTCGTCTACAAGGATGTTTCTTCTTTTCCTTCCTTCCATGGTTAAGTCATGGGAAATGTAAACTCTTTTAATTTCTTCACGCTTTTCATTAAATTCTTTAAGACACTTGGCATTGTAGAGTACTGATTGCTTGTCACTTAATTTTTCGAAGGAGATTAGTATGCGGGGAGAACCCATTTTGGTTGGTTTGATATGGAAAGCTGATTCGATGTTTACTGTTACGTTTAGTACTCTTCGAAAAAAATCGGCTAATGCCTCTTTGACAGAGCGGAACTTCGTGTGCTTTGTGTCCAGTCCAGTCATAATAATATTTTTCCTTTTTATATTAATTTGCACAGATTCGAATTGTTGTTTTAGTTGCTGGATTTCTTCTTGTTGGTGTGCTACTTGAGATTGTAGATCTGTTATTGTTGCCTCCAGCTGATCTGTTTTAGATTTAAATTCCAGCATAGTTTGTGCAACAAAAGTCACCTGAGATCTCATGTCATTTAACGGGCTAATGAGCGATTCGAGTCCTTCTTTGAACAGTTTTAGATTAAGCGTAGTATTGTCGCTTTCTTGGAATACAGGTAAAGTGTATTTGCTATGCATACCTGCTATTCCTCCTAGTTCAGCTTCGGTTCTCGGTCGTTTATTTGTAGCTGCATCTTCGGCGTGATTAATATTTCTTTGAGTGTCAGTTGCCTGTGCCTGGGCGTTAATCTGAGAGGTAGGTTGAAATGCTTGCGCCGACTCACTATCCATCTCTTCTTCTCGTACGGAGTAAGCTTGCGAGTATGATGATCCAATTTTGACAAATTTTGGCAAAAATCTGGAGATTTGGTAGCCCGAGGATGCAGGAAATAGTCACGTTTTGGAAGAGGATGGACTCACTAAGTAAGTTCGACTCACCTCTGCATTTACGTCTATAAGTTTTAAGTAAATAAGAGAACACGCAAGAAACAGGCATGCTTTTATATAAGTTGATTTTACTGCGCAACTAAGAAAATCGACTTTTGTCTCTTTGAGCTAGCGTCTGGCGTCTTACAGAATTATTATATCACAAAATTTCTCTTAAATACTGTCTGGTATTCTTTAAATATCTCTTCTAATCTGCCTTTACTATAATATTAAGAGTAAGTTTAGATAATAAGTGGACTTACGCCACTTAATATACGAGGACGACGTAAACGATTCCTCTAGAACTATTAAAAGTTGATATTTCAGTACACTAAAAAGTGATATTGATTTCTTGATATTCAATGACTACCTATACCCATATTACTGGTAATTTTAAAAATTTCATTTAAAAATTCATTACTGTATTCCAACATTTAAGATAGGTTACAAATTACAGTTATGATTTCACAAGGAAAATATATCCCAGTAATTCTACTCTCTATTTATATTTTACCTACAGAATGTCAAAATCTATCCCCACCACTAGCAAATTATGATTTTGAAATTGTTCTATATGCCAATAATTTACTGGATTATGTCTTTGAAAAAGTTGTACTTTCACCACGAACAATAATTGTTTCTGCAACTTTTAATGCAAACAAATGGTATGCTAATTACAAAGGAGCACATAAATACCCCAGTTCATTGTCAAACACAAATGGGAAGATCGTAACAGTAGTGGAACCACCGAAGAAGGATATAGAAGATATTCGAAATTTTCCAGTTATGTTTGGCCGAGAAATAAGTCGACCAAAGGATAAGTTTCTAATAATTAGCACAAAGAATCACTTTGAAAAAATCAAAGACAATTTCATGTATCAATTGAAATGGAGTTTGACGACTACAGTTTATTTTATGGTAATCAATTCTAAGGGCGATTTTGAAGTACTGACAGTGTCACTGTTCACTAAACAGTTTACAAGGACTGATATCTCAATATCACAAGGACTACAGAGAGGAGTCGCAAGAAACGTTTTAAATAGAAATCTTCATAAAAAACGTATTCTTGTTTTAACAGGCTCAACGATTGAAAGACGACGAGAATGTGCTTCGTCGGCATACGTTCTTATTAAGAAAAGAAAAATTGAAGAATGTATTACGAGTAATGAACCGTATCCACTCTTAGAAATACTGGCTGACTATTTAAATTTCACGTCTGTCTATGGACCACCCTCTATTTTGGAAACTACAAATCATTTTTGCGGTTGGATGTATCCGGAAATTTCTTATCTAGGTGTATTTGAGTACAAGAGGACAACACTTATATATTTAACGTATCCTGGGAAAAGAACATTCGTCTACTGTGTAGACAAAGAGACGTATGCGGATAAGCCGCTGGCTATCTGGATATCCATAATGGACGTGGGTACGTGGCTATTATTGCTAATCTGTTGTCTTTTAGGCAATGCACTAATATTTCGTTTCTCAAAACAAAAACTGACATTTGAATCTATTAGTAACTTGTTCCTTTCCGCCATTGCCATTCTTCTACGTCAAAACCACAACCAAAAGAAACTCCTTCTCTATGGAATTTTATGTTTAGTCTTAAATATTCTGATAACTGAATATGAAAGTTACATCACAAATGAAGTTGTTGCCCCTGTGGACAAAAAGAGAATGAACAATTTCGAAGAACTAATTCTTAATGATTATAAAATCGTTTCTATCATTGGACATCTAGCTGGAGACATGACCCAAAGTGAAGGTTATTTTGCTGTGCAGCCTTATTTCGCACAATATGGAATTAAAGACAAAGAAAACACAAGTGTTTATATTTATGATTCTAATAAGGTTAAGAAGACTTCATATAATTATATAATGAAATCGTGTTTGTCAGACACGAAACTTAAACTATTTTTTGGAGTAGGAAATTCTGGGGAAACCTCGCTTTACAAAATACAAAAAGCTCTTCCCTTATTGAAATGTTTCAGAACAAAAGAACATGCAAATCATGAACCACTTTCATGGACGTTTGATGGATGTTTTCGGCATGAACTTCTAAATGTTGTCCAAGAACTGAATGAAATGGGAATAGTCGACCTTTGGAGACAACTTAAATTTTTCTCACCTCATGTATATAGATTCAACGAAAAAGAAAAGCAATCTGAAGGGGAAGCTCGGAGTCTTAGCTTTGACATGAAAATTGGTGCAATTTTTCATGTTCTTGTATATCTGGTCTTTATTCCTGTTTTAGTATTTCTGTTTGAAAAATATTTGACTTTACTCTTTGTCAATATACATGCTGTTTATACTTTCTGGTTGTATTTGAACGTTACTTAGCCTGTATATCATTACTCTTTTTTCTTATGGTTTTGCTGTAATGTAATACGTTTCTTGTGTACAGGGTCCGTCATATAAACGCACGGCCCATGAAATTCTGATTTTGCAAGATCCTCCTAAAATTATGATACGTGCAGTATTCAAATATAGATTATTAGCACTATACCGTATTTGTTTCGAATCGAATCAGTTAATTTGTAATTAGATATAGCTGTAAATAGTATCACTGAATATACTATCCAGCAATAACAATTTTCTAATATTAATTATCGACTCTCTAATGTGTTACTAAATTTCTAAATGAACTTAGTACTTTTATTTTTCGTTTTGATTATTACTTGATTTTAATTCCGATGAAATAGAGGGTATTTCATGTAATGTTGCTATTTTAAAGGTACGCATTAATATAAACGATTTAATTTTTAATGAAGTTTTTAATTTTAAGCCCAATACAGAAATTTTATATCTTATAATTCAGGGGCAGCAGTAAAATAGAGATAAATTAGTAAAAAAAATGTTAATCTCAAATGCATCCCAATCCCATTGGACCTCAAACGCACTTGAAATAAACATATGAAAAACCAAAATAACTAATGCTTTAATTTGGTATAAAACAATTACTTTCCTTTTGGTATGCTTGAATTTCATTTGCCCAAATTGTTAACCGAAATAAATTAATGTTTTCAGTTTTTAAGCATAACTCAAATGAACAATTCGGAAGCTACACATTTTCACCAATTTAATATGAATCTATGTACATTATTTGGACTTCCAATTTCAAGGATCTTTCCTGAAATCAAGAATCAATATATCCTGCATGCATATCATAATCCTTTCCTTCAGTTTTAAACGTTAACTTTCAACGTAGACTTATTCTGAAGATGTACCAAAGAAGAGTAGCTAAATTCCTAGCGTGACATTTAGAATAATTTTCTTTTAACAAATAGAATATAGAAAGGTAGCTAAAGGTTGTCAGTAAAGTCATGAATGTTTTAATCATTTATATCTAAGCTACAAGAAAAGAAAACAAAGTAGGAGGAGGCTATACTCAAAAGGAGAATACACATGAGAAGCCTAATATATGTTTCCATCCACTCTAAGTTACTTCGCGTTACTTATTTATACATAAATTATGTTTTAAGTAAATAAGAGAACACGTCAGAAATGGAGAGACTGTGGAGTTGTCCAGTGACTTTGCTTATATTGAATTGAATTGAATTGAATTGAATTTTATTGTGCTTCAGAGAACCGAGAGGTTCATATACACTTTTGAATTAGATTCACAGGATGTAATATAACCAATGGTACAAAACGTTAATCATCGAATTATAAATGTTCTAGGCATAAGTAGCAAATAATTATATATAAGTTCTAATAGCTCGTTTACAACATAACATAAGAATAATTACTTATTTTATTTACGGAGCGTGTGGTGGTTTGGCATGGAAGCTACAGGATTACTCATTTTTAACCCATGCCCTCAAAATAAATGACTTAACTGTATACTTATAGACATTCAATAACAAAGTAGTATTATCCGCCTCTAACAGAGTATGGAAGTCAGATGAATTTAGCCTATTAGGGTAATGTCTTAAATATTCCTGTCTATACGGGTTGTATATCAAGCATGTACAGAAAAAATGATATAAATTTTCTTTCTCACCTCTATCATTTCTACAAATTGAACACAACTCGTTTGGATTTAACGAATAGTATATGTTATTAATAAATATTCTATTACAATATACGTTCAGTAATCTTAACTGGCTTATTATACGGATTTTATCTATAGGTACCCTTAATCTAATGTAATTTGCACCGCTAACGTTATCATAGTTGAAATTCTTGGCTATTTGACATGCAGAAGAGGCAGCCAGCCTTTCTAGGTCTTTCTGTCTTTCAATCTCAATAAATCGAATTAGCATTTCTTCTATGTAATCGCTAATTTTTATTTCCTCACGAGAGTACCAAACAAAGCCAAACCCTATTTTTTCAATAAGCTGCCTCAAATTAGAAACCCAGTTATATTTTGGCTTTTCACGTGTGCCAGAATCTTTACTACACAGTGTGTCAAAAATTATTCTGGGGTATCTGTGTGGTGGCATGCTCATCAACTTAACGAGATATCTAAGTGCAAACTTAAAACACCTGGAGCTTTATTGGCGGGCGTCCGGTTTCTAGCCGTACAACATAATTTGGAGTATTTAGGGGGAGTCTAAGGATTCTCTTTAGGAATCTAGTTTGCACTGCCTCTAAGCGATCATCTTGGGCGAGTCCCCAAATTGCACTAGAATAAAGTAGGGCAGATTGGCATATAGAATCAAATATTTTGATTCTGGAGTCCCAGTTCTCCATCTTGGCCTTTGTAATTATGCTCCACACAAGTCCCAATTTTGAGGAAGCTCTCTTTGAAAAATCAAGGCTGGCTTTGCGGAACAGGCCTGAGGATGAAAATATAACTCCCAAATATAAGTATTCACTGACAACTTCTAAAATATTCCCAGCGTAGGTATAGGTGTGATTTCTCTTTACCCATCCTTTTTTGTTAAAATTCATGACCTTGGTTTTACTAATATTAACCGACAGGGCTTTAGATGTGCAGTACCTATGCAGTAAATTTAATTTAAGCTGCAGGGCTCTTGGCGAAGAGGCTAAAATTATTAAATCGTCGGCATACATGAGAATATGGATGCCTTTCCCACTGCCCCCTGAAACAGGTGTTAAACAGCTATTGTTAAAAAGTTTCTCAAGGTCACTTATATATAAACAAAATAGGATGGGCGAACACAATTCGCCTTGCAAAAGACCTTGAGTGACTTGGATGGGGTTAGTCAAGCCATCCTGGCCTCTTACCACCATGGAGGCCCTTTTATAAAGTCCTTGAAAGATGTTAATGAATTTTGAGCTTACTCCTATTATTTTAAGGGTCTTCCACAGCAGTTTATGTGGAACTGAATTAAATGCACGCTCAAAGTCGACAAAAGCTGCATAAACATCTTTATTTAAGTAATTAATATTGTACTGTACGATGCCTGACAAAGTAAATATGTGGTCCTCGCAACCTCTACCTTTACGAAACCCCCCTTGAGATTCTGGGAGAATATCATTATTCTCTACCCATTTGGAGAGCCTTATTAGGAGAATTGAAGTAAACCACTTTAAGAAAGTATTCAATAGTGATATTTCCCTGTAGTTTCTAGGGTCTTTTTGATCTCCTTTCTTATAGATCATGCTTACTTCAATTTCCGACCATTTCTCAGGCATCGTTTCAGATTCAAGAACCTTATTAAAAAGGGATAGTGTTTCTTCTTGTTTGTTTACTGTGAGGTTTTTTAAAAATTCATTTGAAATGTTGTCAGTACCCGGACTTTTTTTATTTTTTAGAAGGGTTGAGGTTGTGATAATTTCTTCCATCAGAATTGGGTCGTCTAATTCTTTGACTGTTAAACTGCTACCGTCCTGATCGTCTACTGGGACAACTACTCCATCGCTCGGTTTAGGCATAAGCATAACTTCAGTGTAAAAAGATTCCCAAGTTTCAACATTGAGAATATTTTCTTTTGTATTACGGGGCTTCAGTTCATTGTAACATTTCCAAAACTCTTTTTGGTCTTTGAGATTAGATAATCTGTCTTTTATACTTTTTTCATGTGCTTTCTTTTTTTGGGCACATAGCTTTTTAAATTCTTTTTTTAATTTCTCAGCATTAGCCAACAAAGAGTTTTGGAAATTAGATCGCCTACATTTCCTGCGAGCCTTAGTGTATTCCTTCTTTTTAATAATACATTCGCGGTCATACCATTTTTTGTTGTTTACATGGGAATTAATTTTAATATACTTTACCATATTTGTTCGACTGGCTGCCTCCTTAATGTTACCGATTATTTTGGCATACCCCTCATTGACATCAAGAATATCGGTCTCTTCCGAAAAAGAAGCTAGTATTTCCTGATATTTTTTTTTGCTATCCGGGTCCCACACTAGCTTTTCCTTCGTTCTATTCACCTTTTCATTTACAGTTGATTCTACCGGACTCCTAGGACATTTTAATTTGACAACACATATATTATGATCAGAAAGTCCTATATCATCTAAAACATACATATCAATAATATCTGTAATACAATTACTATTCACACATACCAGATCGTTGACACTTTTACCAACACTACTTACAAAAGTGTAGTTTCCAGGAGTATCTGAGGTACATCGTCCGTTTAAAATAGTAAGTGACATGTTATCAAGAAATTCTACTAATTGTTTTCCTCTTGAGTCCACCTTTGTGTCCCTTGAGTTCCGAACCTCGTTAACATTCGCCTTATCCAGAAAATAACTCTCCAAAAAACCAAGATTGCCAATTCTGCAGTTAAAATCTCCTCCAAAAATAATTTTGACTTCATTATAATTACATGATTTCGATTAAAGGGGTTACTATTTTTAAACATTTTTTTTGATTTAGGTATAATAAAAAAAGTATATATAACTCATTTGTTTGCATTTCTTTTACCAATATAGTTAACCATAATTCATTACAATCTATGGTATTAATAATCTTAAACATACTTACGTCAATTAACACTGCCAAACCACCACTCGCTCGTCCTTTTTGTTTATCTTTAACCGCAGGGCTACAGATAAACTCAAAAGAATCAAAGGGGTTAGCTAGAACGAACCTTTCAGTTTCGGTGAGCCAAGTTTCGGTTAGACAGATAATGGGATTTTTTGAAAGTTTTATTTTATCTTCAACATCTAAGTTTAAAAATTTTGAGATACCGTTGCAATTCCAATAGGTTATACTAAAGTGTGTGGAGTGAGGAGTTTGTTTTTGGGTTTTATTTTGGGAAGAGAATTGTGAAGTTTGGACTGTGGGTTGAGTTAGGTACAAAGGGGACTCTTCGTGCCATCATGGTTGCAAGTTGGAAGACTTGTTTTGATGTAAGTTCATCTGTACAATTTGTCCCATTTTGTTTAGTGAATATGGTATATCGTCAATGTAAAGAGTCTGGCCAGCCAAAGAAACTTTTCTTCCATCTTGTCGTGCCAATTTCATTTCGTCTACAAGGATGTTTCTTCTTTTCCTTCCTTCCATGGTTAAGTCATGGGAAATGTAAACTCTTTTAATTTCTTCACGCTTTTCATTAAATTCTTTAAGACACTTGGCATTGTAGAGTACTGATTGCTTGTCACTTAATTTTTCGAAGGAGATTAGTATGCGGGGAGAACCCATTTTGGTTGGTTTGATATGGAAAGCTGATTCGATGTTTACTGTTACGTTTAGTACTCTTCGAAAAAAATCGGCTAATGCCTCTTTGACAGAGCGGAACTTCGTGTGCTTTGTGTCCAGTCCAGTCATAATAATATTTTTCCTTTTTATATTAATTTGCACAGATTCGAATTGTTGTTTTAGTTGCTGGATTTCTTCTTGTTGGTGTGCTACTTGAGATTGTAGATCTGTTATTGTTGCCTCCAGCTGATCTGTTTTAGATTTAAATTCCAGCATAGTTTGTGCAACAAAAGTCACCTGAGATCTCATGTCATTTAACGGGCTAATGAGCGATTCGAGTCCTTCTTTGAACAGTTTTAGATTAAGCGTAGTATTGTCGCTTTCTTGGAATACAGGTAAAGTGTATTTGCTATGCATACCTGCTATTCCTCCTAGTTCAGCTTCGGTTCTCGGTCGTTTATTTGTAGCTGCATCTTCGGCGTGATTAATATTTCTTTGAGTGTCAGTTGCCTGTGCCTGGGCGTTAATCTGAGAGGTAGGTTGAAATGCTTGCGCCGACTCACTATCCATCTCTTCTTCTCGTACGGAGTAAGCTTGCGAGTATGATGATCCAATTTTGACAAATTTTGGCAAAAATCTGGAGATTTGGTAGCCCGAGGATGCAGGAAATAGTCACGTTTTGGAGAGGAGGAGACAGGGAGTGTATGGATACAAAAATGGGTAACACAAAACACTTTTTAGAATCACTAAATAAATAAAAACACGGAGCCAAAAAATTGTGCGACTCACCGCGACGAGGTTCGTTCCCGCTCCGACTTTGCTTATATAAGTTGGTTTTATTTAGCAACTACGAAAGGTGACTTTGTCTTTTTGAGCTGGCGTCTTATACAGAATATTATATCACAAGCTATCTCTTAAATATGATCTGGTATTCTTTAAAATGTCTCTTCTAATCTGACTTTAGTACATTAAATGCAAGTTAAAGACTTCCGCAAGTTCTGCAGCTTAATAATTAAGCGAGGCCGACTTAAGCGGTTCCTCTAGAACTTTTAAAAATTGATATTTCAGTAGACCAAAAAGTATGGCTTCAATTATACTCTTTAGCGTCCCTTCGGGTTGAAATATAAGATAACAACAGAACAATATCGCCAGTATCTAAAATTCAATACATGTACCACTATTATTGGAATTTTGAAATTTGCATTTCAAAAGTTCATTACCGTAATATACAAAATTACCCTAGATTGCAAAATTAGAGTTATGGTTTCACATAAAAAATATATCCCGGTTATTCTACTTTCTGCTTATATTTTCACTACAGATTGTAAACATCTGCCCTCACCACTAGCAAATTATGACTTTGACATTATTCTACACCGCAGTGGTTTAACGGATTATGTCTTTGAAAAAATTGTATGCTCACCAAGAACCATAATTGTTCCAGAAACGAAATGGTTAGCTAATTACGAAGGAACACATAAATACCCAAGTTCATTGTCAAACACAAATGGGAATATCTTAACACTAGTGGAACCACCTGAGAAGGATATAAAAGATATTCGAAATTTTACAACTTGGTTTGGTCGAGAAATAAATCGACCAAACGAGAAGTTTTTAATAATAAGTACAAAGAATAATTTTGATGAAATGGAAGACAATTTCGTTGATCAATTGAACTGGAGATTGACGACTGCAGTTTATTTTATGGTCATCAATTCTAAGGACGACATTGAAGTACTAACAGTGTCATTATTCACTAAAGAGTTTACAAGGATTGATTTCACAACATCCGAATTCCAACAGAGAGGAGTCACAGGAAAAGGTTTACATAGAAATCTTCATAAAAGACTTATTCTTGCGTTTGCATACACAACGAACAAATTGGGACGAGAGTGTGCTTCGTCGGCATATTTTCTCATTAACAAGAGTAGATTTGAAAAATGCATTACCAGTTTAGTACAGTATCCACTCTTGGGACTTCTAGCTGACTATTTAAATTTTACGTCTGTCCATACACCAAATTCTTGGAGTAATAATGGAAATGTTTGTGGTGTTATATTTCGGGAAGCCTCTTACGCAAGTTTATTTCAGTACATGAGAATAAAAGTTGTATATTTCACATATCCTGGAAAAAGAATATTCCTTTACTGTGTAGATAAAGAAGCATATCATGATAAACCGCTGTCTATCTGGGTGAACATAATGGACGTGAGTACATGGTTATTACTGCTAATCTCTTGTATTTTAGGCAATGCAATAATATTTCGATTCTCAGGAGAAAAACTGACATTTGAATCTATTAGTAACTTGTTCCTTTCCACCATTGCCATTCTTCTCCTCCAAAACCACAACCAAAGGAAGATCTTTCTCTATGCCATTCTATTATTAATGTTAAATATTCTTATAGTTCATTATGAAGAATATATCACAACTGAAGTTATTGCTCCTGTGGACAAAATGAGAATGCACAATTTCAAAGAACTAATTCTTAATGATTATAAAATCGTTTCTGTCATTGGACATCTAGTTGGAGGAATGACCCAAAGTCAAGGCTATTCTGCCATGCAACCTTATTTCGCCCAATATGGAATTATGGACAAAGAAAACTCAAGTGTTTATATTTATGATTCTGATAAGGTTAAGGTGACTTCATATAATTATGTAATGGAATCGTGTTTGTCAGACACGAAACTTAAACTCTTCTTTGGACCAGGAAATTGGGGGGAAATAGCGCTATACCAAATGAAAACAGCTCTTCCCTTATTGAAATGTTTCAGAACAAAAGAGCATGCAAATGACGATCCCTCGTCATGGCTATTTTTTGAATGTTTTCGGCATGAACTTCTGAATATTGTTCAAGAACTGAATGAAATGGGAATACTCGACTTTTGGCGACAACTTGGATATTTCACACCTCATATATACAGATTCAACGAAAAAAAAGCAATCTGAAGGGGAAGCTCGTAGTCTGAGCTTTGACATGAAAATTGGTGCAATTTTTTATGTTCTTGGATATTTGGCCATTCTTCCTGTTTTAGTATTTCTACTTGAAAGATATTTGACTTTACTCTTTCAAAAAATAAGCGCATGCTGTTTATACTTTCTGGTTGTTTCGAATCGAATTAGGTGTTTTAAGGAGGGTTGAGGGGTTTTAAAATCCCTGATTGGGGGAGAATGGCTAAACGGAGAGTTTTGGGGTAGACAATTTTAAAATCGCCCCATATTTTTCTAGCGGCTATGAGGGCTTGATTTTCAAAAATGTTTTATAAGGGGGAAATATTTGGGGTTCTTTGGAGTGGAGGAAATACATTGAAAACGTGTATTTCTATTTTTCTTACATAGTTGCAAACTGAAATTCAAAAAAAGCGGCCTCATAACCGCTGCTAAATTTTTTTCTCTTTTTTTCAACATTTTTTTGAAACGCGTACGTTGCTTCAAATTCCCAAAATCATATCTTTTCGAAAACGTCGGCAAATTTCATGTGAAGGAGCTTGTCATAGAGTAAAATATATGGCAATGTGATAAAACCTTCAACGGAGTAAATATGTACAGAATCGAGTGGAGTTTTACATAGAAGATAATACTCTATGGTTGAGGGAAGCGCGTGCAGGAGTGAGTCTCAAATGGGAAAACAGAGACAAACTGCATTTCAGAGCTCCTTGCGGGTTTATTCCCCTAGTTTTTGAAATACACCATTTCCCCCTTGCACTGACATCATCAAAACTCAAGTGTAAACCCCTCCTTAAGTAATTAGATATAGCTATTAATAATATCACTCTGAGCAAATATGCAGCAATAACAATATTATCTGATCTCCAGTGTGTTATTAAAGTGAATGGTGGTCTTAAATAAATTATAGTATTTCAACGCATTATTATTCCGTATGAAAATAGACTTTATTTTATTTGCATTTGGTAGAATCATTATTGTAATAAAAATCAGTCATGCATTTGAGAATGCGCAGGAGCGCAACCCTTTGCAATTGAAAAAGAATAGCAAGGTAAACATCATAGACATAAATAATGACTAAAACTGAGTATAAAAAGTTAGGAGGTAGAAAACGGAGTAAAAAGGTAAGTAAATGAAGAAAACAAACAGAAAGCGTTATAAAATAACGTAAGGCACAAGAGAAGTATCTAAAACTGTTAAATATTTAAATATTCTTGGTATTGAAGTTGAAATGTAAATACACTTTGAAACAATGGCCATTTCAAAGGTCTGTAAAGGAAGGTAGTATGGCAAGACAAGGCATTATTACACGAAGGCACTACATCTGTTATGAGTAAATGCAAAAATGGAGCACAGTCTTGAAAAATGAAGTCCTTGATATTTAGGTTCGAAAATGTAGATGAAAATGAAGTTGCAGAACAGTAAGCATTGACTAGGAAGACGAGAGTTTAAAATGGAGGCGAAAAATTCCAGTCCGCAAAGCAAAGTAGAATAAAAACTTTCAGCAGAGGTAAAATACTGTAGTTTTCTGAAGATTCGATTCACTGTTTCTGAATTTTCGATTTTTAACGTCCGAAATGCTTGGCGACTCCTTGTTAAGAACTTGAGCTTGGAATCCATGAATGGGGTCAGCGACGTAGTTCTCGGTACGGAGGATATCGTCGGGTTGCAAACCTCAAATCAAACTTAAATCGACTTTTCTCAAATTAAGTATCAATGCATCATGCATGCATATCATAACCTTTTATCCTTTACTCCTATTTTTACGCTCCCTATAAAATCCCAGTTTGAAACGTCAACTTTCAATGTAGACCTATTCTGAAGATGTACCAAAGAAAGAGTAGCGCCATTTCTAGCGTGACATTAAGAAGACTTTTCGTTTAAACAAATAGAAGTTTCTACGCTTTTAGTTCTACAAAAAGGTCATTTAACTTTTTCAGTAAAGTCATGAATACACGGAATCATTTATATCTAAGCTACAAAAAGAAGCAAACAAAGTAGAAGCCTGAAAGCAATAGGAGAATATATACATGATAAGCATAGTATACGTTTCCAATCCAAGTTACTTCGTATGGAGGGAGATTTGCTCCATAAAGAAATTCTGCTCCCTCTTGAATGATCACACAAAAAAAGTGCGTACTTCTCGATTGAGAAGAACACTCTTCTCATTCTGAAGTGTACTCTTCTCAATTGAGAAGAACACTCTTCTCATTCTGAAGTGTACTCTTCTCAATTGAGAAGAACACTCTTCTCATTCTGAAGTGTACTCTTCTCAATTGAGAAGAACACTCTTCTCATTCTGAAGTGTACTCTTCTCAATTGAGAAGAACACTCTTCTCATTCTGAAGTGTACTCTTCTCAATTGAGAAGAACACTCTTCTCATTCTGAAGTGTACTCTTCTCAATTGAGAAGAACACTCTTCTCATTCTGAAGTGTACTCTTCTCAATTGAGAAGAACACTCTTCTCATTCTGAAGTGTACTCTTCTCAATTGAGAAGAACACTCTTCTCATTCTGAAGTGTACTCTTCTCAATTGAGAAGAACACTCTTCTCATTCTGAAGTGTACTCTTCTCAATTGAGAAGAACACTCTTCTCATTCTGAAGTGTACTCTTCTCATTCTGAAGTGTACTCTTCTCAATTGAGAAGAACACTCTTCTCATTCTGAAGTGTACTCTTCTCAATTGAGAAGAACACTCTTCTCATTCTGAAGTGTACTCTTCTCAATTGAGAAGAACACTCTCCTCATTCTGAAGTGTACTCTTCTCAATTGAGAAGAACACTCTTCTCATTCTGAAGTGTACTCTTCTCAATTGAGAAGAACACTCTTCTCAATTGAGAAGAACACTCTTCTCAATTGAGAAGAACACTCTTCTCATTCTGAAGTGTACTCTTCTCAATTGAGAAGAACACTCTTCTCATTCTGAAGTGTACTCTTCTCAATTGAGAAGAACACTCTTCTCATTCTGAAGTGTACTCTTCTCAATTGAGAAGAACACTCTTCTCATTCTGAAGTGTACTCTTCTCAATTGAGAAGAACACTCTTCTCATTCTGAAGTGTACTCTTCTCAATTGAGAAGAACACTCTTCTCATTCTGAAGTGTATTGAATTGAATTTATTACTGCATATCACCCTCGGTGAGGTCATTACAATATCAGGAAAGTATATACATTAACACCAGCATACATATACAATCCTGCATAATACATTAATAGTATTAAATACCTAGTTCTTATATATTACCCAATGCAACATCCTCTATACACGAGTAATTGAAATTAGAATTTACATTTAGTCTAACATAATCATCAAGTTGACAAGATAATAAAAAATTCTTAACACGCTTTTTAAATAAATTTACATTACTACTACTTCGAATGGTTTCAGGTAGAGTAAACCATAGTACAGTGCTACTAAAAATAAAAGTTTTCTTGTAGATTGCTGAATTCCCAATATAATCAGGATAAGTATATTGGTTGTTACGAGTTGTAGTAGTAACTACATTGTCATAATTCAAATAATTATAAAAGTACGGGGGGCATGAACGGTGGTACATATTATATGACAGTTTGAGAATTTCTTCCTTATACAAATAATTAGGTAGTAACCATTTTAACTTGCTAGTAATATCACTGAGTACACTATCATATTTAGAACATTGTAAAACAAATCTACCAGCTCTTCGTACTATTTTATTGGTTACCTTAATATTATAGCTAGAGGCAGTACCCCAGATAGCACACATGTACCTAATAATTGGCATCAGCAGTGAATTAATTAATAACTTACGATTAGGCAATGACAAATATTTTTGAAGAGGGTATAAAGACCATATTCTTGAATTACATTTCTTATTAACTAAAGATATGTGGTCTGTCCATTTTAGCTCAGAGTCAATAATAAGTCCTAAACATTTAACACTACTTACAGAAGTAATAGTAGTATTCTGAACAGTAAGTCTTACTTTACCTAAACTCTTAATAATATGGGGTCGACCTACTAACATGAACTGGGTTTTATCAACATTCAATTCCATACGGTTAAGTTCCATCCATTCTAGCACACTCAGCATGTCTTGTTCTACTGCCTTAATCAACATTGACATACTATCAGGAGGACCACTAATAATAAGAGACGTGTCATCAGCAAACATAATACTTAAACTATTTTTAACAGCAAGGGGAAGGTCATTGATATACAAAGAAAACAAAATAGGCCCTAATATGCTTCCCTGTGGAACTCCCAATGATGTATAATTGACATCAGAAATGTTACTATCATTAATATAGACATACTGGCCTCTATTCTCTAAATAGGAAACAAACCAATGAGGCATTATATTGTACCAACTAAGCTTATTAATAAATAGTTCCCTTGAAATCTTATCAAAAGCTTTACTAAGATCCAGAGATAATAGTAGACATATACATCCATTGTCAATTGCTTTAAACATAAATTCAGTCATGGCAAGTTGTGCATGGATAGTGGAGTGATTAGCTCTAAAACCAAACTGCCTATCACTCAGAACATTATTCTTATTAAGGAAGGATATTAATTGATGATAAACAGCTTTCTCAATAATTTTTAGTACCAATGGTTGGTTACTAATAGGTCTTAAGTCTTTCGGATGAGTAATGTGTTGAGTCTTAGGTATAGGTATAACTCTAGAAACTTTTACAAGATTGGGCACTACTCCATCAGTGATACTAATATTAACTATATTTAACATTTCTTCACAAATATTCGGAGATTGCATTGACAGATCAATCATTAGTGGTGCAAGTCCTAAACCGTCACAACCTTTACCTTTAGTGTTTTTAAAATTTTTCCATATCTTAAATAGAGAAGACATATCAACTTTGGTTACTATGAATGAATTAGAAATAGGCTTAATAGTGTCTGGCTTACATGGGAATGCAGGATACTTAAAATTAGGATTTACAGAACTTATGCTAACAAAATAGTCATTTACATCATTAGCCTGAAAATCAATAGTAGTGGTATTATGCTTAGGTTTAAGATTAATTAATTGCTTGATACCTTTATGTGGCCCCTGCTTATCAATAGTTAGGTTAACAAAGTCATTTGTATCAGCAAATATACACTTCTTAACTAAACTCTTAAGTCTTGCATGATTATTAAAATTAAAAGCAGTTGGTTCAGTACATTTAGTAATATATGCTTTATCACGTTCACATTTAAGCTGTAAAGTTTCGGTGGACAAGGAGAATCTATTTGGATACAATACAATTGACTTAGATATGACAGGAGCCGCCTGGTCATATACCTGTACTATTTTATTACAGAACTCACTTATTCTTGTACCCAAATTACATTGCTCATTACTGAATTCAACATTAGTCACTAAATAACCTAGCTTTTCATAGTTAATGTTTTTGTAATCCCTGTACGTTATATTCACTTTACTATGCTTAACTTTAACAAAATTAATTGAAGACGACACTAAACAATGGTCAGAAAGTTTTGGGTCAGACACAGTAACTGAATGTATAAGGCTACTATCATTACAGATAAATAAATCAAGAATTGAGTTTTTCCTAGTCGGTGTATTAACAAATTGAACTAGGTTGTGTGTAGTAAGGATAGCTAGAAACTTATCATACGTACATTTCGTTTTAAGATTAAAGTCTCCATGTATAAATATATTCTTACTTAATGAGCACAACTCTGAAAACAACAAATCAAAGCTCTCCATATCATCATCAATACAGTTAATTGAATAGTCAGGAGCACGATAAATACATACTACTATAAAAGATTTATGATAATTATGCTGTACAGTAATAGCTAGGTATTCAACATTGCAGTTAGTAGACAAATCATCTTTACATTTAAATACATACTCTGTACATTTGTAGTCATTGTTAACAAATATACCTACACCGCCTCCTGATTCCTTATGCTTCACATCTCTATCTTTTCGATAAAAGGAGTACCCAGGAATAGTAACTGGGATAACTAATGGTTTGAGAAAGGTTTCACTTAAACAGAGAATATCTATACCTTGAGATGATATTAGGTAGGATAGTAAAAATATTTTATATCTCATGGCTCTAATGTTAATATGAGAAATCAGTCAGCGTTTCTGAGACAGTTGAGATTTCTTTCTAACAGTAACATTAGACTGAGACCTTTGCAACAATTGATGAGATGAATTTGACTGAGCTTGTTGAGTAGAGCGTGTAGTGGATGGGCCTGCTGCATCGCTAATTACCGATACATTACCTTCGTTACTATCTATAACTACTGCATTATCTCTTTTCTGTTTATTTTCAAGTGCTTGCTGTTTAGAGAGGTCAGCATTGAGGTAAATAAACCCAAACTTAAAGTGACCTTTTAGCTTATATGAAGATAGTAGAACCTTTCTACGTTCAGTGAGGCTGCTAAATATAAGCTTAACTAGACTATTCCTACCCCTAATTAGTACATGAATATCTCTAATGTATCCAATACTGCAATTCATATATTCAAATATCTCAGAAAGTTCATGCCTAGGAGCATAAAAATCATCCTTATGAGATAAATCAAGACCACGTACAATAATATTATATTTTCTGCTTTCGAACTCAACTTTTTGTTCTAGTTTTACAATTTTTTCAGAATTAGCACTAATATTAGTAGTCATCATATCTAATTGGTCAGAAATTGCATTACAATCAGTGTCGTGACTATCGTTATTTAACTTATTTTCTAGTTGTAACAATCAAGTGTACTGTTCTCAATTGAGAAGAACACTCTTCTCATTCTGCAGTGTACTCTTCTCAATCCAGTACTGTGTAGTACTCATGAGAAATGCAATCTACAAGTTCTCCTATTAGCACAGCCGATTTCTCTATCCTGAAGCCTGAAACACTGCATTCAGAAGTGAATACTTCTAAATCGAGAAGTATATGGAGGGAGATTTGCTCCATAAAGAAATTCTGCTCCCTCTTGAATGATCACACAAAAAAAGTGCGTACTTCTCGATTGAGAAGAACACTCTTCTCATTCTGAAGTGTCCTCTTCTCAATTGAGAAGAACACTCTTCTCATTCTGAAGTGTACTCTTCTCAATTGAGAAGAACACTCTTCTCAATTGAGAAGAACACTCTTCTCAATTGAGAAGAACACTCTTCTCAATTGAGAAGAACACTCTTCTCAATTGAGAAGAACACTCTTCTCAATTGAGAAGAACACTCTTCTCAATTGAGAAGAACACTCTTCTCAATTGAGAAGAACACTCTTCTCAATTGAGAAGAACACTCTTCTCAATTGAGAAGAACACTCTTCTCAATTGAGAAGAACACTCTTCTCAATTGAGAAGAACACTCTTCTCAATTGAGAAGAACACTCTTCTCAATTGAGAAGAACACTCTTCTCAATTGAGAAGAACACTCTTCTCAATTGAGAAGAACACTCTTCTCAATTGAGAAGAACACTCTTCTCAATTGAGAAGAACACTCTTCTCATTCTGAAGTGTACTCTTCTCAATTGAGAAGAACACTCTTCTCATTCTGAAGTGTACTCTTCTCAATTGAGAAGAACACTCTTCTCATTCTGAAGTGTACTCTTCTCAATTGAGAAGAACACTCTTCTCATTCTGAAGTGTACTCTTCTCAATTGAGAAGAACACTCTTCTCATTCTGAAGTGTACTCTTCTCAATTGAGAAGAACACTCTTCTCATTCTGAAGTGTACTCTTCTCAATTGAGAAGAACACTCTTCTCATTCTGAAGTGTACTCTTCTCAATTGAGAAGAACACTCTTCTAAATTGAGAAGAACACTCTTCTCATTCTGAAGTGTACTCTTCTCAATTGAGAAGAACACTCTTCTCATTCTGAAGTGTACTCTTCTCAATTGAGAAGAACACTCTTCTCATTCTGAAGAGTACTCTTCTCAATTGAGAAGAACACTCTTCTCATTCTGAAGTGTACTCTTCTCAATTGAGAAGAACACTCTTCTCATTCTGCAGTGTACTCTTCTCAATCCAGTACTGTTTAGTACTCATGAGAAATGCAATCTACAAGTTCTCCTATTAGCACAGCCGATTTCTCTATCCTGAAGCCTGAAACACTGCATTCAGAAGTGAATACTTCTAAATCGAGAAGTACGTTATTCTCATTTCTGCAGCCTGAAACACTGAATTGAGCAGAGCGTACTTCTCAATCCTAAAATACACACTTCTGGACTGCGACTATGACTGTCCTTTTACTTAGTAGATCCATTACTCACATGGTATTCGTATTCCTCCTTCATTGGAAATGATAATCTAGGGCGCCCTTTCCAAATTTTGTCACATTGCCTGAAAATTAAAAGATATTTATTACAATAAGTAATACATGTCTTGCGATTGTGTAAAAGTTTATTTTATTAAGCAGTACTCATTTGTCGTTGCACTATATACTTAATAACTAATACGATGATGTACAACACCACATTATGATCTATTTACATTTTCGTCACTTCATTATTTCTGTCTAAATCAATAAATGCTTCAGTTGTCATACAGCAGTCACTATCACTAAACAAACTGAGCTTATTCATTACAAATTTTTAACAAGATGATAACTGTGGGGCGCCCCAATTTTTTAGTAAGTATTAAAAGGATTTACTACCGCAGTCTATTATGAACATTTCGAATATGTGTGAAATTCAACAAGTTAGAGCAGATGTTTTAAATCATAAATCTGATTCCGGCAATCCTGCAGAAACAGAAACGGTCATGTTGTGCTTTATTAAAAGAAAATGACATTTCAAAGATTTAGTTCATTTATCTAGTTAGGACTCTCTAGATTCTTTGCAATAATTGACGAAGAATAATTTCAGCACCCGCACGAAAATTTTCTGCGTCACAATTGCATTAAATTAAAAGTTAAATTATAAAAGAACGGGGACTACAAGTTTTTAAACTTCCACAGATTGACTGTCTTCTGTATCATTTATTCATTCACATCTTGTCATTCATTTAATATAAACATGTATATGAATATATAACACAGTATCACATTTTTATATTAACAAGAATTAACACATGAGGTGAATTAATAAAAGATAGAAGACAGTCAATCTGTGGAAGTTGAAAAACTTGTAGTCCCCGTGCTTTTATAATTTAACTTTTAATTTAATGCAATTGTGACGCAGAAAATTTTCGTGCGGGTGCTGAAATTATTCTTCGTCAATTATTGCAAAGAATCTAGAGAGTCCTAACTAGATAAATGAACTAAATCTTTGAAATGTCATTTTCTTTTAATAAAGCACAACATGACCGTTTCTGTTTCTGCAGGATTGCCGGAATAAGATTTATGATTTAAAACATCTGCTCTAACTTGTTGAATTTCACACATATTCGAAATGTTCATAATAGACTGCGGTAGTAAATCCTTTTAATACTTACTAAAAAATTGGGGCGCCCCACAGTTATCATCTTGTTAAAAATTTGTAATGAATAAGCTCAGTTTGTTTAGTGATAGTGACTGCTGTATGACAACTGAAGCATTTATTGATTTAGACAGAAATAATGAAGCGACGAAAATGTAAATAGATCATAATGTGGTGTTGTACATCATCGTATTAGTTATTAAGTATATAGTGCAACGACAAATGAGTACTGCTTAATAAAATAAACTTTTACACAATCGCAAGACATGTATTACTTATTGTAATAAATATCTTTTAATTTTCAGCCAATGTGACAAAATTTGGAAAGGGCGCCCTAGATTATCATTTCCAATGAAGGAGGAATACGAATACCATGTGAGTAATGGATCTACTAAGTAAAAGGACAGTCATAGTCGCAGTCCAGAAGTGTGTATTTTAGGATTGAGAAGTACGCTCTGCTCAATTCAGTGTTTCAGGCTGCAGAAATGAGAATAACGTACTTCTCGATTTAGAAGTATTCACTTCTGAATGCAGTGTTTCAGGCTTCAGGATAGAGAAATCGGCTGTGCTAATAGGAGAACTTGTAGATTGCATTTCTCATGAGTACTACACAGTACTGGATTGAGAAGAGTACACTGCAGAATGAGAAGAGTACACTTCAGAATGAGAAGAGTGTTCTTCTCAATTGAGAAGAGTATACTTCAGAATGAGAAGAGTGTTCTTCTCAATTGAGAAGAGTACACTTCAGAATGAGAAGAGTGTTCTTCTCAATTGAGAAGAGTACACTTCAGAATGAGAAGAGTGTTCTTCTCAATTGAGAAGAGTACACTTCAGAATGAGAAGAGTGTTCTTCTCAATTCAGAAGAGTGTTCTTCTCAATTCAGAAGAGTGTTCTTCTCAATTGAGAAGAGTACACTTCAGAATGAGAAGAGTGTTCTTCTCAATTGAGAAGAGTACACTTCAGAATGAGAAGAGTGTTCTTCTCAATTGAGAAGAGTACACTTCAGAATGAGAAGAGTGTTCTTCTCAATTGAGAAGAGTACACTTCAGAATGAGAAGAGTGTTCTTCTCAATTGAGAAGAGTACACTTCAGAATGAGAAGAGTGTTCTTCTCAATTGAGAAGAGTACACTTCAGAATGAGAAGAGTGTTCTTCTCAATTGAGAAGAGTACACTTCAGAATGAGAAGAGTGTTCTTCTCAATTGAGAAGAGTACACTTCAGAATGAGAAGAGTGTTCTTCTCAATTGAGAAGAGTACACTTCAGAATGAGAAGAGTGTTCTTCTCAATTGAGAAGAGTACACTTCAGAATGAGAAGAGTGTTCTTCTCAATTGAGAAGAGTACACTTCAGAATGAGAAGAGTGTTCTTCTCAATTGAGAAGAGTACACTTCAGAATGAGAAGAGTGTTCTTCTCAATTGAGAAGAGTGTTCTTCTCAATTGAGAAGAGTGTTCTTCTCAATTGAGAAGAGTACACTTCAGAATGAGAAGAGTGTTCTTCTCAATTGAGAAGAGTACACTTCAGAATGAAAAGAGTGTTCTTCTCAATTGAGAAGAGTACACTTCAGAATGAGAAGAGTGTTCTTCTCAATTGAGAAGAGTACACTTCAGAATGAGAAGAGTGTTCTTCTCAATTGAGAAGAGTACACTTCAGAATGAGAAGAGTGTTCTTCTCAATTGAGAAGAGTGTTCTTCTCAATTTAGAAGAGTGTTCTTCTCAATTGAGAAGAGTACACTTCGGAATGAGAAGAGTGTTCTTCTCAATTGAGAAGAGTACACTTCAGAATGAGAAGAGTGTTCTTCTCAATTGAGAAGAGTACACTTCAGAATGAGAAGAGTGTTCTTCTCAATTGAGAAGAGTACACTTCAGAATGAGAAGAGTGTTCTTCTCAATTGAGAAGAGTGTTCTTCTCAATTGAGAAGAGTACACTTCAGAATGAGAAGAGTGTTCTTCTCAATTGAGAAGAGGACACTTCAGAATGAGAAGAGTGTTCTTCTCAATCGAGAAGTACGCACTTTTTTTGTGTGATCATTCAAGAGGGAGCAGAATTTCTTTATGGAGCAAATCTCCCTCCATAACTTCGCAGTAAGTTCCATTTACTTAGACATTTTAAGTTTTAAGTAAATAAGAGAACACGTCAGAAATGAGGAGACTTTATAAAGCAGGCCAATGGGCTGATGTTTAGGTTTGTTTGTGCTTTTCAACTATGAAACTAGAAGCCTAAATATTCTTAAATATAATATCTTAATATTATATCCTCTTAAGAATCAATTTATCATGCATGTATGTATATCATAATCATAACCTTCGATCCTTTACTTGTGGTTGTGTGCTGCTTTTAAGATCCGAGTTTTTAAACAGAATATTATCTTAGAACTATTCTGAAGATGTACCAAAGAAAGAATAGCGCAATTCTGCGTGACATTTAGCAGAATTTTTGTTTAAGGAAATACATTGAAGGGCATAAGTTACGCACCATACGAAAATAATCTTGAGTTTGGGGCACAAGTCACGCACCATAAGAAAGTGCCTCTGAAACAGTTTGAGAGGCATTTTCAAACATCATACCTAATGTCATTTCCCTGTGGTGCGCGACTTACGCCCTTCACTATAGAAGTTTCTAGGTTTTTAGTTCTATCTATTTTAGGTCACTCTAAGTAACTTCGCAGTTATTTCGACTTACCTCTACATAATTTAAGGTTTAAGCAAATAAAGTAACACGTCCTAAATAGTGAGGCTATAAAGTAGTCCAATGGACTTCCATTTAATCCATTTAGGTTTGTTTTTCTTTCGCAACTATGAAACTGGACTTTTGCGTCTTTGAACTGGCGTCTTACACTGCAGAATATATATGGCAATATCCAAGGAAGTCTGTCAATATCGATATAATAACCGTAGGAAAAACAATAGATTGTCTAGATATTGTTCAAGCATTTGTATTTAGTATTTCTTCATTATCACATATCCCAATATTGAATATCTTCTCCTGAAAATACGAAAGACAAATGAATTTGTAAAACACGCTTTTCCAAGTTTTCACCAAAAATTTTGAACAATTCTCATCTTGAAACTTAAACAAGCTATTTCCACTAATTCTTCCACTAATGTAGTTCCTCTAATATTTTCATCGATTTATCTCGCCAATAACTAAAATTCAATAGCTATACTAATATTATTGATTGAAAACTTTATTTCAAAAATTAATTAGTGTATTAGCATTCTAAGATAGGTTGCAAAATTACAGTTATGGTTTCACATAAAAAATGTATCCCGGTTTTTCTACTGTCTATTTATGTTTTCACCACAGAATGTCAAAGTCTCCCCTCATCACTAGCAAATTATGATTTTGAAATTGTTCTTTTTCGCAGTAATTTAATGGATTATGTCTTTGAAAAAATTGTATTCTCACCCCGAACCATAATCGTTGATGCAACTTTTACCGAAACGAAATGGAGAGCTAAATACAAAGGAAGACGTCTTTACCCAAGTTCATTGTCAAACAGCAATGGGAATATCTTAACACTAGTGGAACCACCTGAGATAATCATAAAAAATATTTCAAATTTTACAGCTAAATTTGGTCGAGAAATAAATCGACCAAACGAAAAGTTTCTAATGATTAGCACAAAGAATAATTTTGATCAAATCAAAGACAATTTCATGGATCAATTGAACTGGAAATTAACAACTTCAGTATATTTTATGGTCATCAATTCTAAGGACTACATTGAAGTACTAAAACTGTCACTATTCACCAAAGAGTTTACAAGCATTGGTATCACAACTTCAGAAGAAAAACAGAGAGGAGTCTCAAAAAAAGGTTTATATAGAAATCTTCATAAAATACCTATTCGTGGTATAGTTTGGAAAACGCATGAAAGTAGACGAGAGTGTGGTTCGTCCCCATACGTTCTTATTAACAAAAGAAGTTGGGAAAATTGCACTAGCAGTCATACACAGTATTCAATCTTAGAAGTACTGGCTGACTATTTAAATTTCACGGCTGTCTACAAAAAAAATTCTAAGGGTCTTTCGGAGAGTGAGTTTTCTGGCGGAGTAGCATCGGAAGGTCATTTCATAATTCAGTTTGATTACGACAGTACAGTAATTATGTATTTAACATATCCTGGAAAAGTAACATTCGTTTACTGTATAGACAAAGAGAGGTATGACGATAAACCGCTGTCTATCTGGCTTGACATAATGGACGTGAGTACGTGGCTATTATTGCTAATCTGTTGTCTTTTAGGCAATGCACTAATATTTCGATTCTCAAAACAAAAACTGGCATTTGAATCCATTAGTAACTTGTTCCTTTCCGCCATTGCCATTCTTCTCAGACAAAACCACAACCAAAGGAAACTCCTCTTGTATGGAATTCTATGTTTGGTGCTAAATATTCTTTTAACTGAGTATGAGAGTTACATCACAAATGAAGTTGTGGCTCCTGTGGACAAAAAGAGAATGAACAGTTTCAAAGAACTCATTCTTAATAATTATAAAATTGTTTCTGCCATTGGACATCTAGTTGGAGGAATGACCCAAAGTCAAGGCTATTTTGTTGTGCAACCTTATTTCGCACAATATGGTATTAAGGACAAAGAAAACTCAAGTGTTTATATTTATGATAGTGATAAGGTTAATGTGACTTCATATTATGATGCAGTGGAATCGTGTTTGTCAAAAACGAAACTTAAACTCTTTTTTGGAATAGGACAACAGTCTTGGGAAATCACTCTTTACAAAATGCAAAAAGCTTTTCCCTTATTGAAATGTTTCAGAACAAAAGAGGATGCAAATCGTGAAACCCTTTCATGGTTATTGAATGGATGTTTTCGGCATGAACTTCTGAATGCTGTGCAAGAAATGAATGAAATGGGAATACTAGACCTTTGGAGACAACTTCATTATTTCAAACCTCATATATACAGATTCAACGAAAAAGAAAAGGAATCTGCAGGGGTAGTTCGGAGTCTTAACTTTGACATGAAAATTGGTGCAATTTTTCCTGTATTTGGATATATGGTCATCATTCCTGTTTTAGTATTTCTACTTGAAAGATACTTGACTTTACTCTTTCAAAATATACGTGCTGTTCATACTTTCTGGTTGTATTTGAACGTTACCTAGCCTGTATATCATACCCTCAAGTTTTAACTCTTCTTATGGCTTTGCTTTAATGTAATACGTTTCTTGTGTATAAGGCCCGTCATATAAACGCCCGGCCGATGAAATTCTAATTGTGTAAGATCCTTCTAAAATTATGAAGCTTTCAGTGTTTAAATATAGATTATTATTACTGTACCGTTTTTGTTTCGAATCGAATCAGTTAATTTTTAATTAGATATAGCTGTAAATGATGTCACTGAATATACTATCCAGCAATAACAATTTTCTAATCTAATATTAATTATCTGCTCTCTAATGTGCTACTAAATTTCTAAATGATAGCCTTATACAGGGTATCCCAGAATGATATATATACACTTTGAGCATCAATAACTGAAGAACGGTACGACCTATTAAAACATGCTAAGTATCATTGAAAAGAGAACAATATTTTGAATCGGAACCAATTTTAACAATACGAAAACCGATACATTTGGCCTGTCAGAAAACCTCGAAGTAAAAATGTGGAAAATTCGTCCTCCAAATCCTCTGGGTCAATGGCCAGTGAGTTCCAATGTTATGTGCGGTGCTTTTGAATTGGGTGATCCTCTGGGTAGGAGAGACGAATTCGGTAACATTCAGAACACTTGTCCATGGACCATCAAAAAGCAGTAGCTCATAATAACATGATTCCTCCTGGCTAAAGCTCTTCACAGGCTTCTTTCAGAGTGTCCATGTCCATCTCCGATTATGTTAGAAGTATACCGTTGAAGTATACCGTATCCATAATCCATAGTTGCATTATACCATCCTTGTTGCGAACCAACGATTTTCCTCAAACTTGCACAGAATGTTGTCCTATATGAACTTAATAAATTCCAGGCCGAATGATGTTGCAACAACCGTTGGCTTGGTGGGTAAAAAATTTTGAAATTTTCGGTATATTTTCATGAACTTCGGAATGTTTTCCAAGAACTGAATGAAAAGGGACTAATCGACCTTTGGCGACGACTTGGATATTTCTCACCTCATATATACAGATTCAACGAAAAAGAAAAGCAATCTGAACGGGAAGCTCGGAGCCTTAGCTTTGACATGAAAATTGGTGCAATTTTTTATGTTCTTGGATATCTGGCCATTCTCCCTGTTTTAGTATTTTTACTTTATAACAAAAATATATTACTCTTATAACTAATGGAAGGGAGTATGTTTATTTGATTTCCGTGCGCTCAATTTTTCTGTGCACCCGAATACTCATTGGCGTAAGAGCAGAATGACCGCAGACTTTTAAAAATTCTACTTTTAACAAAGTTTAACTGCATTGATAAAAATTAAAGGCTAGATTCGTTTCTGGAAATCTTTGATTTGCTTTGCGGGCCAGATTTAAGTGAACGCTCATTGGGACTAATCGGCTTGTATATATATATTTACAAAAATATTTGAATTTACTCTTTCTAAATAAACATGCTTTTATTTCTGTTTATATTTTCCGGTTATATATTTCAGCGATACTTAGCTTTGCCGTGCAGAAAGGTTACTTAAAAAACTTTTATTATGGTTTGCTGTAATGTAATACTTCGTTTCTTGTGTACAGGGTCCGCCCTAAAAATACACTGTCCATGAAATTCTGATTTTTGAACGTCCTTGTAATTATGAATTTAAATATAGATGAATAACACTATACCGTATTTGTTTCTAATGGAATCATACGTTAATTAGATATAGTAGCAGTAAATAATATCACTGAACAAATATATCCAGCAATAACAATATACAATTTTCTAATAATTATCTGATTTCCAATGTTTTATTAAATTTATGAATGATAACCTTTAATGAATTTTGCATTTCAACGCATTATTATTCCGTATGAAAATAGACTTTATTTTATTTGCATTTGGTAGAAGCATTATTGTAATAAAAATCAGTCATGCATTTGAGAATACGCAGGAGCGTAACCCTTTGCAATTGAAAGAGAATAGTAGGGTAAACATCATAGACATAAATAATGACTAAAACTGAGTATAAAAAGTTAGGAGGTAGAAAACGGAGTAAAAAGGTAAGTAAATGAAGAAAACAAACAGAAAGGGTTATAAATAACGTAAGGCACAAGAGAAGTATCTAAAACTGTTAAAATATTTAAATATTCTTGGTATTGAAGTTGAAATGTAAATTACACTTTGAAGCAGTGGCCATTTCAAAGGTCTGTAAAGGAAGGTATGGCAAGACAAGGCATTATTACACGAAGACACTATAGCTGTTATCAGTAAATGTAAAAATGGAGCACAGTCTGGAAAAATGAGGTCCTTGAGACTTAAGGATCGAAAATGTAGATGGAAATGAAGTTGCAGAACAGTAAACATTGACTAGGAAGACGAGAGTTTAAAATGGAGGCGAAAAATTCCAGTCCGCAAAGCAAAGTAGAATGAAAACTTTCAGCAGAGGTAAAAATACGGTAGTTTTCTGAAGATTCGATTCACTTTTTCTGAATTTTCGATTTTTAACGTCCGAAATGCTTGGCGACTCCCTTGTTAAGAACTTGAGCTTGGAATCCGTGGATGGGGTCAGCGACGTAGTTCACGGTACGGAGGATACCGTCGGGTTGCAAAACGGAGTAACTTCCCTTGGTGATTCCTCCATCACGAGCTTCACTGGCACTTTTCACATCTCCGGTGATTCCGTCACTTACTCCGTAACTGTATTGGTACCGAGGATGGGCCTACATGTACAAATATTCAATTAGTAAATTTATACTTGGTTTTTCATGAAAATGGTTCACTGTCCATGAAAATTCATGAAAATGGTTCAATATTCATGAAAACTCAAGAAAATGGCTCAATGTTCATGAAAATTCATGAAAATGGTTCAATGTTCACCAAAATTCATGAAAACGTTTCAATTTCCACTAAAATTCCTGACAAATGCGTCAATATTCGTAAAAATTCATGAAAATGATTTATTTTTCATTAAAATTCTTGAAAATCGGAATATAAAACCTTACATAATAATCAAGACCACCGACTCCAACTCCATAACCGCCAATTCCTGGAGCAGCTAAAGCAGCTACAGTCATAGCAGCCAATAAAAGGGCAACCTACAAATATCGTAGTAATAAATTAGGAATTAATGTAGAAATTTTCAATTTCTATCAGAATGACTAATAATTATCTAAATATAATAAAATATCCGAAAATGCTTACAGTTGTAGTAGAAATAGCCATTTTGTCTCAATGAATTTTCCAAAAGGAATATTAAATGAAAATATTAGTTAAGTTGAGGTAGTTAATGCTGACTTGATGTTCAAACTTGGTATGACTTAAAATCGATCGTGTAAAGTATTTATAGGTGTGGAAAATGCATTGAGGGCAAAAGTTGTATATGAACAGAGAATATTACAGCTTCCTCTGTCTGTCTGTCAGTCCTTACGGCTTCGTTATCTAAATAGGCTACTTCTTGTACTTTGTCTTATAGTGTATCTGCATTGAAATCTTAAAGCATTATCTAATGGTGGCATGTGGCACTATAAAGTACAGATAATATTTACCTTAGTCAGTTAAAAATAATTTGTGCATATTTACAGTAGCATGAAACTGTGAACACGTGTTGCACATACTTTACACACAGTGCGGTTACTTTACTATGCTCTTAATAACAATAATGTACACAAAACTAAACAAGTAATATTAGTAACATTGAAACTCTCGAGTATTACCACAAATAATTAAGGTACCTTTTGTATTAGGCTAAAACTACATAAAATTGTGTTTACGTTTTGTGCAGTGTACCTTACGCCCTTTTGTAGTTGTCAAATGAAGTCAACCTTACACTCGTTAAATTTGAGACTTGGGTAGACATTCTCGTAAAGGAGAACAATGCAGAGTAATCAGATTATGAAAAATCTAGGGATCTGATTGATATTATGGTGAATGACCACAGTTGCAATGTTATACATCCGCTATCCTCTGATCTGCAAAGGAATGACGCAAAAATTAAGAATATGATGCGATCTTAAAACCAAAACAAAACCATTTAGTAACACTTAACTAAACATAACACAAAACATAAGCAGAGTAAGTCGCAATGCATTAAAACAGAAACTACACCATAAATACTTACAAAATACTAATAAAAAACACTAAAAATATAGATTTCTGTAAAATATTTTAATATTTATGGTGCCTTAAATATTTTTTTCTAGTTTAATGAATTTTTAATCCATCTTTAAACGATTTATTACATAAAACGAAAAATTCAGCGGATTTTCTCTTTCGGATAGCACTTTTAATTAAAGATTATAATTACCTGTGAATAATTAATTAAAGGGGAGTTATTGCCCATGCAAATATACATAATTAAAGAAAGAGAAAGAAACCAGAGACGAAATCATAAATGGTTAGTGTTAATTTAAGCACCATAATATGAGTTAATGTGTTAGAGACACTACTATCTTTGTAAAACACGCAATGTCCATTAAACCTGTCCATTTTTACTTGAATGTCCCCTCAAGGCATTCGTCTTAGTCAAAACTAAATGGTTCATTATCTTTATCTCATATTTTATTATAATTAAGCTGTTCTGCTCACGTCCGCTCTTTCTAGCTAATTTACTTACTTGACAAAATTGCAAAAATGAGGAAAAGATTTTATGAACACCACACCATAGTGCACATATAGTTATTGTAGTTATTAATGAGTGGAGTGTTATAAATAGCAACAATGGGTGTACTCAAGTGGGAGATCATGCAGATTTATAGGTTATCTATATAACGTATATAATAATATTATGATTTATATTGTAATCTATACAGGATCTTATTGATAAAGCAATTATAAACACTTTATAGGTATATTCAACTAAACTGTCTCGCTATTGCGTTGCGTTAGGTCATAGACTGTGAACAAAGTACAAAATGCATTTTTGCACTAATGAATAATGAATGAGTGAGTCTTTGAGTCTCTCATTGCATTCATTTCAAATTATTTTATTTACTAGAGCAAAATACAAAACAGGAATATTATGGAATGCGTATTATCGTGCACAATTTAATTAAATAAGTGGCAAAAGTGCAAAAAAGTTGCATTTATGTATTTAGTGTCTCCTTTAGGTCCATCTCATCCAATAAAGTGATAGAAATACTGATTAATCGATTTATTACTGCAATAAACGGATTTCTACCCCTTTTTCATGATTATTCTACCTCAAATATTATGATGAAAAATAGAAAAATGCATTTGCTTACTATTTCCTAACGAAAACCAACGGGATATGTTTCTTGTAAGTACTTATTTGTGTTGTGCAAGATTTACATTGTTTTCCCGAAAGAATTATGTTCTATAATTAACGCAACAGCGGCTCCACTGCCTCTCAATTGATTATGTGCAATATTTTTCTTTTATGGGGTAATCTAACATTAATAACCAACTGCTTTGGGATACAGAGCACGTACTCAGATTCAGACAGAACCAACTTTTAAGTAGGCAATTCTTATATAAGAAAATTTATGAGTAATCCACAATAACATTTTTACTATTCTCCATATTCTTTGATTTTCTGATCCTTTTATTAATTTACACACTATTTGGACTACCTCACGTTATATACTGCTTATAAGAGAATGAGATGATTTTTTTAGACCGTAACAGGAGTTATTACTGCTTAGATACTTACTGTGTTGCTTAATAATTCACCAACTAAGCAGAAAACTCTTTTATAGGTAGAAATTTGATATATTATGCAATATTTAATGTAGATCATAATTAATAATAATAAATACACACCCATTCATATTGAGTGCACTTATTTATAGTGTAGTAGAAAAGAGATAATATGCTACGTGTTAAATAAGAATTTAGTTTGCTAGTTAAACCATTGTTAGTTTGTGGTTTGATGTGTGCACGTTTGCTTTTACCATTTATATATGCATAAAACGCTAGTATGATCACTTTTATTTGATTTTGAAAAACAATTAGTGGTCAAGTCCGATTTTTTGCTATTATTTTATTACACATAATGATCAATTTCACCTGGCTGGGCTAAAAATTGTTTTATTAATAAAATGCGTTCACTTAAATACTAAAAATCCAAGCATTTCAAGCAATCGATTAGTAGTTTCTTTTGATTTTTAATATTCTTTCGCTTTTTCTAGCTTTTAAACAATCCAATTACTTGTACTATTCTCTTGTATTACATATTATTATTTCAATTTTTTGCAATACAAATTATTATAATTAATACTATATTATTTATTACAAGTATTTTTATTATGTTAAGGGTGCGTTTTATACAGAGTACCTATTTACAGAGAGATGCGGTGAGAAGAAAAACTATTATGTTGTTGCATCATTAATTGTCGTACATAATAGTCTTAGTAATTAATTTAGTATTTTAGTGATATACACTCGCTTAATTTATTTAATATGCACAGTTAGTAATTATAAAGTTTAGCTGTGCATTAGAAATAGCAAAGGATAATTAATCGATTGGTCCTCAATGCTAATTTCCTCATTAAGATTATTTTTGTAAAAATACTATAAAGATTGACCTGCATCCTGTTTGTTTGTTTAAAGTTTATTTCAAAACTAAAACTTAGACGATTGCTATTAATGATTAAGTAATTAGTATTTCCGGAGATTGTTTGTTAGTTTAGCAATAATTGTGCATTGCACTAGTAATTTGCATTTTAACTTCCTGTACATAAATGGTTGTAATATGGAATCTGCACACATTTGATACACACTTTAGCACTTGTATTAAATAGGCGTGTAGCAATTGACACCGCCATAAAATTATTTTACATGATTATGCCTAACCAGTAATTCAATTAAGAGTTTATGCATGTCTGTGTATATTTACCGCTAAAAGTACACAAATCATGTTCCTGACAGAAAATAATAATGAGAATTGAGCACTAATAAATATTGAAGTAGCAAATCTTGCTGCACAGATAAGACAGATGTATTCCCTGCTTCCTCACGTGAAGAATGCTGATAATAACGCACACATGCAGGTGTACATAACTAATTAAGATTACATTTCACTCACATGTGCATTAAAGTGTTGTTATTTGCATCAGCTCTAACTTATTGGCACATAATCATTTACTTCATGCAAATCCAAACCATAAGAAGCATAAAAATCATCGAGTTTTGGATTAGATTAGTAATAAATTTATTCTAGAAGAATTCCTAGTGAATAAAAGTGTTAAATATGCAAAACAGGTGCATTATGCATTCCGTAAAATTAAAAGAACAACATTTACAATAAACTTCCATAAACTTATTCGTAAAGTGACGCACACAATTTCTCGGTAGGCATGAATTGATATTTCCTGTTACATCCTTGTACAAAAATGTAAAGTATACCACAGATACTTAAAATGATTTAAATTTAAAACTTAAATGTTCATGTAACACAAAACGAATGTAATTTTGATTAAAAAAGTCCAAAAAAGTAAGTACCAACAGCACCCGGGGTTCCCAGGCGGTCACCCATCCAAGTACTAACCGGGCCCGACGTTGCTTAACTTCAGTGATCGGACGAGAACTGGTGTGTTCAACGTGGTATGGCCGTTGGCGAAAGATACAGAAACATATCCAACTCTTATGCTTTTATTTTGCTCCACAATGCCCCATTGCCATAATAATGCTTTTTGTAATCTATGAAATGTAGTTACGTTTACGTGTGGTTTACGTTTTGCAGAATTTCATTCACGAACATAGCTTATCTCATTTTCTTCTTCTATGAAAAATTGATAAGCTTATTAAAAAACAAGGTTTTGGTGGACTGATCCTCATTTTATTTATTGCATCACGAAGCCTTAAATATTTTCATGAAGTAAATATAAACGTCTATTAAACTAGAGTACACTATTTGCTTAATTCAATTTTTGCCATTTTTTATATCATCGAATAATTTACAATTTCAATGGTATTGGCCTTGTTTTAGTTTTAACCCCTCTTGAAACCAGGGACGCCCTGCGAGGACATTTCATATCTCAGTTGGCCTTAACCATATTTCAGTTGCTATTGCATTACTTATAATATGAAAGAAAATTTGAATTTTTAGTATGGTCATATTCCTGAAATTCCAGCGGGCCGCCGTCTTTTTTCCGCTGTGCTCTTGGATAATTGGGATTATTCATTGATTCACAAATATTTCCATCAATTGTTACATCTAGATTTTGGACAATAAGAAGCCACCGTGAGGCTGTGTCCCTGACAGTATCAAGATTCAAGAAAAGACCTCCGCCACTGCCGCTATAACGAGACTTTAACGGATCAACGCATAAACAGTATCTTAACTGGGGGTCGCTGCAGATTTGGTAAGGCCGACTCCCTGTGATGACGATTGATCCCATGCGCACTCCAGTTATATCTGTTGTACTTTCCGATATGAATGGCGTTTCGGACAAAGGGTCCCATTTGCCCCCTCGCAGGTAAGAATCAGACAATATTGCAATTCCACTTTCATTTGCACTTTTATTTCCAAAAAAACGTAGTGACTTTACTCGGTGAAGTCCTGAAATTTCCCCTGGCCTTGAACATTCAAGTTTAGTTGGGTTTTTTCCAACAACTGTGATCACAGTCGTATAATCCTCTTGTCCGAGACCATAATTGGGTGTGCTGTATAAAGCCCATCTAAATACAAAATCACTGTACAGATAAAAGTTCTCGGTGTCCCAAAGAAAAACCGCTGATATGCTTTTCTACCTCATCAGGGTGGATTATTCGAACAAAATAATAATTCTTTAAGGCTACTTTAGAGCTATCCCATTCCTATCAGTATCATTTAAAAGGGATCGTTCACAAAAAACTTCACATTACCCGAATTTTGATTTTCGGGGGTCACTATGAGAACTGAAATTTTTACTTTGTGAATGATCCCTTTTGAATGATACTGATAGGAATGGGATAGCTATAAAGGAGCCTTTACTGTTGATTAACCGATGAATTCATCCACCATGAATAATTCCGAGATAGAAGAAAAAACACCTACACAAATCAACTACTTTTCTTTGTGACACCGTCGTCAGCAACAGTAGTTGCAATGAAATAAATTAAAACTTACATTCCATAAGCACATATGCGGTCTACTTTTGCAAATTGATTCCTAAATAAAAATTAATTATGATTTCAAAAAGTTTTAAATACAATATTATCCAAGAATCTTATGTAAACATAAATACCGTGTATTGATTTCTGAAATTCCTGAGAACTGAGGTTCGATAACAGAGCTTTCAGCTACTCCCCGGGGTATGTACTTTAATCGTTGCACGAAATCTTGCCCATTACTGGATGCAACACACCCAATGGTTAAAACAAAATGAAAGATTGATGGCATGATTGCAAAACAGATTTAAGCTAAAACCTTTAATAAAGCAAAGCAGACTGGTTGCTAAACCATTCCGCTCAAGCAGCAGTACATCAGTGATATACTTTTCAGTGCTTTGCTGACGACATTCTATGATTCATATCCGAAACTCCTGAAAATAATAGACTCGGATTCTTTACTAGATAAAAGCAAATTAAAGCATAACAATGCCTACTGCCATAATAACGCATGCACAAGCATGTACAAATAATGTGGACTTTTTGCATTTGAATTGTATGACTAATTAATTAATGTTGCTATTGAATGTTGAATATATATTGTTGAATATATTTAATTTTAACCTTGAAAATGCAGGTTCATTCCTTATTTTATGCTACTTTATGCCAAAGTTGTAATACTAGCAAAAGTTTGATAGCTCCTTTAAGGTACTCTCTTCGTGAGAGATTATTTGATACAAAATTTCAACTTTTCCCATTCTAAAGATGCAGTTTCAACAGGGATAGCGTCTGCTTGAAAACAAAATCGTTGATTTGTCCCCAGAAAAAAAACGTTGAAATTTTTTTTTGAAATATTCTAGAACGAGGCTACCTTATAACAGCGAACACAAACGTTTCTATTAAAATTACTTTAATTTCATGTTATAACGTATTATGTTCAAAAGGTAATTAATTAATTCTTGTTTGATGTTTCTGTAACCTTTAGATATTTCTAACTTATATATTACGCTCTTCATCAAATATACAGATCGAACAATTTAAAAAATAAATGTTCATGTAAGTATTTTCGTATACCACAAAATGAATTCAATTTTGACAAAAAGTAAGTACCAACAGCACCCGGGGTTCCCAGGCGGTCACCCATCCAAGTACTAACCGGGCCCGACGTTGCTTAACTTCAGTGATCGGACGAGAACTGGTGTGTTCAACGTGGTATGGCCGTTGGCGAAAGATAGAGAACTATATCCAACTCTTATGCTTTACTTTTGCTCCACAATGCCCCATTGACATAATGCTTTTGCAAAACTTCTTGCAATCCAATAAAAATCTGAGAATGATAAACTCTATTCTATACTATACTGTCTCATTTTAAAAATCTTTGCAAAAATGCTAACAAGTCGGCAAACAAGAATTTGGCTTAAAGCTATTCAGGGTTTTGTTAATAAATTGTGTACCGTCCTTAATAATGCTGCGGTGGAACCTTAACTATTTTCAGGAGTATTTTTGGATTTGTTTATAGGGGCAAGCGCGAACGCTTCACCCCCTGGAAAAAATTACGCGTTCGAGTTATCCACGTTTGGGATAATCGCAGGAGTCAACCAACTCGAAGTGCAATGAGAAGGTCTCTTCCTGGGAGCACAGCCTTCCAGATCACTGTATCTCCTACGCCAGGTAAGTGCCGAAGCACGGTTCCACCAACTCTCCTACTTCCAAGGACCTTCTCTTTCCTACTGGATTCTCCATTCATCTCCAATTATATGGCTTTTAAAATTTCTAAAATGTTTTCAATTTCAACTACAATGATGCATTTTTATATTCACTATATGTTTTAGTATTAAAAAAGTAATTTTTATTGCAATTTTGATGAAATAATTGGATTTTATCCCAAAATATGTTTGCTCTAATGCAAGTTCCAACCAAAGTTTGTTTTCGGAGTTTTTCCGCGTTTCCCTTCAGTTTGCTGGCACTGGCAGTATACAGTGCACCATGCGAAGTCAAACCAACCGTTGAAAAAATACCAGTATGCCCCAGTTACGTATTACGTGTATTACGTAGTATTTTAATGAGCTTTTCTGAGCATTATTGTATTTGTGCGTAATATATGGTATTCTCATATATTTTCAAACAATACACTTACAAAACGTGAACTTTTTCATTTTTTCATTTAAAATATTTTATTATGTAAATGCAAAAGCTCGATCTCTTTGAATCTTGCCTTACAGAAAGAACAAAGAAAGAACAAATATTTTCTATAAAATTTAACTTTATTTTAATCATGTTTTCTAGTTTAACTTTTCTTACCCGTACTATATTTAGTAAAAATTGATTTGGCCTTTAGTTCTTAATTATTTTAGCTTAATTATCATCTACGTTCATTAGATAATAATAAGCTTCTGGAAACTCTGCTTTTCAGGTAGGTGTTGGTGTTACTCCGAAAAAGGACTTGACTCGTTGCCAAAAAGAAATTCGGTTTCTTCTGGGGGTTGGGATTGGGGGTACGCGGGCATTAGGGTCCAAGTTCAATCTTCGTTTCAATTCTCGATTTTCTTCTAAGAGAATAGAATTCTGCTGGGTGAGTTCGATTATTCGTTGCCCGGCTTCATCCACTTGTTTACTGACTCCGGGAATTTCTCTTCCGAGAATTTGTATTGGTCGCAGTTGTGCACTGTTTCCTTCCTCATCATCCTCCTCCAGCTCCAATTTATCCGATATTTTAGCCAGTCTTCTTTTAAGTGCACCATTTTCCCTAATAAGTTTCTCATTTTCCTAAGAATAATAAATTACGGTAATGAATAATGTAAATAATGTAAATAATAAAATTAAAATACAAATAATAATGTGAAAAAATAATGTAAATAATAAAATTAAAATACAAATAATAATGTGAAAAAATGATGTAAATAATAAAATTAAAATACAAATAATAATGTGAAAAAATAATGTAAATAATAAAATTAAAATACAAATAATAATGTGAAAAAATGATGTAAATGTAAAAAAATTAATTAAATTGTAAAATGCTTAGTTGGTGATATTTACCAATTTTATTTCCCCGCAAGTTCTTTTAATTGCTTGATTGTCATTGATAACTTGGTGAACAAGCTGGGCCAATTGTTTTAATTCGGTCAACACTTGGCGATCCGTCTCCATGATTTAGTCTGTTCTGAAAGGAACACTCTTCCCTTATTATTTCCAATTTTCAATGCAATGCTACTGTATTTAAAACAAGTCACAGATCAAGACAAGTATTTTGTAATCTTGTTGTTCAAGGTTCTGCAATTAAGTACTAACGGAAAATAAAGTTTTTGTGTTATATATAACCTTCTGGATTTATCTTGTAATTTGTTGAAAGGAAGTGAAAGACGGAGATTTGTATACAGGCATTCATCTTTTTAGACACATTAGACAGTAATTTTAATTCCGGATACAGGAAATAATCAATATTTAACTGCGTTTTCATAAACAAGAAATTCATATGAATATTTTACATCATTATGGATAAGGAATAGCCACTTCTCTTTACATTGTAAGCGTATTATATTTGCATTTCTTGTATTAAGTCGTGTAGGTATTAGGTATTCTTATTATTTGCTTATCTGAAAAAACATAATAAATAGCCTTGTCTTTTGGTCAGACTTAGCGGAATTTTTCTTCGTATGCAGTCGAATAGTTATAATCTGCAAAAAGTCAATTTCCAAGACAAATATTAACAGCGAAACTTATGTAAGCAGAGTTTGGGCTGATATTTGATTTATTTGAGTCTACTAAATATTACTTAATCAGGAACAAATTGCTTTGGCGTTTTGCGGCATAAACTGTTGCTTGCGAACCATTATTATATTTCATCAATGTATTTCCATTTTTGAATTCTAATTCTTATTCCTGTAAAATCATCCACAAACGCGGTGTGTAATGCGGTGTGTAATGTGAAATGTGTAATAATATATTTAGAGTGCTAACAATCGTAAAGATATTTATTTTCAGTGTGTAAACAGTATATTGATTCATAATATGATGCATATATAACAATTTGAGTTGTTTGCACTGACTGTGTACGAGACAGGAGACTGAGGGCAATGCTCTGCCATGTAAATGCAACGCAAATAAAATATCATTAAGGATGATCACGCATTATCGCTCTGCCAAGTGTCAACTTGTGGAAACGAAAGATAAATATTATGATTCACCATCACCAGTCAAACTCAAAACAATGTTAGTATTAGTAATCACAGTTGAAGAATGGCCAAATGAGGAAGTTTGCGTATAAAAGCTTTATTTACTACGGTTAATATTTGTAGAATCGCTAAAGTTCATGTAAATAAAGATAAAAGGAAACGTTTTACTAATTTTACTGCAAGCAAACATAAATATTAGCACTGTTTTACTGCTGAAACTTCATAATGGACATATTCATTGAACACAACATTGAATTATGAGTTTTCTATATAAATTGTGAAGTGCAACAAAATATCTGGATTTAATAGTTAAGGGATTGGACGTGTCTTTGTGTTGTTTTCTGCATAGAATTAGAATTTTTCTTTTGATGCATTAATTAAAGAGAGAAATTAAAATATGCCTTCCAAAGACAATTATCACGGATTCAGAGGGGAGTCAATTAATGAAGAGGATTCGCAAATTCATTTATTGACACAAACTCTTTTAGAATGTCACAACGCTAACCAACAATTAATTACAGAGTGCCAGTCTCTAAATAGCACGAGTAGTGATAGTGAATCTAATAATGAATTTCGTGAAGATGAAGAATTGGACGTGGAATCAGAATCTATTTCGATAGTTGAAAAATTTGTTGAAAGAAATCAAACCATTCAAGAGGAGTTACAAAATGTTCTTGTGGAAAACGAAAAACTTAAATTGTCTTTGGAAAAGTTGCGAGACGCAATGAACTTGAGTAGCAAATTTCAGCAAAGTGTTAATGCAGAAACGTCTACTGCATCTGACGAAGAGAACCAACAAGAAGAAAGTGAAATGTGGCAAAGTAGCGGTAGAGGTAACTAATATTGCTAAAACTTTTAATAGATCTTGGCTATATTCGCTTTAAACTGTGAATATGAACAAAATGTGCTGAAATAATGTTTTTATCTTAGGAAGTAATAAATTGATTGCATTTGCCTTAATATCTTTGACATCAGTGGCAATCGGTGTTATCGCAGGTACCTATCTGTATTTGAGTCAATATTCGCCACAATGCTAAAGGTAAATTGAGGCGTTACTCAAAAATACGACGTATCTCAAATACTATTTTTTGCAAAATTATAATTTTTTATTTGTTCTGCAACTGCAATCAATTTTACAAAAATAAGAATTTGAGATAAGTCGTTTTACGGAGTAGTAGTGTCTGAATTCATAAGTATTGTAAAAATTACCTTTAAGCATGGATATTTTTTAATATTTTCTGTTTATAAAAACAAATAATAGACGATAGTTTTTGTTTTTTCGACAGGTTTTATACAGTTGTGTCTACCGGAAACAGTTGCGTCATTCAATGCTGTACATTTCCATACCAATCCACTTAGGTGGGAGGATTATTACTTTTTCATGTAACGTTTGCTGTTGTTGTCGAACATATAATGCTTTTCAATTTAAAACTAATAAATAAAGACAAGTTATATTATTACCATTATTATTTTACGCCATATTGTACGTACTTAAGAACATTGAGTTACAAATAGCCATTAAAAAGTTCCATTATGCCACATCATCCCAGATAAAACTGCTGAATTGAAGTATACTGTCTATTAACTCCCTTGGGGGAAAATCAGTCAAGAACCCCTGGAGTTATTAGAGGTTCAGGAGTTATTGAAGGCGGGGGATTTATTTGCTAAATTGCTGAGAACCCCCGGGAGCTATTGGAGGTGAGGGAATTGTTTGGGGAGAAAAAACGGAAAATGTAATACTTGTAAAAAAGTAAAATTTAACCTTTTAATTTTAATATATTGACTTTACTTCATTATTCTACAATTTGAAACACGAATGCATAAACGCCAAACAAGGGATACTATTTTATTGTATTTTTGTGCCAATGTCAAAAAATTGGCGAATTCATAAGTCGTATGGATCTCTGCCTAAGATAATGCCTCGATAAAGTAATTTGTATGAATTATTGTGACTTCTGAGAGAGATCTGCCTTGAGCTGGCAGTACTGTCAATAAAATAAAGCTTATCAAATCAAATCAAATTATTGCTAAAAATACTTGAGAAGTAGAAGCAGGAGTACAAGTTTGCAAACTTCGATTTGGAAAATTGTATAATGCCGATTGTCAATAAATTATGCCATGAAAAGTGTTTCAGTTGGTCAATTGAATATCGGATGTTTTTTATTTATGCAGTTTACTCTGTAATCCTGAATAGTATTTGACAGTCAATCCATTATAATATACTACAAACGTTTCCATTTTTACGGGGGTTCTGCTTAGGTGGTGTGGGGGTATTTGGTGGGTTCGGATTTTGGGACTTTGGGTCCTCTTTCAATTTTTGTGGTTCAGGTTTTGGTGGCACGGGGTCATTGGGGTCCAAGTTCAATCTTCGCTTCAATTCGCGATTTTCTTTTAAAAGCTTTTCCTTTTGCAGGGTGAGATCGTCTATTTTTTGCGTTGCTCCTGCAAGATCTCCTCCGAGGTCTTCCATTGCAGTTAGTACTACATTGTTTTCTTCCCTCTCATTTTCCTGGTGTAACCTATCCGATATTGCAGCCAGTCTTCTTTTAAGATCAGCATTTTCCTGCTTAAGTATCGCATTTTCCTACGAATGACAATATTAAGAAATAAATAATCATGGAATATTGCTGAATAATGGATACTCTGAAATACATTTGAATTACCTCTTTTATTTCCATACAGCGTTTTTTAATCTCTTGATTGTCATCAAGAACGTGACGAATAAGCTGGCTCAATTGCTTTACTTCATCAGTCAACGCTGCCATTTGATTTTCTGTTTCCATAATTAATTTTATCCGAAATGGGAGTATATTATTCTGATTTAGTATTTTTAATTTATATCACACACATATGACGACCAAAAGATTCAAATTCATCAACTGGATGATAAAGTTCTGTTCTGGACAAAGAATAAACTGGAGAAACCAAATTATCAATTAGCTGTTTCTGAGATGACTGGATAAAATTTACAGTTTATTTGACTTCCAGATTTTCAAGTCAGTTAGAATACAAAAGCTGTCACTTTTAGAAAAAATGCTGTAGCACCAGCGTAAGCGTTAGATAAACTGGAAGGTTTATTTAAGTATTTTAGAAATATTCTGAAATTCAGATGATTATTTACGCAGTCCTTATTTGATTACCCCAATATTATGGTTTAAGGAGAATTACTTAATAAACCGTTTCCTTCCAAGCTGTTAGTAAAGTATGTATTTGTATTTCTTCAAATGTTTACTAATCAAAATAAACAAGAATATCATCATTTCTATGTTGGTCAGATTTAGAGCGAAATTCTTCGAACGCAATGCAATGAGTTATAATTAATGTAAACGAAAGTAGCATTTCCCAAAAATATACCTAGCATCGGAGAAAAAAATGTATACCGAAGCGGAGTTTGAGAAAATAATCCGTTAGGTCAATCGAGGAAACGTAAAAAAGCAAACAATAAACCAGTGCAACACTGGGCATAGCAAAGTATCGTCCTAAATCATCATCATCATATCATCGGCCAAATTCAAAAATATTCGTTTGATGATATACGTACTTGAAGAATAATCAGATGAGGAAGTTTACATACAAACAGTTTGCTTTCGACTAATATTTATATTATCAGAGGGAATCGCGTAAATAAAGAGAAGGAAAAGATTTTGTCAATTCTAGTTTGTGGAAAGCAAATATTATTTCTGTTTTACGGCTCAACTTTATCATACACATGTGCAAATTGAATAGTTTTAAAATGTGAGTTTTCTGTACGCATTGAGAAGTTGAATATAATATCTGGATTTTGTTAAGTCACAGTTAATTATTGTGTAGTGTCTTTTTATTGCTCTCTGGGATAAATTATAAGTATGCCTTCCAAAGATTATTACGAGTTTAAAGGAGAATCAATTAATGAAGAGGATTCTCAAATCCATTTATTGACACAGAATCTTATCGAATGTCACAACTCTAACCAGCAATTCATCGGTAATTTCCAGGCTCTAAGTGACGCTAATAGTGATGGTAAATGTCATGATTCCGGGGAAGATAAGGAGATAGCCATCGTAGAAAAATTTGTAGCAAGAAACAACGCAATTCATGAAAAATTACAAAATATTCTTGTGGAAAAGGAAAAACTTAAATTGTCTTTGGAAAAGCTAGGAGAAGCAATGAATTACAGTAAAGAACTGCAGGATGTTAAGGAAGAAACCTCATCTACAGCATCTGACGAAGAAAATCAGCAAGACGAAAGTGAAAGAGCACAAAGTAACGGTAGAGGTAACTAAAATTGCAAATTTAATACCTTTCTTAGCTCCTATTTATATTGCAACTAAAATAAAGTCAATTAAAATGAAAAAAAGTATTAAATGTGTTTTTAATTTTAGTGAACAAGGCTAATATACTTGGAACCGCCATAATATGTTTCTTATCAGCAGCTAGCGGTGCTATCGCAGGTACCTATCTGTATTTGAATCAATATTCAGAAAATTCACATCAATGCTAACGGTAAACTAACTTTTCATATTACGTGCTGTTAAAAGTTACCTTTAAGCGTGAATTTTCTTTTAGTGTTTTCTATGCTTATACATGCAATTATTTAACAATGGTTTTATTGCTTTTTCTGTAGGTTTAAAACAGTCGTGTCTACCGGAAACAATTGCGTCATCAAATACTTTAAATTTCCTTACAATTAATCCTTTCGGATGGGAGGGTTATTACTCTTCCATGTAGCTTTTGCTGTTGTCGAACATAAAAATAATGTTTGTCAAAAAATTAATAAATAAATAAAACGAAATTTTATTATCTATTTTATTTTTGCCATATACTAATAAATAACAATCAAGCATAGCAATACTATATCGCATTTAGCGGCCAAGATTTCTTGAATGCACATCATCTTCGACAAAACTGCTAACTTATGTAAAGTATTTGTAAATAAGTAGAATATATAACTTTTTAATTTTAATATATTGACTTTTTACTTCATTATCCTACAATTTGAAACACGTATGCATAATTAATATATCGAACAGGAGGATATATATCCAAGCCCATGGACATGGATTATGGATTACATTATTGTCCTGATAAACCAGTAACTAAAAATCAGTTTTGAAAAGTAAAGATCTATATAGATAACTCTGTATTTCATGACACGTTAAATATTAAAGTATATTTATTCCATTCCAAATAATATCATTTCTTATTGATACAGTTCCGATTTCCAAAAATAGTATTTGGATAAACGGTTCTGTATGAACTGCACAAATAAAGGAAGTAGAATGAATTCAATGGGACAAATTATGCAAATATTAGTGTGTGCCACTTTTAGTAAGTTCCATTTTGACTAATCCTTACTTTAGTTCACCTTACATCAGTCTTTTCATGGCATTAGTAGAAATAAGACATGGCATTTCGAAATAAAAATGCCTAATAACGAAAATTCAAGTATTCTACTACTTTTACAATCCCTGAATTTGCTATTGAAGCAAGATGTGAAAGACAGAGAAGATTGGCTTCCAAAATTTTCTGGAAAAGATTACAAAGGTATTGATTTTAATAGCTACATAAATATTTCTCCAATAATTTCGTGTTATTATTAATTTATGCAAATTAAGATATACAAAAGTCCCTCTTATAAAATAGTATTCATTTAAATTACTGAATTATTAGCTGTATGAATTATTAAATGAAATTATTTGTGCACATACTAACGCATATCATCCAGAAAATGATATTGCAGAAATAGCAATTGAAAACTTGGAAAGTCAAGAAAGAAAAGCGATTAAAAATGAAATTGACGAAATTCCAAAATCGCCGACACCCGTTTCTGAAGTAAAATCCAAAGAGGTAAGTAACAATACAATTCCTCTTCCGCCTTTGGAGGAATCGTCGTCAGAAATTGCAGATAGCAGCAGTAAACCGCCTACTCAGTCGGCAAATGGAGTAATTTCTCCATCTACGCCCCCGCCACCACCTTTACCACCATTAGGACTCCCCGTTTCTCCATTACCACCCAGAGGACCAATTAATTTGAAACCGTCTGAAGAAAAAACTGACTTCTTCTCAAATGTTGCATCGAAATTCAACCCGGAATCGTTTGCTATACCAGAACCAAGTATTTCTCCAAAAACACCATCTTCTAAAAAGATACGCGATAATCACGGTAATAATCTTAGTATACTAAGATTATTAAATTATTATTATTTAAGGATTCCTTAAATCGAGAAGTTATCATGCTTCAAAATGTTTTGTTTTATTTCTAAATTTTAGATGAAAATAATATTGAAAACCAACAGAATTTGATCAAAGCTCAATTAATGGAGAACATCATAGAAAGTTTGGCCATAATATTTAGTATTTAAGTCTAATTAATGTAAGATAACTGCTATTACTTGTTTTTCTCTTGGTGTGGATAGTTGGCCTAAAAAACCAAATTAAATTGAGGGTTTCAGAAGTTTATGAGGCAATAATTTCCTTCAACTTCGGAAAACTGACATATGATGCGATTGAAATATTGCTGCAAAATTCCTGCAAACAGACAGTAAGAATTTCAATACGGTATATTTATTATTTTTACATACCTAAAGTATAACTTATTTTCTTAATTAAATCAGCCAACTTCACCCGGAATCAAGTTGGAAGAAATGAGCTACCGAAATATCTTAGATCACATTGAAAATGGCAAAGAAATATTGAAATCTATGTTGTTTTTTAAAACTTTTGATTCCGATTGCAAGCGCTTAGAAAATGAATTCACCAAAATAAAACAAGTTTGTGAATCCCTGCTACAATCAGCTAAAACGACCAAATTTTGCCAATTAGTCAGTAATATCATGGGATTTACTGCTAAAGCAAACAAGAACAACTCGTCTTTTGAAAACGGCTTTAAATTGGAGGTTTATTGTTTAGTTTACATTAAAAGTGCTTAAAATTGCTTGCAAAAAGTATTTCTAGGCTATGAATTTAGATTTTATTTTTATTGTCCCATATTTAGACTTTATCTTCATTTTGGGAAGCGAAACCCTTTGGAGGAAAATCCCCTATGTGTTTATTCATTGAAAATCTTATACAGAATAATTCGGAGACTCTTACCTTTTACGAAGATTTTGAATACCTTGAAGGATTCATTTGCTCTGACCCTGCAGAGTTGGAAAAGGATTTAAAAATGCTTATGCCACGCTTAACGAAGGGCAAAGGAGTCATTGAAAAATTGGCCAATGATCAAGCAGACAGAAATGTATGTTCTGTAAAACGATAAATTCTTAAATATTTTTGACTATGATAATAATTTGAGCAATTCTTTTTGATTATTTCAGTTTGACACTATTTTTGAAATGATTCCTGGTATGATAAGGAGAATTGAATGTTTAGAAGAAGGTTGGGACTCGGTAATAAGAGCATACAATGACTGTTTAATATCTTACGGACAACCAGTAACAGCAGTGGAGAAATTCCAGTTCTCATTAATGGAAATTCTTAAAGTTTTCATCAAAGAATTCAAATTGGAAAAAGATAAGCAAGAACCTCGCCAGCAGCAAAATAAAATTGCAATTCCAACTCGAAATGATGAACGAAACAAAAACGAAACAAAGAAAAACGATCGTGCAAATGGAAGAAGAAATACACCTTTGAAACCCAAGCAAGTTCAACCTATTGATGAATCGACAAAATCCGAACTAGAACAATATCTTGAAGGACTTCAAAATGCAGGTCCGTTACCCAAAACCAATACCGCACCGAAAAGAAGAAAACGAGTAGAAAATACAATACTTGGCCCTGACCGAAAATTAAATATGCGGTAAATACTTAACACCCTGTACATGGGGCAGGATTTACTTAGAAGTGTCTACGAAAAGCAAAATTAATAAACATCTTTTCTATAAAAATTATTTTTATTAATTCCATGAAAAATTTTTGCTAAAAATTCCCTTTTCTCTAGAATTTGTTTCATTTTCGAATTGTTTATGGCAAAATGAGAGTTAATTTTTAGTAGCCTTTTCCATGTCCATGAGAATATCCATGACCATGATGTCCAGGAGTGCGATGGACTTTAGCATGGAATCCAGTATGGTCTGCGAAGTAAGAAACAGTTCTGACGGAGCCACCAGGTTCAACCAGAGAATAATGTCCTTTAACAGCGTTTCCGTCCCGAGTTTCGTGTTGCTCTTTCATATCTCCAGTATAGCCATCCGCCACTTTGTAATTGAAACTGTATTTTGGAGCCGCCTAAATTACAATTTAGTCGCAATTTAATTATTAAACTATTGTAAATCGCATGTAACACAGTAGCGGCAGCAAAACAATGAAATGAATACACATTACAGACATTTTGACACCAAAACTTACATAACCAGCATATCCTTGCCCAGAATAGCCTCCGTAGCCATCTCCAGCGTACCCTCGATGATTATTTACTCTTCCAGGATGACCCCCATATCCATCTAAGGCATATCCTCCTTGTCCATGGCCATGATAAGGTCCGTGCACTTTTTGGTGAGAGTATCCTTCCTCACAAACCACAAATGGCAGGGCAAGAACCACCAAAACAATAGTAAACTGAAACAAAATTTTTAAAATTACAAACTATATCCGAAATTTACAAATGAAGACATTTCCAAATTCAAAATTTCACCTTAAACATTATAAACAATTTTATTTTATGCTTTAGACCGGGTCTGAATTAAAAACTGATCAATTGATATGGCACAATGAAGAATGATTGATATTTTTGGGTGTCTCGCATGTTTATATACTAATGTGACAGAAATGCAATAAATGGGACAGGGCTAGGCTAAATTAAAAAAGATTTTTAATGCATTATAGAATGGGGTGACAAAGACAATAATTTACATTTCCTATAAATTAGGGACTTACCGTTTTTAAAACAAATGCACCGCATGAAAAATCAGTGTTGGCCACAAATCTGCATAGAAATGCTCATGTATCCCAAAGATGAACTATTTCCGCTATAATAAACAAAATGTGTAATACATTAAAGTGATTATACAATATTAAAACATACTATTGATGTATTTAGCATAAAATAAGTGTGTAATACAGATATTTATAATAAAAAGTCAAAATAGAAATCCAATAGAGGTAATAGAATAAGTGTATTACGTAATATGGAAAACGAAATGAAAAAGTATCTGATAAAATGTTAGGACACGGTATGAATATTAAAAATGTTGGTTTAGGTGGTGAATGAATAGATTTCCGTTGTAAGAGGTACCTGCCTGCATATTCTTAACTTACGGCGGATGAGTAGGAGCGATTTGGATGAAAAACTTTATGGCTATAAAATCGATTTCCTATTACGTTCATATTGAAATGCGCTTAGAATAGGACGCTTTTCGTCCATATAGCACTATAAATATTAACAATGTGTAATAGTTTTAGAAATGGCAAACTGAAATGTTAACAGAATTAGTATTGTGTATAAGAAAAGTACATAATATGTGTAATGTACTAAGAAAATAATTATTGTGCTACTTATCTGTGTACATTATGCTACCATAAAGAATTGAATGCACTTTCCCTTTCCTGTTGCTCGTCTGTGAACCATATCCGCATATGCCGTAACACTACACCAGACTCCTAAACCAACTTTGCATTCAACGTAATCCTAGTCGAGTGCAAACCATTTTTCTTGCCACAATTCTCTCACAGGTTCTTGGCTAAACGCCTAAGGCAATAATCATAATACCAAATGCAGTCTACATTAACTAGACAATTATTCTACACCACTCTCCTACAATTAACAATACTCAATGCTAGAACATAGAATGAAACTAGAATTTATAAACCATTTTAACGCATGTAATAAAGTAGCGGTTATAGAAAGGTATGTGATAATATACCTTTGCCTCAAGTTTTAATTCAATTTGCTAATGTTTTAGTACATTTATCTCAAATTTAGTGAGGAGTTTGTATTCTACTTGAGGTAAATGTACTAAAACATTGGCAAATTGCATTAAAACTTGAGGCAAAGGTATATTATCAATTCTGAGCAATGATATTTGAGACTGAATAAATATTTACTAGCTAAATGTATTTATAAGTGGTAACGCGATTTTTTTCTTGAGGTAAACCGATTATTTTTGAGGTGCGTTTAAATTTTCCCCTTTATAAAGTATACACATACCAGCGAACTCACAACCAGACAGACAGATCAAGCATTACTTTAAAGTAGCTAATTGAATGAATATCTTTTTTATCGGAAAATATAATATGCACACCGTAGCACAGCACACATGCATCATTTATATTGGCAATCAGAGTACCTCTATATACAAATGGAATAGTGCCTTCTTGCACTATATTTAAAGTGGATCTAGCAGATATAATAATTATCAAGTTGTTAAACTCTCGATTTCTATTATTGTAATCATAATCTAAGGTGAAGTAGTAGCCAATGTGCTAATGTTTATATTCTAGAGAGCAAATGCTACTCAAATTCAATCTCTACTCAAAATTTAATTTAATTAGTGCTTAATTTGGAGAATGAACTTTTAATTTTAATTTTTCCTGAAGCCTATAAAAATAGTATGAGGTAAATAAGTTGTTTTCGCAAAATAGCAGCATAACTATATACTATTTTTTTATGAATGCGGTTAGAGTAGGATTCTTGTGCAAATGAAAAGAATATTTCAACGTAAATAATATAAACTTTACCACTAATGTTGAAAAACTGGAATTTTATTCTACTGGTCAAAAGTTTTCGCAGAAGTTTAAGTTGACTATCACAAAAACATTTAGAAAGATCACATTTCTTTTAGGAAGAATTTTAGGTGTCTAGATTTAAAAAGAGCAGAGTTTGATTTAACCGTAGATGGCTCTGCCTCCAAGACCTCCGAGTCCGATTCCGTATCCTCCGAATCCTCCGAGACCAAATCCTCCGAATCCTCCGAGTCCGGCACCAGCATATCCTCCGAATCCTCCAAGACCTCCGAAACCTCCGAGTCCTCTAGCTCCAAGACCTCCGAGTCCAATGCCATAACCTCCATAACCTCCAAGACCTCCGAGAGCTATTCCTCTACCTCCAAGACCTCCAAGTCCAAGTCCTCGTACTCCAAGACCTAAAAACCAAAACGGGAGTTTTAATTTTCCTAATCCTTTTCAGTTATTAATTTGAAGATCTTACAAAAATATTTTTGTCAATTTTAAAATTCAAAATTTACCACCATAAGCTGGGACTCCAGCGACACCTACAGCTGCGGGGACGGCTCCAACAACACCAACGGCACGAGCGTGGACAATTCCAGTGCTGTATTGGGTGGCGGTGTTCAAACCATCACGAACCTAAATAATTCAAATATTTTTAGAAATAAAAATTTTCCAACAAAAAATCAAATTTTCTAACAAAAGATGAAATTTTCCAACAAAAAATAAAACTTTCTTCCAAAAAATCATATAAAGTATCACTGAAGTACCTCAGAAGCTTGCTTGTTATCACCAGTGATGGCATCAGTTACTCCTATGTATTTAAAAAGAGTAAAATATTAGTTTAAAAAACAGAAATTTTCCAGTGAACAATGAAAATTATTTAGTGAGCAGTTATAAAATTGTAAATATTTACCGTATTGATAGTTGTAAGATGGGTAGCTCTAAAGAAACAAATTTTCCGTAAAAAACTTCAATAATTCAATGAAAGTTAATGTAAGTATTTAAAAGGACTTACGGGAAGGCCGACATCGTATCCGACAGCCAAACCTCCAACGGCTCCAGCGGAGCAATAGGCAACAGCCATCATGAAGACGGACTATAAGAATTAAGACAATTAAATTTTCTGAATTGATTTGTTATTTTGGACATTTTCAACGGAAATTCATATAAAAAGAAACTCACAAGAACCAAAGTAGATTTGCCGGCCATTTTAGTATTTATTATTGGAGAAGAATAGTTAATTAGAGATGAATAAGCTTAAAATGAAACTGATGCATTATTAGAGAAAAATAGTTGTATTTATATTGTTTGGTCATAATTGAATATTTACATTAAAAGACCATTCTTGTTGCATCTTACACTATATTTGTCTCTTTCGAAATTCTAATCTACAGATAAAGCTGAGAAAATAATCAATTATTCCTAGGTCGCCAGAAAATAGTTTCGTAGATTTCTACAAGAATTTGCGTTTATCAATATTATGTAGTGTCATGTGAAGATAAACGATTCCAGTCGAGACATCAAAACGAAATAGAGTAAAACTATCCTCAGGCTTAGTTCAGTATAAATGGTACAGTGTAGTACTGCATTAATTGGTTGGATAATTACAGAAGTGTGGTACATCGTCAATAAATATGCAATCATGCAAATGTTACACTTCCATGGAGCAAATCATGTTTGTGCCAATTGATAAAAAATCTAAAAACAGGAATCCACTTGTTGAACTTCAGAAATATATACGTAATTATAGAAAACTATTACAATCATGCCTTTTTGGACAATCGCCATTTTATCTTTTTAATTCTCAGAGACAATCTCTAATACTTTTAACCATTCTTCCATGCATTTCTTCTTATATAAGTTTTTATGCTTGTAGTGCATATAACACCATGAAACATTTAAATTATTTGTCTAATAGAAGTAGGAATATTTTAGGTACTAATTAATCTTGTCGTAAGTCGTACCTACCAAAGCGTCAAATAAATTTGGCAATAACAACAGTAAACTTGATTAACACTCATTTTAAATGAATTTAGTTATTTTAAATGCTAAGAAACTAAAGAAATAAGTAAAATATGTGAAAAAATAGATAAAATAAAAATTTGAGGTAAAAAAATATTCTTGTAATGAAATGCTGTGGGAAAATACTATTATTGTGATATATTGAGTTTATTTGTGGAAGAATGACAATTTACGCTTCGCTCGATGACTTTAAAGGTATTTGCCTTTCATTTTTAATACATTTTGCATGGTATTTTATTTTTAGTATTATAGGATTATAGTATTGAAATATCGATCTAAAATTTTGAAATAATACTGTTGTATGTATTTGCGTTTTATATATTTTCTATTACGGCCATATTTCTGTGTAATTTGAACATAGGTATTGCATTTAATATGTATTTACCTATCTTACGATATGGCTGAGGAAACAGTTAGCTAATTAAAGCTTATTTAACGTAATTATCTTGCTAAATATTGATAAACTGCCTTTGTACCTTTCAATTAGTTATAATCTAACGAAATGTGGTTGCCCCTTTACAATCTTTTAGACATACGTCTTAATACAGATTGAGATTGAATTAGCAGCGCTGTAATTGTAATAGGTGCATGTATACCGTATAACAAGTAAAACGAAATACTGCTTTCAAAAGCACATGTATGAGAATATAGACAAGGTAAGAGTTATGTGAACATTCTGTGGTAAATGTATAAGATTGTTATTGTTAATAATTGCTTACAATAACAACAACAATTGTGAAAACAATGGAATGATAATAATTCGGCAAGGATTTAGTATAAGTGTACCTAAGTGCCAATTACTCGTGTTTATAATTCTGGGATGGTCTAGCCAAATAAAATGATATATACGAACTTGATCTGATTATAAAGGGATTAGGCCAGAACAATTTGGCTATTAAGTACACGCAACTGCAAAAGAATTAACGCGTGAAAAGAATATTTGATGATAATAATATATGATGTTATGAAATTGCGATTTAAACCGTTTAGTTTATTTAAATGCTTATTTAAATGAATAATTGTGGAGTTGTATGTAATTTCCACTTAGAGAGACAAAACGTAATAAAGAAATGAGAGGTTTTAGGTATTGGTTATTCGAGTATTATTATTGTAATGTAATACATTCATAAAAATATTGGTACTGTGTAAAAAATATATTCTTTACTACATGCATTTAACGTTGGTCTGTTTTTCAGCATTTTTGGGGACAGAATAAACTGGAGATGTAAGGGGCGTAATAAATAAGAGTTGGCTGCAATGATTGCGATGAAGTTTTATTTATGGCAACTAGTTTAACCATAGATGGCTCCATAACCACCATATCCTCCGAGACCTCCGAGTCCGTAACCTCCAGCGAGTCCGTAACCTCCGCCGAGTCCGTAACCTCCATAAGCTCCCAAACCTCCGAGTCCGTAACCTCCAACACCAGCATAACCAACACCAACTGGGGCAATGGCGGCCTTGCCAACAACTCCGAGACCAGCGGCGTGGACTAAGTTTTGGCTGTATTGGGTGGCGGTATGGAGTCCATCACGAACCTTTAAAACAAAATTTATTATTAGTAAATATATAAAAACAACAATAAAATAAATTAATTTGTCAGAAAAATAAAAGAATTTGTCAGGAAAACAAAATTAATAAGGTAAATATAAGAATTGATCAATAAAAAGGAATTTATCGGTGAAATAAAAGAATTTACCAGTAAAATAAAACAAATAAACGGAAAAGAGGAATAAGTAACTAAAATTACTAGTGTTGATTAAAAAGCATTAATACCTCGGAAGCTTGTTTGTTATCTCCGGTGATTCCATCGGAAACTCCCTAATAAATTAATAAAAAGTAATAATTAAAACCTGGAGTTCTTACTAATTAATCTGATAACTGTTACAGAAATGGAAAATAAATACTTACGTATTGGTATCCGTATCTTGGGTAGGCCTGTAACATAAAAAATTAATAAAATTAAGTATTTAAGTAAATTTAAAATTTATTTATTTACTGAGTTAATAAATTAAAATTACAGCAAGGCCTCCGATGGCACCGTATCCCAAACCAACACCTCCGAGTCCGAGACCTCCGACGACTCCGGCGTAGGAAGAGGCAACAGCCATCATGGCGACGGCCTAATTAGTAAAGACAACCAAGTAATTAAAATTTCATGCCAAATAGGTCAGAATAATTGAGGCGCTCCTCCGTAAAAGAAGTATCTCAAATACAAACACAATTTTAGCAAAATAAATTTTTTTTCGTTGTTCTGCACAATTTGCAATTGAAATAAATTTGCAAAACTAAGAATTTAAGGTACATTGTTTTACGGAGTTACTGTTTTACTGTTTTTGCAAAATGTGTGATTAAAATAGCTTACGAGGACGATAGTGAGCTTGATGGCCATTTTAGTAGTTGGGTTTGACGAAGGGAGAGAGAGAATATAAGTGGAGAGGAATGAATCAAAAATAAAACTGATATGTTGATGGATTAAAACAGGTGTATTTATATTTTGTTCAGTTAAATGGGTATTTACATTAGTTATGTACTGTTTACGTGATTAACTCTTTTTTCCTTGATTTCCTATACTATTGTACCTACATAATAGTATGATTGGATGGGTCGACACGAATGGCACTAAAAAAGTCTGTAAATGCATGCAAGACTCGTCAACAGTGTTAAAGAAAGAGATCAGATGTGCATTTAGCATAAGTGAGTACCTTAAGACAACAAAGAAAGGAATATATTACAGAATGATATGCAATAACAGATAAAAATGGTGTACCGTAAGTAATATTAGCACAGACACGTGTAATTGATTTATAAAACTGTTCAAAGCATTGCAATGCACGATCAGGTCAGCCGAGCCAAGCCAGTTAATCAGTGACTAGAGACCAACGGTGGATGGACTTGAAGCAATTAATGAAAAAATTACGTAATCAAAACAATGTTTGAGTAATTCCTCCATAATATTTCCACGTTACAATTCAGGTACTCAGACATTCCTCTGTTAATAGGTACTCTTACTTAGGATGCTGTTTATGTCGTCCCATTTAACTTAATTTACGGCTGAGAATGCAAATACTCTATTAATATGTATATAGGAAGGTGATAGCATTAATACTCGATAGTTGATAGTTGCTACCTACTTATTTTTATTAACTTGGAAAAATACACGCTGCGGTACTTTCATTATTCTAGTTAACTCATGTACCCATTTGCACATTTATCTCCCAACAATAACTAAAGCATGCAAATCAGAACAAACTATTCTTTTCACAACTCATACAGTAATTTATGAAATTATCCCCCTTTAACTATATTACACTATTTGTTCAGTACACAGTTACTAAAACACTGACTTTACAAGATAGCAAATTAATAACACTATTTGTAATGGTGCTAACACATTTCTTCACTATTTACTAATAATATTATATAACTAGTACTATTTCTGTATCAATAAACAATTTTAGAAGCTTTTAGTGATGGAATTGCTAAAAATTATTAAGAATTATTAAGAATTAAAAATGGCAAGGACATTTCAAGTGCTCATCCATGCAAAATATTATTTATTACTCTTGTATTTTATTTTTACATGATTCTTGTGCTTAAATTAGCGAAAATCTATACAAAAATTAGTCCATGGCTATTTTTATGAGTTTTACAACAAATATTGACTTAAAACAAGTAATGCTAATGCTCCCAAGTCAAATCGGAACTACTTTGTGTAGAAATTATTAGTAAAGATAAGATTTTAGCTATCGCTATATAAAAGCACCTATATAAGCTTAGTCTTAGGAAGTGTGGCTTATCTTATTATTGTACCTTATCTGCATTTATGTATCTACTACCGTATGTACAAACTTATAGGTATTATTCAAGAATGTGTATATATAGACAGTACATCTATAATTATTTATAGGTTTGCTATACTTTTGTATAGAAGGCAAAATAATTAGTGAAATCAATTGTTTTGTTTCCCTTTGGCTAGTACCTACTATTTATTTGCCGTCTTGAGTTTTGCTAAAGATAACGTTGTATTACAATGTACCTAATGGTTGGTTTGTGTCTAGATCTGCTGATCTTTGATCTGACAGGTTAGTGCAGTGTGAAATCATATTTTGTTGCAAATAAATACACATATTGCATGGAATAACACAGTATTAGTACAAAATCAAGTAGGATAACGTATATTTACAGAGGAGATGAAAGGAAACTGAAATGAAACTCTGTAGAATTATAACTACGCATGTTACTGAATTATTACAGTATTATCAGCAGATTATGGCAATAGAATTTTAGTAACAATTAAATTAGCTGCTATATGCTCATTTGTGAAATAGAAATTTGAATCTCTATAGGCAATGAATGAGGAACTCAATGCTCCTTTGAAACGTACAGGGGGATTAGGACACTAGTAGATACTCTATCTTTATAGGTACTAATTTCACATTTCTAATGTTTTTGGTTTAGTAACTACACACATTCCATTTCTATTGCAACTAATTTTACACCTGCTACATTTCTTCTCTATAGAATACTATAAGCAACTACTTTTCTATTCAGATACCAAGAGATTGTCACAATTAAATTTATATTACTACAATTTACAGCCAATACGTAATCAACGTGACCCTGTAACAATAACCTTTATATATTTGTAATTTTTAGTCATAATTATTTTTAGGTGATGTACAAATTCTTACAAACCTTAATTCTATTAAGAAATCACACTAATTAATTAATCCTTAAGGAATCCACTGCAATATTTAATACACTTTGTGTACTGAATTCCAAAATTCTCCAAATATATGACATAAATCTCAAAAATACTAAAGTAGTATTAAATGTGTGTCAAAATGTATTGAAAAATTTGAAAATTTTAATAATATATGTTGTAGTTATCGTAGAAGTATTCTAGATTCTAGATTTGAAGTATTTTAAACACACTTTTCCGCAATATTTTACAAAACTTTAGTAGGAACATAAAAATAGTCGACGCTTGATAATTCTTAAGCAAGAGACGTCGCAATAGGAGTATATTTAATTAGATCGCATTGCATTGCACCTGTATTTTTATAGCGCATGGGTGGCTTGGCTACCTACGGAAATGTGATCAATCAAAATTATTTGTACACTAATGTGATGAAGTGCATTTGCAATCGCTCCCTATCACTGATTATGATAGCAAACTATTTTGCAGTGATAAATAATGAGTGACCCAACTATATAAACCAAAATCCTTAACGCCACACTCTGTCAGTTGCGATTTGGTCTTTCATCCAACTGCAACAAACTATTATTAGCTACATAAGTGCTATTATACACTTTACTTAATAATTCCAATTAATATTGATGCCCAAGTATAAAATAGTGTAAATGTGAATAATTTCTTAATTTTATTTCAAAAAGTACGTTTTTCGAATGTAATTGAATAAAGCAACCATTCCTACAGGCTGATAGAATCTAAATTAACATAAAAGTAATATTTATTTCTAATAAATAATAATTCCGCCGGACATTTATGAGTTACAATACTAAATAAGTTGGTATCATCTTAAAAATTTCAAAATTTATGTAAATTTTGAAGTTGCAAAGAAACAATAGCGCATTTAAACCCAAAGTGTTTCGAAAGAGACACTTTGTGTACGAAAGAGACGTAATATTTATGGATAACCAAGTATAAAAATCTTAAGCAAGTCAAAAGTGGCGTATAAAACAAATGAAAGGCAGGATAGTTAGTTATTGGTTATCTAATTTTATAAAGGAATGCTTATTTACTGGTTTGGAAACTTTTCGCACCACTACTCTCCTATTATTATCTTTATGGTCAATCTTTCATTCTGTAACGTTGCCGAACGAGTTGAGTGAATGTGGATAAAATAGGAGAACGAAATGCACTAGCAATTTGCAGGTGTAATTAAACTGTAGCAAGTGAATTAACATTCAAATGAAACTAGACTTATTAAACAATAGAATAAGCAAAGCAGCCAGTGCAGTGAGAAATGATCAGAAAAGGTTACTAAACATTTAATAGCAGGTTTTTACATTTCGATGTTATGCAGAGATTAGTTACATTGTTTTAGTTGCAAGTTTACAAGGAGTCGGCTTTTACTATAAATACTTGTACAGAATTAACATGAGCAAAGTGGAGCTAATTCGTCAGTTATCATGGCGAGAATCTCTCACAGAACCAAATCAAAAATGCTATACAAATAACTGAACCTATACCCATAAGAAAATATCGTGCATTTATCAATAGTATAAAGATTACTATTTAAAAAAATCATTTTCTTATTGTTGCTTACTGATTACTTGAATTATTACATTATTGTATATGGAAATAGTAATAAAATAGCGTATTTCTCAGATTGTGAATGAAAACATTATCTCTGGTACGATTCAAAAGGAAATATCAAAGCGCTTAATGAACATAACTCCTTTTTTACCCGTTAAATCCTTCGCCCCCTCCTTAGCACATTTATAATAAGCTTATAACAACTAAGGATACTAGAAAAAGAAATTTCTGTGCAAAATAATAATTCAATTATGCACTCCTATAAGTAGTATAGGTACACTTAGGTATATTAACTTATAAATAGTAATATAACCATTACATAGACATTTTTCACTAGTTACTAACCTTAGTACAACCCCAACTGCATTAAAGCTTAGTAAATGATTAGTTCCACTGCGTCTCATTATTGTATAATCAAAATATGATAATATCCACTCACTAGGCACTACTGTTATGATTTTTTACTCACTACTCCTCGAATCAACCTAACCATCTCTGATTTCCCTTTCCATTAAATAATATTTTCAGAACTCTCGTGAAACACTTTTTATGACACACTAACAATAAATACCTTAAATACACATTTAACACCTCTAGCCATTAAAAACTGCTATTTTTGGCTTGGAATATTACTATAAGATATTTTCTGGCAATGACACAACAGCTAATTCATTTTTACCATTTGCCATTAATTTGTCCCAGGATCTAATACGTTTAAATTACTATTTTCGGTGAATAAACTCAAAATGCACCCCTAGAAGAAAATTACGGAGAAAATAAAATGAAATTAATTACGTTAAAGTAATTACGTGCAATCCAATTTGCCCTTTGCCTTAATTTACTAATAATAGGGATTAAGAGAACGATGCAAAGGAAATTGTTATCATTAGAATTCAATTAGGAAATCATGCTGTATGGATTTATTGCCGCAATAAGTGTCATTAGCCTTCCTTTGCAATGTTATCTCACTTTTGGCTTTGGCATTGTTTAATCTCTGAGTCAAAACCTCAAACGCATGAATGGTAATTGATCTTGCACTTTTTCCCATGCCTCCCACTGGAAAAATTAAATATCTTAATTTAGCTCTGCCTATGGTGCAATTTGATTGACTTGTTTGCACCTCCCACTTATTAAGTATCAGATGGGATACGATTGTAAGTACACAAAAGATTAAATTCCTTAAGAGGTAGTTAAAATGTATCTAAATGTCTCTGAAATCTAAGAGAGGTAGAAAAGGATAAGAAATACAAGGATTCCATTTTATGCAGAGCAAAGGAAATTAGTAAAAGGACAAAAATCCGCAATTAGCGTAACAAGAGATGCGATAACAAATAAAGATAACCCCTTATGTGTTTACTTTGTAAACCCAACAATAACAAACACATATAAGCACCATAAATGGTTCCCTGTACAGAAATAGTGCTACTGTGATAAACATTATTATTGTTTATCTGATTTCTTCGATATGATTGTTAATGCCGAATAAGGTACTATATATTATTGTCTTATGAGGAAAAATGTAACCTAATAAAATCTGAGAAGGATTATGCATCAATCAGTCCAGATCTTCAGATATAAGATTAAAACTCTCCCACGCCACCCCATTTATAAAAATTGTGATTTAACTATAGGTTCCTTATAATTAGTTTATAGGGTGTCTTATAAATATAATGGTTTTGTTGATAAGTAATAATATATTGCTGTCTAGGTCCATCATTAAAATAGTTCATGAGCAGTGCAGTAAACAATTACATGTATTTTCGTTGTGGTTGACTTTTTCTGATCTTTCTGTAGATAGTAGAGAGTTTCAAACATTGTGCTAACTATATCTGTTATACCATCTAAGAATTATTCGATCTCTATCAATTTCAGTTAGGTATTATTATTTTCACACTTTAATAAGGGCACGGTTGCTATTATTTATATTGATTTCTGAATGTGAGGGTCAGAGCATTAAGAAGTTAAATGAAATGATCGTTGTTTCGCATAAATATGTAGAACGTATTATTATTTGCGTGATTCGATTGCATTTCCATGTGTCCATGACCATAGCCATGCACCAATACAGTAATTAGTGGAATTGCTGTAATTTCTCAAAGAGCGGCTTTAAAAAGGCTCAGAAAACTTCTCTGACATTAAGATCAGTATATCTTAACAGATTAGTAATTTAATTGTCATTCATTGATTTTTGATTGATTCATTGATTTTAATTGATTTTCCAATGGGCCCAACTATTCTGACATCCATTGTTGTCTTAATGAGGAGTTTGCAATGCGCCCGACAATTATGGCCTGCACACGGTATTTAAGACGAAGGAAATTTTACAGCGGGTATTTTGTGATACAAAAAGCGTAAACATATTTTTGGAGAGGACTTTGCTATTAGCAAAATTTCTTTGTGATTTTCAAGGATGCAAAATCCCAAGGGTTTTTCAGTAAAAGCCCTCGACCAATGGGTTTTTGTGGGTTTTTGGATTTTGTGGGCTTTCAGGTAATTGAACCACCCAAATAGCATAATAGTCCAGGTGTATTATGCTATTTAAGTAGTTTTTAGTCAAAATTAGATTAGCAATGATTGTATTCAAAAGTATTTATCAAAGATGTTCATATATTTCGCAGATTTTGTAATGATAAACTGTAACAGGGGGTGAAATTTGTATTTCAGCTTAATAAAAACACAGAAAATCAAAATCCATTGGGGGTTTCCTAAAAATTGGGTTGGTATTTTGCCCAAAAACCCAAACCCTAAAGTCGGCATCCTATGTGATTTCAGACGAAGTAAATTATTTGGTCTGCAGAGTAGCTAATGGTACAGATATTACGGAGGAAGATGCGTTTTGGGAGTGGATAAGACTTTTGCTTTCAACAAGATTCCAGTCTACATGTTTTTGTTTGGGTTGATGCGTTTCTCAATTGCGTTATTAGTGAGCGTTAAATGCACTTGTGCATTTCATTGAAAAGATTCTCTCGGTTTAACAAGCGAAAAGTTTTACGACCACTATTAAGCCTTATTTCAATATAAAGATTCAGACGATGAACATTGAACATCGCCGGCTATAATAAAAAATGCAACATTTTTGGCTTTTGTTCTAGGATGCGGCCGAGGATGAGATCATTCCAATTTCCCATCTTCTCAACTATGAAGCAGAAAACCCAATTGCATCTCCTCTGCAGTCTGCACATCTACACTTTTATTCTCAAAAATCTACATCACAATAAAATACAGTAATCTCAACTGTAATTGTGCACCCCTACTTAAAAATACAACTAATTAAGTAAGCCTATTGGAATAAAATTTAAATAATTATTTCTAATAACGGAAAACTTAAAATATTACATCGTATTAAAATAGTATACAATTTCCTGTATTATTCCGGAATTATTAAATTTGAGAAAACATTTGAAAAATGCCTTAAATAGGTTATAGGTACATAATTTATAAATCGTAAACTAATTCTGTATTTTCAGTTTTAGTATTTGTAATACACAAATTAATATATTTAATTGGCAATTAATAAATAAGGAGTCATCACTAGATGAAATTTTTATTTTGAATCAGGAAGAAATACAGTAAGTTGAACAGGGACTTTGTAAAAATGAAAATGAAAGTAAAAATAGAAAGACATGTTGACATATGCATGAAATGACGTAAAGGATAAGGTACACTGCTCGATAAATACGAATTACATGATTACATTCGAGGTAACAAGTAAATGATTAAATTACACTGTAAGTAAAACCTGGCAAATAAAAAAGATGTTAATTAAAATGATTAGAGTTAATAAATTGCGATTTAATGATGTAACTTTTTTGTTCTAACCAGAAAACACTGCTAAGAATGGATTAGCGTATTGTCTAACGCACCCACTAGTGATTTTATAGCTTTGGAGAATTTCTATATTGAAATGGTGATAATTAAATATCATTAGAATAGAACAGGATGGAATACCAATGGATAGAACCTAAAGTTCATTAATACCAATTGTAGAGCTATTTGGTTAGATTTCTATAGTATTATGATAATTTGCACAGACGCAGATGAATTTGTGTGTAGCACAGTGCATTCAACGGAAATCGTAGTTAACATAAACTAAAGTAGTGAAAAATGTAATCACCAATAGTTAAGGTATGTCTACTAAGTAGATAAAATATGGATAATAGCAGGTAATCAAATCAGTAATCAGATCTTTGATCAAACTAATCTGTATCTACAGCGAATGTAATGTAATTTAATGGTATGGGCTAGGTAAGTTAATTAAATGTACATACTATTAAAATCTAAGATATTATGTCTATTTTAAATTTTATGTCATTCACCTTAGCTCACTAGTTGCCAATAACAGATATCTACTCTTGTATCTCCATTAACAATTTATGATTATTAACATTAGCAGACTACTACTAGAATTAACCAAACCAAGGTGTGTACATGCAATTTACAACATAATAAGGTAGGTACTTAACTCGAAATGAGTAGTAGGGAAGTTTTGCGAATTTAAAAATGCAGAGCATAATCTCTGTTAGAAGTTGTCTATCTGTTAAATGCACGCACATAATTTTATTACAAAATGTAATACATACTCGCGTAACTTATTAAATCTACTTTTACCTGTTTTCACTTGTTCAGAGTTCATGTACTCGAGCTGTGTTTCTGTGCTTTGCTCCTCTGGTCTTTAATCCGCTATAATGGCTCTGGGCTAGTAGTGCAATGTTAATCCTCGATCATTCCTTCACGGTAAGGATAGGAGAGGAAGGAAACTAGATTAAAAATTAGTGATGAAGGGAGGGAGGCATGAGTTGGCCGAGGAAACTCACCCAGCCAAGCAATTCCATATAAAAGCAAATTAGTCCACCGTTTCTGAATCAGTTTAATTATTGAGTCTCGCGAAATCGTTGCAATTCCTTCCTGTCTGGCGTTCGTTAAGGAATTTCAATCTCCACCTTCAAATTAGAATATAGCAATAGCCGACATGAAGATTTCTTTGGCTTTTGTAAGTGTTTCGAATCGGATCCGCTTTTCGGTGTTCCCCGACATTTCTTGTGTTCCTGAATTCTTGAGTTGTGCAAATCGTGAATTTCGTAGATACATGGGATTTCCTCTATTGTGCCCCGGATTATTTCTGAAATACTAATTTGTGCACTTCGTAGAACTCAGGATTGCAATATTATTTAGATTTTCATTTATTTACAAGAAAATTATTGTTCCAAAGTGAAAATGTGATTTTTATTTGTTTTCCATGACAAGGCGGTAGTCCTCCTGGCAGCAACACCCTCGCTCGCGACATTTCTGAGGGCCGCTGTAGGTTTCCGTTTAGGACTCGGTCCTCATGAGTTCAGCCGTTCCTACGGATGGGGACAAGGGGGCCGCGCATTAGGTCACGGGGGTGGCCAAGGTGGAGGTCTAGGTGGAGGAGGATCGTCCGGAGTTCTTGGTCAAGCAAATAAATACATTTCCATCGGAAAAGGATTTTCCCACGGGCTCTCCATCAAAGCAAACCCGATTTTACCCACCCTTTTGCACGGACACGGGCACGGAAAGGGTTATGGACACCGCCCATTCAAACTTTTCGGTATTAATTTAAGTTTAGGAGGTAATGGAGGCGGTAGAGGCTGGGGATCAGGATACGGAGGAGGAGGCCTCGGAGGTGGATATGGAGGCGGTGCCGGAGGAGGAGGATACGGAAAGGGATGGAACGCCCTCGGAGGAGGAGGAGGAGCTATCGGAGGAGGTGGATACGGAGGTGGTGGAGGCTACGCCTCCTCCGCCCCTGTTGTTGCTTACGGACTTGGAGGTCAAGGAGTTACTGGTGCTGGGTATGGAATCCAAAGTAGCCCCGGGGGTGCCCAAGGTTACGGGGGTGGTCAAGGAGGCCCAAGTGGCCCTTCAGGTCCCTCCCCTGCTAATGGACCCAATGGAAATGGGGCTGGATGGGCAAATAATGCAATTGTTGGCCAGTTTTCAGAAGGACAAGGAAAAATCGTTCCAGCTTACACTCTGAAAACACAAACTCAACCTCAACCAGAATATTATGTACGTTTCAACACTCAATTTCAACCTCTACCTTCACCTTAACATTTAAGTACCGTAGATTGCAATTATAGCCAGTTTTCATCTAGAATATGAGAAACTACAATGATAGTCGTTCCTTGTACATAAAATCAACATGCGCAACGAATTATTATTATGCTTACTCTAGTTTTACCTAATAATCAACTACAATGCTCCCACCTTACACAGTTACTAATAACACTATGTTTTCTTTTATTAACACGATTAGACACATTTGCCATGTTTTCCAAATGTACATTTTATCTTTTGCCAAATGCGAAACCAACGAACGCACAAACTTTCTCTCTCACTCATCACCCTGTATGTAACGTAATTATTGCAAATTGTAAACAATCCCATTTTATTCCATGCTTCAGTAACAAAGATGTTTCTGTAGTCGATACTTTACATTAACCTCTAATATTCTATTGTTACTGCAACTCTCGCCACGATACATACTTAACCCAAACAAATCCAAATAGTTAACCTCACAATTTATAACCATTTTTCCAAATAGTATCACTTTTTCTAGAGGATTGACTGATTTATACGAAATTTGCGAATTATTCCTATTTCTCATTTACCCATCCTTACAAATACTTAAAAAACTGAATTTTCCTTCACTAAACTGAATGAAAATTGCGCAGCTGAATGAATTAATCTGCTCTTGATTTTCATGCCCCAGAGCCCACTAATTACAAACTTTTGAACAGTCAGAGATTTTCATTTTCGCGAGCCTAGTTCACGATCACGATACTCCTATCATGATTAAATCTGTTTCGTATTGCGATTTTCTTCACTGTAGCTTTACTTTACAAGTGCAAGTGTGCAACTAATTATTGCTAATTGCAGTATGTTAAAGGACAATAATTCCGCTAAACTGCATTTCTTGGTTTTTTCATTTTCCAAAAACAAAAGTATTGTTAGGTTCAGTAGATTCTAGATTTTCTTTGCACTAATAGTAACTATTTTTACAAACTAAAGCACTGAGGATGAAGTTTTCTAAGTAATAACCATGCAAAAGGGTTAAAAAATAGTATTTTCTTATTTTTTACATTAATAACCGTCTTAAAGGGTTAAAAATGGTATTTTAAAAGTAATAACCAAGCAAAAGGGTTAATAAATAACATTTTTCATGTTTTTACAGTATCCAACTCAATCAGCTCAAGAAAGTAAGACTAGCGAGGACAAATCTCAAGTCCCCCAATGGCACCAAGCAGATAAAGTGAAGATTCTGTACGTCCCAACTCAAGTGAGCAACGAATGGGTAACTCAACAGAACGCCCAAGAACAACAAACTCAAGCTTCTAATCAGCAATCGATCCCAATTGCCACTAGTAGTCAACAAACGTATCAATACACAGCGAGTAGCAATAATCTGGACAATGTCCAGGCTGGAACCCAGCAAGTAGCTTCCAGTCGCTCGGACAATGATGCAGACAGTCTTCCGTGGACACCGATTTTCACCCCCACGATGGAAGTTGCGGCTTCTGAAGATAATCCCGAAAAGTCGGTTGTGAAACGACAATTGGAGGGGGAGGTAGCCCAGGAAAATAGTTCACAAGTTGAAGCTGTTTAATTATTGTATTAACGATGAGTTAGATTGATAGATAGCTTATTGTACTTACTCTAGGTTAAGATTTGATATTTTTGTATGATAGTTGCTCCTCTCTCGATGATATCTTCTTGAATTCTCTGTATACATGTGAAATTATTTTGTAAGGAACCTTTTACCATGACTTACCTCAACTTTTCATGTAAACGGTTTGTTGCATATGTGTTGTCGTATGTTTGTTCGTTTCGTACAATCTAATCAACAAGACTCTACCCAAATGAATGTTGACGTCCAATCAATAAAATGCCAAAGCCATTAAAAGTTGAATCGTTTAAAAGCGAAAAAACCGGGGTTTCTTTCATTTCTACACATATTCCAGGTTTAAATTTATAATATCCACAAGAATTTCTGCTTTATTTCATAAATCACTATCCACCAAAAATTTTACAATGGAAACTATCCAAAAAAACGCATAAATCACTGATCCTTCAAGAGATTTGTGGTTCTACTTCGCTGATTCGATTCTGAGGCCGGATTTCCAAAAGGAATCGATACAGAAAGATATTTAGTGCTACTGTCATCAATTTTTATCGAGGAGAAAATCGTATTTACAGGCAGAAATATATTCAACTCCTCGAAATTCCCTTTTCTGTTAGCAGTAACTTCCAGCAGATGGCGGTCTTCAGAACTCCGAGGAATAATCTTCAGTGAATCCTCATCAACAGTACTTTTGTCAAAAATTAATCGAGTTCCTTCCTTCGTTGTTACCCTTTTGAAACTAAAACAAAGAATTCGACACGTTGTGCCACCGTTGCTACGAATTCCGGGCTGGGATGAGGAATTGCTGGATTCTTTCCAAGTGTTGATTTCAAAGGCTCCCAATTCCATAGACGCTCTGAAATGGATTGAAAACTTATAATTCAAAGAAAAATATTTACAAACCGTCGAAACAGTGAACAGTATTTAGTTTACTTGAAAACAGTTTTCTTTTGTGAATCAACAGGTTTTCCTTGGTCAACAATAGCGGAAGTGTCAATTCTATTCGATTTCTGTTCCGGATGATAATCAGTACCTAAACTACTGTCGAAAAATTCTTCCCTTTCGTCACTGACCACAGAATGCTCTTCAGCATCCCTCCAATTATCATTCAGGTAAGATTCATGGAAATCAAGTTGGTTTTCCAGCGATGTAGTTTCCAGTACTCTTTTCATATCATCAATTCTTTGTTTTTCTAACCTCTTTTGGTAGTCAACTTTCATATCATCCAGAATCCCATGAACTCCGTCTTTAATACGGAAAATAATTCCTCCCAGACCATTAAAAATAGTTTTCACAACTTCAGTGACTCGAGTTTCCATGTTTTCTTTAAGAAACTTAAAAGGAGTTGATCCTTCAACCTGACTATGGTTTTCCAGCTCTTGCAAACTAACATTTGTCTCCGTTTCATTAGTGTCCAGAACTATTGCTTTATTTTCTCTAATAAGACTAAAATTATTTCCAGACAATAATTTGTTACTACTTTTATTTTTTAATTTAGAGTCTTCCGATTTGTGAAGAAAACTGAAAATATTGAAATCGGATTTCCTTTCTGGAATTTCGTTCTCTATAGTTGGGTCGTCGCTTGTCTCTGGAAAATCTTCGAATGGGAAATCGGTCAACTCATTGAAAACGTCCAAGTATGGATTATTGTTGAGCATCCGGACATTTTTGCAAATATCATCTGTATCCAGTGTGACCAGTGTTGGAAGTGTTATTATGGATTCGTTCCTTTTGAGCAGACGGGTCGTTTGTGTTCCAGCTCCTGGCAATCTTTTCTTTAAACTATCAGATGAAGTGAATTTCTCTTCCTGATCATTTACAGTCTGAGTTTCTGTTGTTGCAGGAGGCTCTACCATCTTTTCCATTTCCGTTTCCTCATTTTCAACACTAAATACCATAAAATTGATTAAATTATTATTTTATTTTGGTTTGGATTACCAATTTCAGAAAATCTCGTTGTCACCTCAATCCTGCTTTTCTTCTGGACCACACTGCCATTTCTCGACCATATTCTGCGATTCTTCGATTGTAATCAAAAGTTTCTCTGGCTTCATTTGCCCAGTATGCAAACCATTCTGAAGAACCTGGCGGTGCTGAACAAGTCGAAAATTGGGGAGGTTGAGGAGGTGCCGGGGGATCATCATTCCCATTATTCAAATCTTGTTCCTCCATTTTCAGTTTCAAGTCCTGATGGTCGAGGACTTTTCAATGGCAATTTGCAACTCAAGCCATCATTATACTAAAACATACTATCAAAACAATTTTCACGCACCCCTAGCTACGGGGGTCTAAATTATCTATGCACCCGAAAAACGATATCAGGAAACCCGCTAAAAATAACTAATTTTTGAGTTACTTAATACTGTTAAATATGCTTGTTACTTTACTATTGAATTTTTTTAAACTGTCGCGTTACCACGGATCCGGAAAGTTGGAAAAATTATCCTCAATGGGTTTTCCCGATATTAGGAAACCCGATCAATAACTTTCCGCATAATATTTCCTCGATTTTCTATTTTCTCCACTTCAATAATTTCAAAAATACATTAAAACTGAAAATCAAAAAAGCTAAAGCCAAATGTGTGCTTGCAACTATAACTATAAGTGACTGGCAATGTATTTTAGTTACTTAGCTCTATGGTACATTACCAAACGACTACAATTAATTATTGATTTTAGTATTTTGCCAGTTCGACAACAGCGACCACCTAACGGGCAAGAGAATTTGCTCGCGAGTTATCTTGTAGCAAAGCATGAGAACAATCCCTAACTACACCAAACGACTAAAAATTTGTAGTCAAGGGATTGGGGAACGTTCATTGACGACAGAACTAGTTTATATCTAGATATATTTATGAATATATACATGCTGCATAAATTATGCTTACGTATATAGTTGACATAATACACATAAAAAATACGTAAAATTTGAGCTGTATAGAAAATATGTATGCATAATTGCACAATATAAAATAGTCCACATATTTGGGCAGTATATAATATAGGTACGTATGCTTATTTGGAAATAGATATGTAGACATTTGGGCAATGAAGAACATATGTACGCTTATTGATATATAATATATATATATATTTTATGATATATTTTATTTTATATAATATCCGCACGCATAAATATACACCATACAATATGATTATACATTATTTGCTGCACTCTTCTGAAAATCGGCAAATTATAATGGGGAAGTTGTTCATGGATGGCCCTTTGCCTTCTTTTTGAAATTGTAGCAGGTTACCTGAAAATTGGTGGCCTTATGGTGGCCAATTGGTGGTATTATGGACACAAAATTGCCATTTTTTGACAACTGTTTTCTAGCTCTGTCAATTGTTTAGTAATTTGAAATTTTTTGGAAAAGTATAGAGAAATTTTGGTTCGAGTATCTTGGAAATCATAAGGATAATAAATACATTACCCCCAAAGGTACAGAGCTGAGAGCTGTAGAAGTAGTAAAACTACATTTGTAATCCTTTGGTAGAGCCAGGGTTAAGTAACTAAAATACATTGCCAGTCACTTATAGTTATAGTTGCAAGCACACATTTGGCTTTAGCTTTTTTCATTTTCATTTTTAGTGTATTTTTGAAATTATTGAAGTGGAGAAAATAGAAAGTCGAGGAAATATTATGCGGAAAGTTATTGATCGGGTTTCCTAATATTGGGAAAACCCATTGAGAATAATTTTTCCAACTTTCCGGATCCGTGGTAACGCGACAGTTTAAAAAAATTCAATAGTACTACCATTGTTAGCAAGAATTTGGAGTCAGATGTAGATAATAAATGCAGCGAAAAGGTAATAATATTTTGGTGCCCAGCACAAGACAAGACTACATAATTTTATTTAAATACACCAGAAGAACCATAAGATATTTAACACACAATACACTGGAGGTACTTTAATAATTTTGGCCATAGTGCAAAACACGCACCATAAACCAACATAAGAATTCTTTAAATTCTAAGCACATACAAACGAAGTAACTTTAAATGCATTCATGAAAAGGATTAGTTATTAGTTACTAGAAAACCACCCGTCCTACGGACGGGGCTGTCACAATATCTAGCGATAACCAAACATTGTGTGTGTGTCTGTTTGTTGAATAAACTAATTGCCTTAAGGTCTAGAATTCAAAGCTATGTTATGCCTTTAAAGAATCTCCCGTCGTAAGTACAGTTTCCATAAAAAAAAATTCTCCCGCCGTAAATGCAGTTTCCCTAAACGGAAAAATGTCTCCCGCAGTAATTGCCGTTCCCATAAAAGAAATAAATTCGCCCGTCGTAAATGCCGTTTCCATAGAAGGAAACAATTCTCGCGTCCTAAATGCAATTTCCCTAAAAGACAAATATTCCTCCTCTCGTAAATGCAGGTTCCCTAAGAGAAAAATATTTCCCGTCGTAAATGCAAGTTTCCTAAGAGAAAAAATTCTCCCGTCGTAAATGCAGTTTCCCCAAGAAAAAAATTCTCCCGTCGTAAAAGCTGTTTTCCTAAGAGAAAATATTCTCCCGTCGTAAATGCAGCTGTTCTAAGAGAAAATATTCTCCCGTCGTAAATGCAGCTTTTCTAAGAGAAAATATTCTCCCGTCGTAAATGCAGCTTTTCTAAGAGAAAATATTCTCCCGTCGTAATATATGCAGCTTCCACAAAAAAAGTCTTCCGCCGTAAATGCAGTTTCCATAAAAGTCAAACATTTGAAGTCGCTGGAACATGAACATTGACACTGACGGAGATTATGACGACGACCACAACAGGCGAAAGGAGTGACTGGACAAACGAAAAAGGTCCAAAAAAGTGGCTGAAAACGCGAAGATAAACAGTTGACAACGAAGGCAACGATAATGGAGTGAGTAGATTGGGACTGAATTGTAATGTGATGTCTATTGCTTGCTGTTTGAATGCAGCACATTTCCCTTGGGTTTCTCACTCCTTGGGTTTTGTGTCTTGCGTCTCACTTCACCCAGAGTCGTCTATTTTTCAGTTATTTTATTTTTTAATCAGTGAAGGAATTGAGGTATCGACATGAAATTGGTTTTGGTGCAACTACAGGTTTTACCAATAAGTTTGAAATCAAAATATTAATTTTGGGTTCACAGGTTGCGGAGTTCTATTCGGTGACATACATACATACATACTTCAAGTATTGGTTATAGAAAGATAGGCAAATCACTGACGTTGTTTTCATTAGGGCCAATCGGCCAATACTTCCAATAGCAGAACTTGGTGCTGGTTACTCTACTGACTTAGAAACGCCTACATTAGCTGCCTTCAACTTTTTGAGACACCACTTGAAGAACAATGCATAAGTTATCATGATTACTAAAGAATATAAACCCAAAAAAAATTGTTTCCCCATTTTAACAAATTTCTTAAATTTTTCTTGATTTGGAACATAATTTTGGCAAAATGGCGCACAACATTAGAAAAAGTCAATTTTTAAAGTAAAGCGTTTATTTTCCTTGAAACCGCTCTCTTTAAGGCTGCATCTACCCATTTACATTGCAAATCTAAATTCCATGTAACTATATAATTGGCCGAATTTGAATTAGGGGTAGCTACTCTGACATTTTCCAACTCTTTACCGAGGGACCACCGGGTTTCAAAATTTCAAATTCCTTAAAATATAACTTTTATACCAATTTGAAAAGTTAAAATCACAAAAATTTGTTCCTATCCTTATAACATGGTGAGACAGAAAAAACGTGATGGTTGTTGTAAATGAAGATATATTATATTCAAAAAACAAAGGCTGTGATCCCTACATATTTTTGTCCTCTTTTCGAATTTGTAAATCATGATCCTCCAAAGGTTCAAAAAATCCTTAAATATGGATTTTTGAAAATTACATTGAAAATCGAAGCCAATGAGGATTATTACTCAATGACTTTGGGATTTCGGGGAAACCTGAAATGAGTCTTATTTGTACATAATAAGGTGGAATGAAATGAGTAAATAAAGAAAGCATACACAGCTGCTTTTTGTTTACTATTTTTTCAATTGTGGTAGACACACTCTTTATGATTATCTTTCATTCAAGGTCATTTCTTCATCACAAAATTTAGAATCCGCTCTCAACGGTTAAAAGCAGCCTTAATTAGTTGGTTAGAAGCAGCCTTAATAATTGCGGAATGCGGAGTACTAAACTTTTGACTCGTTCGAAACCCTATCAGAAATCTTAAATAATTAAAAGAGTGTCGACAAGAAGAAAATATAGCACAGTTTGTCTAAAGACTAAGTCTTAATTATCATCTTTTTATTAAGAGGCTTTATGAACATTATGTTAGGACTGTTCTGTTAAATAAACCATTACATCAGAGGATTAAGAGGAAGAGGAGATTTATCTCAATATCTCTTTTCGTTTCTGTACATTTAACTAAGGAAAGTCATTTTAATTCCTATCGACGATAATGTTGTTAGAATTGACATGACTTACATAGCATGTGTAACTATTATAGTATGAGATTCCGATAGTTAATATTATGTAATTGAATTATTATAAACTTAATATATAGATGAATCACAGTACTACATTCCAGGATTCCAGTAAGATAAAGAAGACATGATGTTGCGAATCGTATTCTCCTCTCGAATCTTGTTTTCCTATAAATAGATACCTATACTTTCTGTTCCTTACTCATTATATCGATGACTAAATCGGGTACATTAGCTTGGAAGGTAGAGGACGTAAGTATATAAACTCTAAATGTGTATCATGCCAAATGCTAGTTTATACCATGTCTTTAAACACTCCTTAGCATGCACACAAATGCAGATGAGAGGAGAATTCCAATTTTGTCATGCAATTAGTTTTTGCAGACTGCAGTTTGGGTTTGTCTGAATCTCCTTCCTTTGAACTTCAGCATTCGATTGAAGAGGGTTTAGTTTCACTTCTGTCTCTGTCAAATCTGTTCTATTTTCGCCATATTGACTGTACATTGCAATTGGGTTTGTACTTTGTACTACAAGGGTAAACCTTGCCAGCCACACCTTATCTTTGTTTCACAAAACTGTATACCAATAATTACTGTTATTATTCGCTATCGAAATAATGTTATCTGACTCCGTCCATTCTGTGGAGTTCGGTTGGGTTTGCTGTTCCGGGGGAAATATTCCAGACAATGTAGTGGAGGGTGGAAAGAATGCGGATCAAAGTCCGTTTCTTGTTATTCGTGGTCGACTGGAAGGGCAGGATTGTTTGACTCCAGGAAGATATTGCACACAGGAAAAAGTAGCATACTTTGCATGGAAGGGAAAGGAATATACTCTTCCTTGCTACCAAGTAAGTTTAATTATTGACAGCTCCTTTTCAACAAGTATTAATATAAAATACACGGTATTTTTAATTTAATTATTAAACCCCAAAACCAAAACTGATCAAAACACTAAATATTAAATTTTTGCTAATTGCTTAGCTGCAATAGCCATAATTTCGAACTAATTTTGAACATACATTTGGACATTTAAGTAAATATATTTCCCTTTTGTACAATTTATTAGGTCTTAGTCGCCACACCAGGAACTTTGCAGTGGGTTGACTCAAACGATGGAGAAGAACTTCCGAATGCAGTAATAGGAGGACAAAATCCAAAGGGAGAACTTTACTACATTGCTCGAGTAGCAATAAGCGACTCTGAAGTATACTGCGGGAAAATGCTTCCCAGAAACAAGGTTTGTTATTACGGAAAAGATGGAGAAGAAGTCAAGAGTTCATCGTATCAAATACTTGTCTACGCTTGAAATTTCACGGTTTATTGAATTTGAAACTTTTTTGAAATGTTTCCTTATATTCCTTGCGCAACAGAATATAACACCCTTCATTTCCTTTAGAGAAGTCATCCTTTTACTATTTTAGAATCATTTTTGATCAAAACTATGAACTTTTTGTGACAATAAAATTTTGATCTTTACAGTTGATGATATAATAATTCTGGAAATGTATTTTATAAGAGAAACATTATAGTGCAATTTCTTCATTTCCCCTCTATATTTTATAAATAGGTTTACATATATTTCTTGAACAGAATTATAGAAAGTAGTTAAAGTCTTCATTTTTGTTCCTGAAGAAGATTCAAAATTCCTGCTGGCTACACAGAAAGGGTGTAACCGTTAAAATTCTTCTTTGTATTTTCTATCTTTCCTAATTGTATGATGTCCTTTAAATCAGTGAAATCCAAACTTGTCTTCTTCCTGCAATGAAAATAGCTTCTATATTGTAAATTATAAAATAAAGTTGTTTCTTCCTCTCTCTTTTAATATTTCATGAATAAGATATTTAATGAATCTAACACAACATTTAGATGAATCCAAGTTTTATTCTGTTAAAATATTTACCAGAAAAATAAAGTTTTCTTCACCCGAATCTTTTTGTCATTGGCAAAAGATTCTACGGAAAATTCTGGGAAAACTGGTATAATGTTGATTTTTTGCAAACATCTCATGTGCAGGAAAAATTGTATATACTTGAAAACTATTCTGTTTGATTTTGTATTAAATACTTCCAGCAGGTAATTGTTGTACGCAAATATTTCTAGAAATTTTAATTTTTTCAAGTAAGGCAATTCCTTTGGGGACACAATCGTATCCTCAATCAAAAGGTTCTTGATGGATGTTGGCAAGGAACACAAATGCACTAACTTGACATATCCTCCGGGATTTAAAAGTCTGAGATGGAGTTTCTTCAATTTATTCATGTGTTCAAAAATTGTGCAGCTAACTCGGTCACTAATTTTGGGGACGCCTCTTATCTGGATAGGATTTCCACGTACATTTACAATATTCCTGTCTGTACTGAGTTTGCCAGTGAAATAAAATTCTTCCAACTGAGGCACGTTGAGTTCTAGTTGGTTCATTAGTTTCTCCAGGGGAACTGTAACAAGAAAGCTCACAAATTCCAAAATTTTCAAATTTTTCAGTTTGCAATGTTCCATGAATTGATTCCAAAAATATTCCGGTAAAAAAGATTTTCCGTTGTGCATATTCATTTCGCCATCCTGAAGCTTATAAGACAACTCCATCAACTGAGTTGCTGGTGACAAATGAAGATTGTCTACCGGTAAACGATCCAAAAAACACAATTTTAGTATTCGTAAATGAGGCAAGTTCTTCCAAATGAACTCTTTAGTGACCCACTGTTTGTCGTTAACGGGCTCATTGTCTTCGTAATTTTCATCCGAGTCGCTCATCATATTATTGGAGTTGGAAATTCCACATTCGAATTCAAACTGCTGCAAGGTGGAAGTTTTTAAAGACTGGAGAATAATCTTAGTGTTAGCAAGCATTATTAACTCCTTGATATCTTTGGCCAAATGTTTTCTTAAAAAATTGCTTTGCATTTTATTTCTCTGTGAATTATAATTACTTGGAAAAACAATTTTCATTTTCAAAACTTTTAGACAAGGAAGAATTATCGTCGCGTTTTTATTCCAAGCCAACTTGTTCTCTGAAAAGAAATATCCACTGAGTTCTAGCTTAGATAAGTAATTTGTCAAGAAAGCGAAGTCATTAAATGCTATAGTGCACATTATATGTAAATGCTTTAAATAACTAGCCCAAGTAAGAAATTTTTCGTCAATTTCACTTATGTGGGCGATAGTTAAAGATTTTGGCGATTTTGTAGCGTAGCAAAAGAGTGCATTGTTGTATTCACGCTCATCAAATATTGGGCCAATTAAATTGTCATGTTCCACTTGCAACATCCATTCTTTGCATACCGAGCGGACAGATTTTAAGGAGTCACCATTAAGAAAACTGAATACTCGATGACGAATCTAAAGAAGAGAGTTTGGGAGATTATTTTTGTGAACCATCATAGTAAAAACTATCATTCATATATTAATGCATAGAACATATCTAGGGCAAAGCTTATCTAAATTTCGATAACCGGAAGCTCTTAAGCAATAAAACAACATACAAGAGTTTTCTTTCTATAATTACGATATACTATTCTAAGTTATTCATCTTTCTGAGTCTTTCGCCAATCTCACCTCTAAAGGTATACTAATTTCCATTTCCATTTCGTAATTGTTAGTTTTTGCAGTAGCATACAAAGTCAAATGCCCTTGCCCTTGAATACAAATAATCCAATATTTTAGAAAAAATCCTTTGAAGGGGCTCGTTTATTTACATGCACTGTGAACATTTTTGCACTAGGAAGTTCAGGATACAAAAGAAATAAGAAGTCAATGTTATAAGTTTTCTGTTGGGTTGTCCGCCTTAAGAGTCGTGTATTTACGTTTTCACTCGGATTTTGATAAAAATTTGGAATTAATTAATTACCATGGATTTCATAAAAACAATTAAAAAATTGACACAAAGTACTGTCCTTGAGCGCTCTTGCAATGCTTGCAAGCCCTTATGTATGGCGTGATAAGTTAAGAGCACTCTCTCCAATGGTAACCAAACAACATATGAATTAACAAAAAGCCAAATTTTCTAAGCCCATGCCCCAACACATTGAACAATTCAAATTATCATGACATGATTCGCGAAAAAAACCGCAACTCAATAACCATTATACCTACAAAAGTAAAAAAAATACAGAAAGGACGGGAAATATATGGGCTACAAACGTTCAACGGCTTTTAGCGATACTCAACTTCGGAATTGAAATAAAAAATAATTTGTGAGCGTTTTGGCTGAAATTCCATAAGTTTTCACAAATTATTTTTTATTTCAATTCCAAGGTTGAGTATCGCTAAAAGCCGTTGAACGTTTGTAGCCCATATATTTCCCGTCCTTTCTGTATTTTTTTTACTTTTGTAGGTATAATGGTTATTGAGTTGCGGTTTTTTTGCAAATGGATTTTTACACCTAATATGATAGTCTGGTGGCCAGGCTGTTGTCAGGAATACACGAACCTTAAGGCATTAATTACTATGGTACCTAGCTACCTAGTGTAGGCATAACACTCGAATTTCATTGAAATAAGAGTGTAGGGTCCTTGTAATAGTTTCTAAGGGAAACTGCATCAAAATTGAGGGGGGTTAATTAAAATTTCAGCACTTGCTGCAATGCGCTACTAAATCCCCTTTTTACAATCTCCGCACTAATCTCAAAAAACTCCGATTAGTATAGTGGCTAACAACAGAAAAAGTAAGAAAATCCCCAAAAGGGCAACATCAGCAGATTTGGTAACTTTTTCTGTTTCCAGCTACTGTACAGAAGATTTATTTAACCTGTTGTATTTCAGAAGTTAGTCAAGTCATTAGAGATTACCATGAAATTTTACATTATGTGAGTATAAAAATTGTTAAATTATTTACTGTTAAAATGACAAAGATTTGAAAGAAATTGGAGCCAAACAAGCAAATTTTGAAATTTTGGCGAAACAAATAGCCAAGTTATTAGTAAGGGCTAGAGGAAACCATAAAATTTATGTTTCTATGACTACAGGTTGTTGATAAATTGTTGATATACCTTTCACGGGTTTTCTTATGTATGCAAACTTGGAAAACTTTAGAATTTCCCAAAAACAATGTAAAACGTCTAAATATTGCTCATATTGCCTAAAAATTGACAGGTTTTTCATTATTTGTACCAAACTTTTGTCAATTTTTCGAAATTCGTCAAAACAAAAAAAAACTGACCTCAGCAATTTTTAGTAGTGTTGAAAACTGGAAATTTCAAGTTTCCATGACAACGCGTTGCTAAGATAATCATCTCCCTTTTATTGCAATTTGTACCCAAATTTCGTCAATTTTTTGAATTTCGTCAAAACAAAAATAGCGCACGTAAGTACTGCCAAGGGGTGTTGAAAACCGTTAATATTAAGTTTCTATGACAACGGGTTACCGAGATACCAGTGGAAACAGTTTTAAATATTTGTGCATGCACAGGTACCATAGGTGAAAAAGTTCACCCCAAAAGTTCGTTCGTTCGCTCATTTGAACGCTGAACCGTTCGTTCGTTCGTTCAAAAACCTGAACGGCACCCGTTGAGCAGTTCGTTCAGTTCGCGAACTGAAGTTGAGCGAAGTTCGTTCGTTCGTTCAGTTCAGTTCGACGTTCAGCTCAAAAGCGCACCTCAAACCCTCAAATCTCAGATCTAACCGCTCAGCTGACTCAGTTCAGCTCAAAAATATCGGTAAACAGAGTGCAAATGGCCATCAAGTTTAGTGTTCATTGCACAGATGGAGCACCAAGTTGCATTTTGACGGTCAAACTAACTGATTTCTGTTAAATGCATTGTGGTGCCTTAAAATTTAGCTGTACAATGATCTGAACTGATGAACTGGTGATCCTATGCAGTTCGTTCAGTTCGTTCTGCATTTTCCGCTCAGTTCGTTCGTTCAGTTCAACTGTCATGGCGGAAAGCTCTAATAGTTCGTTCGTTCAGTTCAAATGAACTGAACGAACGAACTGTTTTTCAGTTCTGAACGTGAACTTTTTCACCTATGACAGGTACTGAAATTATTCCTCGTTTTACTGGTTACTAAACAACAAGGACTCTAGCCTAGCTTCTTGCTATAGTACTTAAATCGTACTGAATCTTTTTACCGTATACCTTTGTTAGTACTTACAGGTATCCAAGACAATTCGTCGAAAACTTGGAATTTTCCAATTTAAAAATATCATGGATGCATGGTTCACGCCCCGCTTGGCAAATGTCCGTTTGGCAAGTCCCGATTGGCAAAAACCGGGTTGACCTGTTTGGCAAATATTTTGGACGGTAGAATTCCGAAAACCCATTTTGCCAAACAGGTCGTATGTACACCCTGTTTGGCAAAACTATTAGAGTAGTAGGTAAGAGCACGTAGGTAGTAGTGTACATTATAGATAAGTAAACTGTCTTATCTACTATATTTAAATAATGTTATTGTAATTAGCTTAATACCTTTTTCTTCTTCAGTCTCAGTATTAATCTGACCATGGCCGAGACAGCACTAAAGTATGTTTCCCGTACACTAACAATTACACATAAGCTCGCCAGAAATGGATACTCTTATTTAGATTACTTTACATTGCAAGTAATTAACAAGACTTACGGCATTTATTTTATTTCACACTTTGCCAAACAGGTCACTTCTTCGGACTGTTTGGCAAAAGCATGGCACTCCCAAAATTTGCCAAACGGGTCCCTCAATTCTCTGCAAACTCTATTTGCCAAACGGGCATTTGCCAAACGGGTAGTGAATCGGATGCATGACCTTTATTTTTGAATAAATTCTCTTCCAGGAGGAGTAAAGCATTTTACTATGAGGATTGAGGAGAGTTTTAAATAAATTTCTTAGTATTGTCCAAAATATCCTGAGTGACGGTTTTTGTGGATTTTGCTACTGTGGAAGCATTTTCTGATTGGCCTGATTCACGGATTATTTGTCACAAACTCAAATATCAGCCTATGGGATTGCTCCTAAATGACAAATCACTCAAATGTGTGCCAATCAGAAAATGCTTCCACAGTAGCAAAAGCCACAAAAACTGCTACTCAGGAATATTCCCACAGTATGTGCACTTAATAAAGTAAACAGGATGTATTCGTAGAATATGGCACAAATTCACATCCCAAGCAAACTAAATTCCAGCTGCATACAGGAAATGAAAAGAATTAGGCTTGAATAGATAAACCTAATTACTAAATAATACTAATAGGTTTTATTTCTAAAGAATACATGGAAAAGTGATTTACACCCTGAGAATGGTAAGCACCATGAAAAGCGATGACACCACTAGAGCAAACTGTAAATGCAGCAAAAGTAGAATAAATAGCTGGAAGAATAAAATACTAAATCAACAATTTTTGATCCACTGCGCAATATATACTACTTTGTTTGTTAGCCTATTTATATACATAAAATGTTTATTTAAACATCGTAAAATGAATCGATGTTTTCAGGAACGTCGTCGTTTTTGTTACAAAAATCTTCTGTCTATCAAATTAATTAACCGGTCAACGTTTGTCTTTCTGCAGTAAGACAGGAAATTGATAAGCACTTTTTTCTCTGTCTCAGAACACACAAAGGAATGATGGAATGAGTGAATGTTTCAACTTTTCTTATCTCATTGTCTTCTACCTTCAGTTCAATACTAATTTGTCTGTTCAATACTAATCTACCTAACTATATGCACCAACATTGATAAGGCATCACATTATCATCCATATCCATGTATCAGTATATTTTATTTTTATTTAATGTAAGAAGAATGCATGTACGTTTCCTAAATGCAGTATTTTGATGTCATCGTCAGATTTGGCTTGCCCTTCATTTTCAAAGGTGCAAACTGTTGGAGACAGTCTGTAGAAGCCAGATCTGATTACATACGTGATTGAACTGCACAACGTTATGCCGATAGAAATTCAGTTTATAAGCGGGGAAATTTTACTTGGAGGAAACAAAGTTAACGGCACAACAACTATTGTCAACAAGGTAAACTTTACTAACTCATTTAATTAGCTATTTTTATAGACTATTTTTTTTAATTTATAAACTTTGTAGTAGTTTAAACCTTCACTGGAAAAAAGGGTTAAACAATTTGTCTCGTAAGTAAACTGACTTTGAATGCTTGAGAATGAGTAATTTTTCCATATCTTAGTGTAATTACGAATTTGTAAAAACGTTTTGTACTCGGACATTTAAAAAAATTTGCAATAGGCCGACTTCATTGATACGGCCCCTATTAATAGAGGCTAAGGTTTATTGCTAGTTTTTTTTTGAATTTCAGGACTACACTATGAGTATGAGGGAAAATAAAGTTAGTGTGAAATTTGATCGGGACGGAACTATCAAATCAGTAAATGCAACGGGGGCTTGGAATGTACAAGTAGACTCAAAAAACCAGAGAGTAGGACTAATGAGTTCCACTAATGGGTATAGGTATGTACTTTAATTTTATATAATTTTAAACTTAAACGTAAACTTTAATTTTAACTTTTTAATTAAAAATTTTTCAATTTAAGTAATTATAAATTAATACAATGATGGAAGATGAATTTAACGGATTGTCGATTTCCTTAGGGGTGGGTCTGGCCAATCAACAGCAGCAACACCTCGTCAAACGCCTTACAACACCCGAAGTATGGGAAATAAATAAGAAATGAATAATTGATTGGTATTTGTACAATTATCTTTAGACATTTTCCCCCAAAGCAGAGCGGAATTATATGAAGCTTGTGACAATAATATTATTGATGCCCTATATTTAAGTTAACCCATGTCATATGCTCTTAGAAGCAAAAAAGGATTAAATAAAATTGCGTAGTAAATTAAACCACAATAATTTTGAATGCATGGATATTATTATTGCATGGATCATAAATAGATATAACTAGGTCGACACTATTTTTAAAAATAACGTTATGGGAAACTGCGGCTAACAGATTTCTGGGAATGGAGTTCCTTATTGTTAATAATAGACTAAAAAAATTATTCCCAATTTGCTCATAACGTGTGTTCTGATTAAAATCTTTCCGAATCACACTGAAATACCGATAAAAAAGGTAAATTTGAGAAGGAGATACTATTTCGTATAAACTAGTGTAAGCTATGCGTCTAAAGTGTGAGAAAATCTTATTTCCACTCGCTACAGACAGCATCATTAATTTTCTCACAGAAGATATTTAGAAATTATAATTTGCCAAAGTCTGAGTTCTGAGGCTTTTAATTCACAGACTACAGCTGTAATTATATCGCTATAAACGTGTAAGCAATCCCTAAAGCAGCAACACATGTTTATGATGTTTAATTTTCTAGTGTTATTATTCCCATTCAGTTTTACACGCAATGATACAGCGATACAGGTTGCACTTAATTTGCGATTCTAAACCTTGAAGACGAATATAAATATGTTTTGCGTCATTCTCCACTATCAATGCCATTTTTCTACTATCTGCAATTCTAGAGAGAATGGGTGCAAGGGTTAATTTCTTGTCTAAGGTCTAATAAAGCATTCAAGCAAAAAGTAAATATTCTTGGCAGTAAAATATTACAAATATTTTTGTTTGCGTCAGAGAAAAATATTTTTTGATGTGAACAATTTTTCATCCATAGTCGTATGGTGTCTTCTATCGTGGACTAACTTCGTGTTCTCTTCTCCTGGAGTAGAGGAACTAATTTACATTATTTAATAAATAAATTCATAAAACCGTTTTATTTCACTATTTGTTTTCAAAATGTCACTTTTGTCGAAAATTCTGATGGTCTACAAATTTCAATTAACCTTTATACAATTTGATTTGGCTGAATATCGGCACCGACTTTTTGGAAGGAGAAAAATGTCCCCGGACAAAGAAAAACCGATTGAAGGCCAAGTCGTTGTTATCACCGGTGCTGGTAAGGGAATCGGAAAAGCATCCGCACTGGAATTCGCTAAAAGAAAAGCTACAGTTGTGATGGCGTGTTTGAATTTGGCAGAAGGAAATAAAGCAATGCAAGAAATTAAAATAGAAACCGGAAATCCGAATTTGGTAATTTTACTGACTCATTTACAAACTTTTCTTTGTTTGAATTAAATTTCCCTTGTAAAGTTTTCAGAATGCAGGAAATATCATTTGAATTGAATAAATGGTAATAATGATCAACCGTGAAATATTTATCACCGATTGATAACTTAGGAATTATTGCACCTGGACCTTTCCGATATGGATTCTGTGCAGTCATTTGCATTGGCGGTTGCTAGAAAATATCCTAAAATTAAAATTCTCTTTAATAATGCTGGAATAGGAGCTTCTACAGAATTGAAACGAACAAAGGAAGGATTCAACAAGGATGTTGCTGTGAATTATCTTGGACATTTTCTCTTAACTAATTTGTTAATGGACAATTTGCAATTCTCTGGAGAAGCCAGGTGCATAATACAGAGTTATTAAATATCCAAGATTTAATATTCTGATGATTTTTATGGAAAAATAATTTGTATGAAAACAGAGTCGTGGTTATGTCTTCAACAGCTGCTATGTTGTCTTCACTGAAATTAGATGATTTAATGATGGAAAAATCAGGAACTGGGTTTTGGGGACTCCGCCCCTTAGTTAATACCTATTTTGCAAATGCTCTGTTCATGAAAGAATTAGCAAAACGAATGAAGGGCAAAGGAGTTACAACTTGCGCTATTTGTCCAGGAGCTGTCAAAACGGATATTTGGGAGTCAGGCCGAACTTCCAAATTTAAAAAAGCTGTCCTAGATTTCATTGTTTGGATTCATGGATTTACGCCTGAGCAGGTATTATTTACGCAATAGTTTTATTCCACCATAAAAATAATCAATTTTCCACAAATAAAAATCGTAATTTACCCATAAGAATAATCAATTCGCCATAAAAATATTATTTTGCGATAAGAATCGTCACTCAGTACAAGAATAGCCATTTTCCCATAGAAGAAATTGATTGTCCACATTTTATAACGCTTTTTTCTCATAGTTTGAGGAAAAATGATTATTCCTGTACTGCGTGACGATTCTTAAGGTAAAAATAATGCTTTTATGATAAATTCCGTATTCTCATGAAAAAATGAGGACAACTGATTATTTTTATGGTTATTTAAAGGCAAAACTTATTCTTTTTTGTTTTCTTACTAATATTTGAATACTCATATTTTGACAGACGGCGTCAGAAGTTATCATGTATTCCGCCCTATCAAAAAAACTGGCCGACAAGACTGGAAAGTTTTACAGATTTAAACAAAATTTTAGTTTGGGAAATTTAAAAATTTCATTCTCTAAGTTGTCCGATGATTTATGGAAACTCAGCTCTCAATTGGTTCGATTAGATGAAAGAGTTTTGCTCTTTAGGAATGATTTAAATTCATTAAACCGTGAAACCTTCGTAACACGAATGTGATCGACAACTATATTTTTCACAAAGTCCATTGGTCGATTTGTTGATAAATCTTGAGTCATATTCACAATTATTTCATTTTTGTGTATCACTGGTCTTTAATTAGTATTTTTGCACACATATTTTGCAATTCTTAAAATTGTGCTACTTTTTGACTGATGTTTGTTCTCAAATTATTGATACACTGCAGAAAACAGAAACTGTTGTAAAATTGAGTTCATTCACGATACGAAATAAAAACGCTTACTATCTTATTTGATTAGATGATCTGTACAATTCTTAGCTAGTTTCAGTTAGCTTTCAATTAGGAATTTCACTATGTACTATCAAAGCAATTTTCACGCGCCCCTAGCTACGGGGGTCTAAATTATCTATGCACCCGAAATACGATATTAGGAAACCCGCTAAAAATAACTAATTCTTGAGTTACTTAATACTGTTAAATATGCTTGTTACTTTACTACTATTGTTAGCAAGAATTTGCAGTCAGATGTAGATAATGAATGCAGCGAAAAGGGAATAATATTTTGGTGCCCAGCACAAGACAAGACTACATAATTTTATTTAAATACACGAGAAGTACCATAAGATATTTAACACACAATACATAGGAGGTACTTTAATAATTATGGCAATAGTGCAAAACACGCATCAAAAACCAACATAAGAATTCTCTAGGTTTATGGTACCTTAAAGGTACTCATGTCTGTTTTGGAAGAGCAGCAGCCGATTGTGTTGGAACTTGGAAGTGCTGATTCTGTCCAGTTAACTTTGTTCTTGCAGATGTAATTTGATGACATGTCAATAAACGCAATATCAATATCTTTAAATTCTAAGCACATACCAACGAAGTAACTTTAAATGCATTCATTAAAAGGATTAGTTATAGGCAAATCACTGACGTTGTTTTCATTAGGGCCAATACTTCCAATAACAAGACTTTTTAAAAATATTTGTGATATTTAGCGAGTAAGAGGCAAGAGAATAGTTAAAAAGATTATTATTTAACAATTTTTATTTAGGATAAAATGATAATGTTGAATAAGACTATTTAAAAATTACCTTTAATTGGAAATGCGGTACCAAATTGACAGCCAACGTTGGCTTCAACTTAGGTAATTGTTGGTCCAACAACTGTATGAAATGCGTTGAAGAAGGCTGTTATTTCAGGCATGTTATTCATAATATAATCAGCTTATTTTTAAGTGCTTAAGGAGGGGTTTACACTTGAATTTTGATGATGTCAATGCAAGGGGGATATGGTGTATTTCAAAAAGTAGTGGAATAGACCCACAAGGAACTCTGAAATGCAGTTTGTCTCTGTTTTCCCATTTGAGACTCACTCCTGCACGCGCTTCCCTCAAACATAGAGTATTATCTTCTATGTAAAACTCCACTCGATTCTGTACATATTTACTCCGTTGAAGGTTTTATCACATTGCCGTATATTTTACTCTATGACAAGCTCCTTTACATGAAATTTGCCGACGTTTTCGGAAAGATATGATTTTGGGATTTTGAAGCAACGTACACGTTTCAAAAAAATGTTAAAAAAAGAGAAAAAAATTTAGCAGCGATTATGGCCGCTTTTTTTGAATTTCAGTTTGCAACTATGTAAGAAAAATAGAAATACATGTTTTCAATGTATTTCCCCCACTCCTAAGAACTCCAAATATTTCCTCCTTAAAAAGCATTTTTGAAAATCAAGCCCTCATAGCCGCTAGAAAAATATGCGGCGATTTCAAAAATGTCTACCCCAAAACTCTACGTTTAGCCATTCTCCCCCAATCAGGGATTTTAAAACCCAACAACCCTCCTTAACTTCACATATTTTTGAAAATTATATTTATCCTCGTAAGTTTTCTTACTTTTAATGATTAGATGTTAAAGAATTATATTTGCAGTACTATTAAGGGTTTATATTTTTCAGTAATCATGATAACTTTTGCATTGTTCTTCAATTGGTGTCTCAAATAAAAGTTGAAGGCAGCTAATGTAGGCGTTTCTAAGTCAGTAGAGCAACCCAGCACCAAGTTCTGCTATTGGAAGTATTGGCCGATTGGCCCTAATGAAAACAACGTCAGTGATTTGCCTATCTTTCTATAACCAATACTTGAAGTATGTATGTATGTATGTCACCGAATAGAACTCCGCAACCTGTGAACCCAAAATTAATATTTTGATTTCAAACTTATTGGTAAAACCTGTAGTTGCACCAAAACCAATTTCATGTCGATACCTCAATTCCTTCACTGATTAAAAAATAAAATAACTGAAAAATAGACGACTCTGGGTGAAGTGAGACGCAAGACACAAAACCCAAGGAGTGAGAAACCCAAGGGAAATGTGCTGCATTCAAACAGCAAGCAATAGACATCACATTACAATTCAGTCCCAATCTACTCACTCCATTATCGTTGCCTTCGTTGTCAACTGTTTATCTTCGCGTTTTCAGCCACTTTTTTGGACCTTTTTCGTTTGTCCAGTCACTCCTTTCGCCTGTTGTGGTCGTCGTCATAATCTCCGTCAGTGTCAATGTTCATGTTCCAGCGACTTCAAATGTTTGACTTTTATGGAAATTCTGTTATTGGAAGTATTGGCTCTAATGAAAACAACGTCAGTGATTTGCCTATAACTAACCCTTTTAATGAATGCATTTAAAGTTACTTCGTTGGTATGTGCTTAGAATTTAAAGAATTCTTATGTTGGTTTTTGGAGAGTGTTTTGCACTATTGCCATAATTATTAAAGTACCTCCTATGTATTGTGTGTTAAATATCTTATGGTTCTTCTCGTGTATTTAAATAAAATTATGTAGTCTTGTCTTGTGCTGGGCACCAAAATATTATTCCCTTTTCGCTGCATTTATTATCTACATCTGACTGCAAATTCTTGTTAACAATAGTAGTAAAGTAACAAGCATATTTAACAGTATTAAGTAACTCAAGAATTGTTATTTTTAGCGGGTTTCCTAATATCGTATTTCGCGTGCATAGATAATTTAGACCCCCGTAGCTAGGGGCGCGTGAAAATTATTAGTATAGTAATACGCATTCTGTGTTTGCAGTGGTAATTTATTGCATGTGTCTTCCCCATCTTGAACGGTTTTACTAGAAATCTCCTACCTCAATAATCAATGCAAAATTGAAAATGACTGCTTCAACTTTTGTAACAGTGCCATAACATAAATAATAGTTTAGTCATTGATATTGTAGAAAAAAGTGATATGTAAAACTACACTAAGGCTAAGGTCTTGGAAAAATAACAACTGTTCGCATTTCATTCGGTGGAGAATTCATTTAGGGTGAAAAGATTTCCATTCGGAATGTATATTATTTTCCATATTTCATTTGTACCAGTAATTCATATTTTCGGACAAAAGTATTACTTCTTCAGAAAGTTTTGCTAAAAATGGGAAACTGCCACAAAGTAAGTCAATTAAATTCAATTACAGTTAATTTTTCCAGGTGTAATTGAATTATTTACTGATTTTACGTAATATTCGTGGTTTGCAATAATTATAATTTTTTTATGTACTTTTACAGATGAAAATCTGTAACTGGTTTTTCTGGAGAACTTATGGGAAGTCCAAGTTCCAGATCGTCAGCATTAGCAAGGCCCTAAGGCCAAGGTTAAGAAAATTGAACTAGACTGAAGACGATGACTATGAAACAGAAACTTCTGCGCAGGTAGTTGAAGAATATCCGGTGTACGAAAGAGACACAATGGAAAATGAAATCGATACAGAAAATGAGGATTTGAAAAAATCGGGAACTTTTCCTTAAATTACAAATGTTTTATTGCATAGTAAAAATAATCAGGATTCGATAGACAAAACTCGTCATTTTCCCATACGAATAATCAATTCGCAACAGAAATATTATTTTACCATAAGAATCTGAACTCAGTACAAGAATAATCATTTTCCCATGAAAGAAATATTGCTTTTTCTCATGTGTTGGTTTTCCTTATAGTTCTTGTTTATCAAACAATCATATTATACATGTTTAATCAACTTATCTATCTCTAGGTATACTTAATTGCTTTTATTGCTTTTTTGAGTCCCATTAAGATTAATAATGACAGTTTTCAACCTTATCAATCAATCATGTTAATATTATACAGAATAAACTGCAATTTATTAAATTACGGCGTGTTTTTCTTTCCCGCCTAGCAAAAAAGAGGGTCGGGCAAAATGACATGCAGTTACAGTAGTCGGTTAGTTCCCCCTGGTCGAAAATAAGTTTAATAGGATGATAAGGAATATAACTGAGAGATAAGTACTATAAAGTGAGAATCATTATCTAACTGTACAATGGTTCAAATGAGGGCGCTTACACAAAAGATAAGAAATTTACAACTCATCGCTACCATTCTGCAACACTTTAATATTAAAATTATTACAAATTGCAAATAAAAATGGCTGACGATATTAAAAGGAGTTTGTCCTATTTAGTGGATCATTTATCCAATTTGGAAAGTATTCTAATACATTTGATTGAAAATAACGTAATTTCTCAGAATGAAAGTGATGAAATTGTAAGTACATATTATTCAAATCTTTGACACTAAGAGCATATGTACTATTTATTATTCTTGTATTTGTGTACAACCTTTTACTCGCTGGTTTCTAGATATTGAAAGGTACTCCCTTAAAACAAAATGCAAGATTGCTACAAATAATACAAAAGAAAGATTGGAACGCGGTAAAAGAATTATTCTTAGAGATACTACGCAAAACCAACAATGGTCATTGTGCAAATACAATAGAAATTATTCCCAACGAACCAAGACAGACAAAAAGGACACGTTTGCAGTGTAAACTGTTAAAACGAACTTGGTGGCCGGATAAGAAGCGATTGATAAAATCTTTGCATGAAAGACAATTTGGTGACAAATTGTTGATAGAGGAATTGCATTACAGGCTTGAGAAAGATGAGAATCGAATGGTGGTGATTACAGAGTCTTCTGCTGCTTCTAAAGTGACTGGAATGGGAGGAGTGGGGAAGACTTTGACAGCTATTTGGTATGCACACAAATACGAACAGGAATATGACCACGTGCTGTGGATTGATTCCGGAGAAGGAAGTCTCCTCACTTCCTTCAAGGCATTGGCAAGGGACCTCAAAATTCAAGACAGAAATGAATTAGTTGACGTTGAAGAATTCTCCAGGAAGAGTTACGAGGAATTGATGCACTTCAAATGTCTCTGGATATTCGATAATGCTGAAAACTATAAAGGAGAGGGAGGAATGAAGAAAGTCCTTCCGAAGTACCACGAAAACTTTTTCTGTTTGACTACATCTAGAAGTGGAGAATGGGGAGTTAAGAACATTGGCTACGGAAAGATATCCGATCTGCAACTGGACATTTTCACAGAACAAGAGAGCATGGATTTCTTTAAGCATAATTTCATACAGGAAATAAACTACACGAAATTCCAGCTGAAGGAATTGTGTCGGTTGTTGGGGAATCTCCCCTTGGCCATGCAATTGGCCGTTGCAGCCCTTAATGAAAGGAAAATTAATTTTCAAAATTGCATTGAAAAGACATCAGCCGAAGACGTGAAGAATATTGTGGATGTGGAATTCGACGATTATGAAAAGACAATCAATGCAAGTGTCAAGGTCACTTTGGATGTCCTGGAAAAAGAAAAAAATGGAATAGTGGCCAGAGACATTTTGACTATTTTGGGGTACATCCGACCAGATGACGTCATTCTCGACTTCTTTGCAGAGGTATTGATGCTAAGCACTGAAGATGTACAGGAAGGAATAGAATTGCTTGTCAAATATTCACTCATCTCCAAAGAATTAAAAACCTTCGATGAGGAAACAGAATCATATGATAGTATCATACAACTGGTACAGAATATGAAAATGAAAACCGTCAGCAAGGAAGCAAAATTACATGTCGGGATTCATCGACTATTGCAACAAGTGATTCGTCACAATGGCAGAGAAAAAGAAGAGGAAATGCTTCGGAAGATTCTTGGTTGCAAGGGATTCGTTGACTACAAACTGATTCCCTTTACGAAATATGCAGATGCGGAACTGAGAAAAGAATTTCCAAAAGTAAAAGCAGAATTGGTGGATCAAGAACAATTAATGAGATTGGTGTGGGAAAAGAGATTTGACGAATCCGTAGAGTTGGCCAAATTCATCGATAAAGAATTAAATGCAAATGCAACAAAATTCAATTATTCCATTTGCCTGGAGAAGAACGGACAATTGACGGATGGCATCAAACTTCTAGAGCAATTATATCAACAAGAAATCAAACAAGAAATCGATTATTTCGGTAGTGTAGAGCTGGGACTGTTGAAGTTGGAAAAACAATTGTCAAAAGAATTGGTTGGAGGTCACTTGTTGGTTTCTCACTGGAAACTGGACAACAGACAAAGGCTGCAAAAAATGCTGGAAGAGAGGAAGTCTTTTAAGATGATTGATTCGCCAAACTTGTTGACAACATTGCTGAGAATTCTCGATTCTTTAAACCAATCCAACTATACTCTTACAAGAAATGGTCAGTCGCTGCTGTGTCAAATGGCATTGGGTGGGATCACAAAGAGAATAGAATTGAGAAATCTTTATCTTGATGATTTATCGTCTTATCCTCTGCCAAGTGATTTGCAGGAGTTAATTTTAAGCAGAATGGTGCTCAAAGCTGGAAAAGGCATGATTGATGTTAGTGAATGGCTTCCAAAGAAACTCAACACATTGCACATCTCAGGTTATAAACGGAAGTCAATAATCTTGTCATTGGGATCCATTTCCTCAGTTGAAAATGTCACTCTGATTGCATGTTCACTGAGTTTGGATTCTGTCAATCGAATCTCCCCTACCAAATTGAAATTAGAAGAAATTTCCTTTATTCAGAATGGGCAAGAATTAGGCAATGCCAACTTGAACGAATTCATCGATTTCCACAAAACTAATCGATTGCAACTCAGCAGTAATGCCGACAAGAAGAACCTGTCGATAGACTTTAGTGAGGAATGTGCCAACATCAAATATCTTCACTTATACTATGTGAATGTGGTGACTTTGAAATCAGCCAATGAGAAGGGAGGAGTAAAGATGGAAGAAGGAAGAAAATCGTCTGCCACAGAAATCTTAGAAAGAAGAGGAATTCCGCTGCCAAACTTAAAATGCTTGACTTCGGACAACTTTTCTCATTTCTCTCATTTTCGTTCACCCAAATTGACTCACATGGGCTTAGATCGGGTGAATGAAGTGAACGTTGATCTCCTCCCATCAACTACCAAAACTATCCGAATAGTTGGTAGGACAAGAATAACCGGTGGGCTGATTAATTTAGATAAACTCATTCTGGGTGGATTCTCTTTGCAGGAAGTAGAGGAAATGTCGTCTCACTTCCACTTCAAACAACTTGTCCTTCTTAATTCATACAACCCAGTTGATTTGATTCCATTGATGGGCAAGGGTATACTAACAAAATTGAGAATTGCAATCGGAATAGTTCTTTGTCGTAATGACGATTTCCAGAACTTCCTTCTCTCCAAACAAGTGGACACACAATCATTGTGTTATTTATTCCATGAAGGCACAGGAAAGGCTGTTGAATGGAAGGACTTTGATGAATTGTACCAAGACATTTTTGAACCGTATACGACATACTGAAGAGCATAATTTCTGAGATCTTCAACATGTCTTTATATTATTCCCTCAGCCCAAAACTTCTTGGAGACATTTTAGTCAAACAAGCAGATTTAAACTCCATTTTCATTATCCTCCGATTCAAGCTAAAGCTAGTGGCAAAACAATTGGCGAATGGTCCTACTCCCACAATACCAATACCATTGTAGCATCAAAGTGCAATTTTTGTCAGCATTTGACACTGTTACACTTAACTATATTCCCTGTGTTTCCTAATTCAAATTAAATCTTTCCAATTTTATCTGACTAAATCTGACATTCTTCTGTAAAGTTTCTTAAATTTATACTACTAAATAATTGATTATGCCCTAAATTATATGAATAATATTTGCATTGAATAATAATGAAATATTTTTGCTGAGTGCATTTCATGGTTTTGGATAATATACACCGCTAATAGTATGGTGTCTAGTAGAGAATAATAATACAATAGCATATGCTCCTCAATACTATGGTATATTATCTGTATAGTGGCTAAAAACTGAAAAAGTTACAAAATCAAATAGTAATTTCCTTTATGGGAGAATGATAACTCTTGTATGAGTGACGATTCTTTAGGTAAAAATCATATTTTTATAATAAATTTGTTATTCTTACGAGGAAATGACAATCTTATGGACAATTGATTATTTTTATGGGCGGTTAAATACTTTATTTCTAAATTCTATTGTTTTCATTACTAATATTTAAAATATTAATATTTTGACGGACGGTGTCAGAAATTATCATGTATTCCGTCCTATCAAAGAAACTGGTCGACAAGACTGGAAAGTTTTACCGATTTAAGCAAAACTTTAGTTTGGGAAATAGAAAAACTTCATCTGCTGTTTGTGCAATGATTTATGGAACCGCAGTTCTCAACTGGTTCGTTAGACGAAAGAATTTTGCTCTTTAGGAGTGATTACACGATTGTAATCGAAAAGTACATTACTCGATTTTTTTGTTATTATGAATCATACGCACAATTTATTTCGTATTTGTGCACCACGGTCCTCGGGGGTTTTTAATTAGTATTTTAGTACACATATTTGTAATTATTAAAATTGCACCATGACTGGCGTTCTCGAATTCTTCTTCTTCATTCACTGCAGAAATCAGAAACGGTTGTAAAATTGCGTTTTATAGTGTGAGTCCATTCTGGATATGAAATAAAACCGGTTACTATCTTAATTGATTAGATAATCTCTGTGTAACTCTTAATTAGTTTCCTTTTTACTTTCGATTAGGAATTTACTATGTAATAATACGTATGTTGATTTGTTGGCAGTGATATAATGTATTGCTTATGTCTTCCCTATCTAGAACATTTTTACTAGAAAGCTGCAAAATGGAAAATGACTGCTTTAACTGTTGCAGTAGTACCCATAATTGTAGTTTAGTCATTGAGATTGTAAAAAAGAAAGTGGTATGTAAAATTGCACTAAGGTCTTGCAAAAATTACAACACTTCGCGGCTCATTCGATGGAAAATTCATTTGGGGTGAACATGATTTCCATTCGGAATGTATATTTTTCATCATACTTCATATTTGTACTAGTAATTCATATTTTCGGACAAATTGGTACTAGTTCTTCAGAAAGTTTTGCTAAAAATGGGAAACTGTCACAAAGTAAGTCAATTAAATACAATCTTCACTAATATTTCCGGACTTATTTGAATTATTGGTTGATTTTATGTAATATTCTTAAAAAATTCTTAGTTTGCGATAATTTTAATAATTTTATGTATTTCTATCGAAGCAGATGAAAAATCACCAACTGGTTTTTCTGGAGAACTGATGGCTAGTTCAAGTTCAAGATCGTCAGCATTAGCAAACCCAAGATTAAGAAAATTCAACGAGACGGAAGACGATGATTATGAAACAGAAACTTCTTCTCAGGAAGTTGAAGAATATCCTGTGTATGAAAGAAATGGAGACACAATGGAAAATGAAATCGATACAGAAAATGAGGATTTGGAAAAATCGGAAACTTTTCCAGAAATTACACAGATTGCTAATCGGCTGAGTAAAAAATGGGAAGCTGCATTTCATCGGACGAGAAAAGCAATTTTTGGTGCTCCTAGATTCATTGCTGTTCGATACCATAAATCCATTGGCAAATTACTAGGCTTAGATAAACACAAAAAAGAGAAGAAGAAGAAACACAAGAAGAAAAAGCATCATCATCACCATCATGAATCTGATATAGAGTGAAGCTAAAGAAAAACGAGATTTTTGAATTTATCAATAAGTTTAAATTGTATTACATTTCTAATTTCTAATTTCTCAAAATTGCAATTTACAGTTAAAGCAATTTTCAAGGGAGTGTCGTATGATTAGATATCAGTTAAATAGTTACTAGACCTAATTAATCGATTGTTTTCTTATTTACCGTTTTCAAACCTTATAATAAATAAATATAGTAAATAAAAGAAAAATGCGTAATTTTTGTCATTAACAATTTTTCATTATTATCATATTTTTTCATATTATAAATTTACGTTTTGCGGTTTCCGAGAACAGAGGAATATTTAATGAGGTATTTTTGAGATTATTCATTGATTTGTGTTTCAGATCCACATCAACGATTAAAAGACCGTTGTTTGTACTCGATAAACCCTACAAAATCCAAAACAATAATTAATTATTATTAGGATCAAAGAATTAGGGTAAATACAGGGAGTTTCAGAATTAGTGATTCACTATTTCATAAAATTTTTCATAAAACGTAAATGGAATAATGAGTAACTTTTTTGAAACTCACTGTACTACATTAACTGGGGACAGTTATGAATTACCGGTGTGCAGCTGCCATCTGGTGCAGTGACGTAAGAGGAACCAAAGAACGGTCCAATAATATCAGGTGCTGAATTCTGAGATTCAAAAGTCTCGAGACCGACCCTGTTGATGGCACAAGTGAAGAAGCCGTTTTGAATGGCTGCATCTCGAGCCTCGATTCCCCACAAATGCTCACTAAACGTTTTTACAGTTGCACTTGGGTTGAAAACGATTTGTGCTCCATTCAAACCGTACATTAACCAATTTTGAGGATGGTGACGCTCGTAACAAATCGCAACAGCCACTCGGCCAAACTCTGTCTAATTATCAATCAATACAATGAAATTAAAAACTTCGCCAAGCCGTAACAGAAGCGAGCCAGAGGATGAAGGAGAATTTACATTTTACAATTTTACAGAAATACATCTTATATTTTCCGAATTGTTTGCAGAATACTTTTTCAATAATAATATTCAGTTTGCAATTTGAAATAGCCATTTACTACATTCATATTTTCAACCAATGAAAATCTAGGAGATATGCAGCGGATAAGTATCATCAGGGGAAAAGTCCAAAATCAAGTATCCATAGACACATAGACACTTGATCAATATTTGCTTAAGAGGGACGCTTTCCTGACGACAGCCTGACAACTGGACGGTCATTTTCGGTGTAAAAAATGGGTTTGTAAAAAATGCTAAGGCTTTGTGAGGACTCTACCTAAAAATATTAAAAAAATATTAGGAGGACCGCAAATATCTGTGCTACAATAATCTAGAGAGATATTGCCAATTTTGGCCCTTCTTGTAGGAAATATAAAATTATTTCTGAAAAATTATCGTAAAATTGCATATTCTTTCAGAAATAATTTTATATTTCCTACAAGAAGGGCCAAAATTGGCAATATCTCTCTAGATTATTGTAGCACAGATATTTGCGGTCCTCCTAATATTTTTTTAATATTTTTAGGTAGAGTCCTCACAAAGCCTTAGCATTTTTTACAAACCCATTTTTTACACCGAAAATGACCGTCCAGTTGTCAGGCTGTCGTCAGGAAAGCGTTACCCTTAAATTCTGCGGGAGAAACAAATAATTGACTAGAAAATTGATTAGGTATTCAACCTGTCGGACTCAAATCGGTTGATCTTAAAATATAAGTCGTCGACTCATCACCGGTTAGTAATTCTAGTTAACTAGTTTTAGAAAATTCCACAGTTGACACCGTGAGTAACTTGATTGCTAGTATTTGAGCATTTGTGTGTCAAAAATAGTAAAATCCGCAAGTAAAATTAACAGGACGATGGATTTGAAGTTAGGTATTATAGTTCTGTTATTTTCGGTGCAACTTGAGTTGGTTTTCACGTGCCTTCCGGATTATGTCCCTGATGCATACCTTCCAGAAGTTCGGGATGAGGAAATAAATGCAAACTTTATTCCCAAGTCTGTAAATAAAGAAGCGCTGGCAAAAGAAAGATCTTACCACCCTACTTGTGGGTGTGGGGCACAATCTCAGCCACTGACACTTGATGATCTGAGACTAGAAAACATCGCCAAAGTGAACCTTCTGCCAATTTATCCATGGAACGTTCTCATTGAATTTGACAATTCGACCAAAAAATGTGCTGAAACGATCATTAACGATCTCTTTGTGTTGACTAACGCTCAATGTTTTCTGGCTATCTCGGATAACTTGACGTTGATCGACGTTTGGATCGGTACGAAACCGGAAAACCTGCCAATCAGTAAAATTCGCATTTACGCCAATGTCAAAAATCCCTTTGGAACCGAACACAAAGAGCAGAAGCCACTTCTGGCGAAAAACGTGACGATTCATCCTAATTTCACGCTTACGTATTTCTTGTATAGAAAAGTGGACTATGATTTCGCGTTGATTCAACTGACGGAAAGACTGGACCTAACGGTGTATAGCCCAATATGCTTACGGAATGTAACCAATAATTACCGAGGCCGTGAATCTGAATATTATGCCGTAGGATGGGGAGATGAAATCGATCACATTTATGGAGCTCCCAAGTTTTACGAAACACACGATCTAAGAGATTTCAGAAATTTTGAGAAGTATTTCGTTATCAGTGACAACATATGTTCAATATATGCAGATGTTAAAAGAATGCGCTGCTTCACAGAATTAAAACCGTATATTGGAGATGCTGGTTACGGCGGAGCTTTGATGATGACTTTATTAAATTCTGCGGTAGAGGAGAAGAAGAAAAACTTAAGAGTTTACCAAGTAGCAATACTGACCTCTCACAAACATGCCAGTGTGGATATGGCTACAGATCTCGACGCTATCATGCCATTCGTGGATTGTTTTTCAAAGGAAGCAAATGCAACCTGGTGCAGTGATTATTTAGGAAGGAAGAAGTGGCTCCCGTGGAGCTTTAACAATGAGACAAATATAACGGATACTCTGGATTGCAAATGCGGAACGTCAATAAAAAGTCAAACGGGGAGGATTCAAGGAGGGGAAGAGACTAGCGCTGCAGATTTCCCGTGGACAGTTCTCCTGTACAAAATATTCAAAGAGCGGGCAAGAAATGCAGAAGAGGAAACGTATATCGACCATCCCCACATTTGTACAGGATCTCTGATAAACGACCAATTGATATTGACAACGACTGCGTGTCTTTTGCACAAAATACCGCAATTGGAGGGCGTGGCTTTCGAAGGAACGCCTACTCTTGCTGGTGAGACGATAGCCTACGACGATGACCTTACCAATGGATTTAAAGATTTCGACGTGGGCGACTGGGAATTAGAGGTTGCAAACGCTGGAAATAACGTGAGTCATCTATCAAGTCCAACTCACCGACTACGTCTCGCTGACGCTTTTTTCTTCCCGGATTATGTCAGAGAAAGGGTCGTAGCCAACTCTGCTACCTATAAAGAGGCTAATATTGTGCTGCTCAAACTTGCCAAGAAATTAGAATTTCCTGCAAAAGCGAATTACAATCTTGTTTGCCTGCCAAAAATTGAAGAGGGAAGACAACTAGAAAACAATATTCAAAAAAGGGGCTGGCCCTTGACTCTTACTGGTTATGGGATAACGGATTACCAACAAAAACTGGGTGACGTTCCAACGAATACGGATTTTTTCTTAAACACGTCCGTTGAAACATATTTCAATTGGTTCCCAGACTGGGTCCAACCTCACGATGAAGGAATACTTAACCCAGGTTTTTCCCCACATATGCAAGTCATCGATAACATTACTATAGTACATGGGGGAAATTGTATCCAGTGGCTACCCGATGAGGAAGTTACTGACGGGCTGCTTTTGTGCTCAGTGGACGACAGCAAAGCGTTTTTGCTTGGAGATGACGGTGCCCCACTTGTGTACAAATTCGAAAATGGCAGTGACTACAAATACATTCAAGTTGGAATGGCCGCCTATAATATTTACGACATCGAGTTTGAAAAGAAAACTATAACATTTCCAGAAGAGGATGACCGTGTCAACGTATTTCCTCAGTTTTACGTCAGCATCCAACGTCACTTGAGTTTCATAGAATTTGTGTCTAATGAAATTGGAGCTAAATTCTGCAACAAATGAATAGCAGCAAAATAAGTTTATGTTGATATATCTTATTTACAATTTTTTGTTGATTATATTTCATTAAAATGATTGAAGACTCTCCTAAAAATACTGAAACGGTCAAAAGTCAATGCATGTATTCCGTTCTCGAATATCGTTTACATTCATTTTGTAAATGTAATATACATTTAAGTATATTATCTACAATTTGGTAGACTATTTTATTAAAATTGCAATATTGTTCTCTGCATTTTTTGTCTTATTGTAGAAAGCTATTCCTATGATTTTATAAGTTTAATTTTAATATAATTATTAATGATATTAATCTATTAATTAATGATATGACGGATTTACAAATCAAATAATATTGGTTATTGGTCAGATGTACCCTCAATGGTCCTAAAGATATCTCTTGGACAAAAGTCAAAAACCTTGGGGAAAACAAAATTTTATTCCAGGTTGGGTATGTTTCTGAGATGCTCGGATAAAATTTTCAGACTTTTCGGCGCTTTTACGACCGCGTATAGCATTTTTAATGAAAAATTCCAAAATTTTTACCCTCACTGATTTTTCTTGACCACAAATAAGCTTTGTTGCTCAAATAAGCTCTTCCATATTTTTAAAGAGGGTGATGTTAAATAAGAAATTGCTACCTAATATCATCTTAATAGAAGCATGTTCATTTTCATATGTTCGTAGGATAAGTTACTAGAAACAACAAGCATAAAAATTCAATTAAAATTTGCGCATTATAGGAAAAAAATGTCAATTTCAAAACATTGGCAGCATTCCATTTTGAGGATTTGTTGATTTGTAATTTGATTGTAGTTTGTAACTCATCTGCAGAGTTTTCAAATACAAAACAAACAAAAACAGAAAAGCACAGAAATATTTTTATAGTTTAAAATTTTTTAATTTGCAATACAATTTCAGTTTTGACCTAATTAGTTGATTGGTTTGTTTTAATATGCAGTTCAAAATAATAAACAAAAACTTTTGTCGACATTTATTATGTCTGCAAATTCAAGTCCACTCCCAAAAGAAGAGACGCTTATAATAAGCGTCTCTTCCACATTCGCACATAAGAGACGCATTCCGCTTTAAAAAACATCGCCAAGCCGTTACAGAAAGCGAGCCAGAGTATAAAAATAACTGTTTAAGTTATAATTTGACATATTCAAATTAAATATTTTTTCATAGCAATGGAAAATTTAATTTTTCATTGAAACGCAAAAATTTTGAATTTTACCATGGAAACTCAAAATGAATTAATTATTTTCAAGAAAATTTGAAAATATTAAATTTTGCTATGATAACTGAAAGCTGTAAGTAGAAACAACTAAAAATTAATTTGGCGCTTCCCACAAGTAGAAACACCCACAAAAGTTAGCTTACCGCTTCATAAAGTAGGAAACACTCAAAAAGTTAGCTTACTGCTTCATAAAGTGGGAAACACCCAAAAAGTTAGCTTAGCGCTTCATAAAGTGGGAAACACCCAAAAAGTTAGCTTAGCGCTTCATAAAGTGGGAAACACCCAAAAAGTTAGCTTAGCGCTTCATAAAGTGGGAAACACCCAAAAAGTTGGCTTACCGCTTCATATAATAATTAACATTCAAAATTGTTAATATACCGCTTCCCAAAAGTGGACACACCCAAAAATTATATTTTACACCTAAAAACCCTATTTGACTGTCTAATTCAATATAAAGTGGATGCGGTGTAAAATATATTTTACTATCCTGCTACCAAACTACTAGAAGCGGTGAATGATATTTTAGTACCCAAAACCCCATTTTCATATCTTATTGCTTATAAAGTGAGCGCGCGTTATCTCCCAAAGGGGTGGGGTGACCACGCCCATTTTAAATGGGGTTCCTAACTAGGCCGAGATGAGTGCAAATCCGAGGTTTTATCCAAATCGGTCAATGCCTTCAAGAGTTATGGTGTTCACATACGTACATACATACGGACAGACAACACGGTTCCATAAGTGAGCCTCTGGCTCGCTAAAAAAGCATTTTATCGTAAATAGATTATTTTTACACAGTAAATTGATCATTTAAGAATCTACCTGAAAAACTGGGTGACCAAGATCAGAGGAATTGTAGTAAAATGCTTCACTGAATTTCCCCGAAATAGGAACATGATTTTTCCTGGAAATTCCTAAAACAGTTCCGTGATTGTCGATAACAACGGCAGTATTCCATAAGGCATCGTTTTCGTCTCTTTCTAAAATCGGGGAGATGATCACCATATTGTTGCTTTTCGCCAACTGCGCAACCAGAAAAAAAATTTTAACTTGCTTTTCAAAATTTCGAACCCAAAATAAGCACCGAAATTTATCCAACCTTTTTCAGTGCTGCAGTTGTTGGTCCATGATAAGCATCTTCTGCAAATTCTACCCAGGGAAGTTTTTTCTGAGTGCAGAAAGCTACCGGCATATCTACAGAACATAATTTCCAGTTCTAAGATTATTATAATATATCGATTAATTACCAAGGCTGGTGTAATCTTGGAAATTCTTCTACAAGGTTGCCTCGAGCGAATATTTTTAATCCCAAATAGTTTTTGTCCTGGATTACACCAGCCTTGATAAAATGCAAAATGCTGCAAAATTTCTAAATCCAATTTGATTTACTCCAGATTTCTTGGAAGCAAAATATATTGGCGGAACATTTTGCTGCTGTTTCGATCGCTTGAGTTCCCAGTCGAATCAACGCATCTCTTTGTCGATCAATTTCACAATTGGTCGGTTCTACAATTTTATTTTGAAATAAGGCAACTCTCGAATTTGAAGAAGAGTTTAAAAGATTGAGAGAATCGTTGTTTTCAACGCTCGCAGGCCAATAATAACCTTTTAGTTCAAATTCATATTCTTTAGCAACTGCTTTGGCTTCTTCAGGAAAATCAAGTTCACTGACGAACAACATTTATTATTCATTTATTTTACAAATATATTTTATTGAACCTTGAAATAAATAATAATAGTACACTTTAAATTCCACAAATTTAATTACCAAAATAATTTGGGGCCGTAAAGAACGTTCAGGACAAATGCTCTTTTATCTTTTGGGATGTATTTTTCCAGAATTTCTTGTAACATGACCAATTTTAAAAAGATTGGAAGACCAAGTAGAAAACAAATTAGGGAAATGTAAAGTGATTTAAAGAACTTTATGTCACCGCGCTAATGGACCATTGAAAGCAGATTATATCACAACAGTTAAGATTTTGTCCTTCGCTTGCTAAACGTCATTCATCATGTCCATTTCAAAATTTTAATTTATTCCAAAAAGCTTGAGTTTATTTTAAGTAACTTTAATCAGTAAAGCTTGAATTTCACAAAAGCTTCAATTTGCTCACAAAAATTTGGATTTATTCACTACTAAAACATAAATTCATTCGCATAAAAGTTTTAATGTACTCCAAAGTTTTGCATTTCTTTATTTGCTTTAATAATTCCTTGCAGATTTTAAAGCGGAAACTGATTTTTATTTTCCATTTATAATGAAAACATTACTCCCAATTTTGCATGTTATCCCATTAACTGCGCTGTCATTTAACAAGTTAAATTAATGTACTTGAAAAGATTATTTCCGTCATTTTCAATGCTAATTATAAAGTTATCTTTCATACTCAAAAATAAAATTCTCAAGTTCCCCAATGCTGCATACATTGTACATTGTGTACGTATCTTTTACACTATCCACCATTATTGTTGACATTACTCCTGTAGAGAGCTAACAGGAATTATCTGCATTTTTATAAAACGCTGTTTCTTGCTATTCTGTTGAGGCATTGGCATTTCATCACCACAATGCCGAAAGTACACCTATTGTAAAGGAAAATACAATGTAAAATGCAGACCAATTAGTAATTGACCACAAAAAGTAGAACAAAATAACTTATGAGACAGATTAATGAATATTTGACGTTTTCTCCGACGTTGCATGCTAATATGCGTAATATGGTGACAATGCCAAATACATATTTGTTGTTTTGTCAAAGAGAAGGTTGCTCAAATGAATAACAGTTAGATTACCTTTGGTTTTAGCCCCTAATCAGCGAGGATTCACAGGAAATGCCGATCCTGTCTACGGCAAAATGGCAAATCCATAAATGTATGTCCGTAATGAATTTTTAATCAGCAGAACAATGCAAAGCACATTTTTATATTTTAAATACCAAATAAAACTTAAGTTTATTATTTTCTTATTCCAGTTTGTTTCATAAACATGGCATCAGTTTTGTAAACAATAGCCCCGGAGGATTTAATTAAGGTAAACGCATATGCTAATTCGGTAAACACAATAATTCCATTGTTATGCTCTTTTTTGTTTTTCATGGTTTTCGCAAAATCCTTCCGTTTCAATCATTTTACTGATTTCTAATCAATTCTTCAAACTCCAATGAAAATTAACCGGTTAATATTGAGCATTTTATTCAAATGGCCATTGTGAATATAAAAAGCCTTCGATATCAATTGTTTTTTGTGGGTAAACAGCTAAACAGAAGATAAGTATACTAAGTAAATAAAGTAAATGTAATTACGTTGATTGATGAGCGACCTTACAACATATCTTTCATATCACACTTTGGCTGTTTTGTTGTTGTGAAATTCCAAAGGTATAATGAAATATTTCTGCATGAATATAATGAATAACCAATGGAAAATTATTTTCTCTGCCCAAAATAAATAAAGGATAATTTTATTCATTTTGATAACATAGAGATTACATGCATGCAGCGCAAGAGTGCATGTATGAAACAAACTTTCAAAATCAGTTCGTAAGTATTGTTTACGATTTCTGAGCAGAGATAATGAAAAATGCCTTAATACCGTAAATGCAATAAAATAAGTACGGTATTATAATCCCGACATAATAATGCTTAGAAAAGAAATAAACCCGGGTATTATCACACTAATTTTCCGCACATAATACAAATTGAATTTTAATTTTTTATATTCTTTACTATTTTCTTGCAGATTTTAAAGCGGAAACCGATGATGCTTCTATTACATTTGACAAGGATAATGTTTAAAATGTTAATTACAGCGAGATATCAAGCAGGAAAGATAAGAGATGTATCTGTAATTTTATTCACATGTCCATTAAATAATCCAGTAAATACTGTTCACTGTGAATACTGATGCCCTACATTCACAACAACCTTGTCTTCCGTTGTGCCAATCGGAATTTAAAGAGCATCCTTAGCTTTACTGCAATTATTACTGATTCTCTATTGATGAAGCAACAATGTAGCCAACACACAAAGTGTTCACAAACATATTTATTCATATTTCACTATAAACTCCCAATTTCCGATTTAAATGTAATTAACCTGCTATTTTCCAAAATAATATATTATTTGTCGGTAAACGAAAAAACCGTAAGACTTGTACACACTGGCAGACCGAGGTGACAAAAACCAACTGCCGTTTACGTGACAGTAGAGGAATTTAACAGAAATTTTTAATACTTTTTCAATTCATCATGAACGGAAACGGAAAATTGCAGCTATTCGGCGGTAAGCTTTTATTATTACCCCTAATTTATAACTTTTCTGAAAAAATAGATTGACTTTATGACCATAGTTTTGAATATTCTCATAAACCCAATAATCTGTTTTCTGGTCACCTATGAAATATGGAAAAATTTCCCATGTTTTCTACAGATTAGGAAATTTCTCACCGGGAAAAATGTGTAGCACTTAAATATGGTTCTGCCATTGAAAACTGAATAAGTTACTAATTAAAATGCATAACTGAACAATTAATAAGTTTGTATTTCAAAGAAAACGAGTTTACATTGTGGGAAAATGGGAAAAATATGATTTCATTGGCATTTTTGGTTCCAGGTGGAAATGGCAACATACGAAAGCCCCTGGGTCCGGATGAAGTTATGGAGCTGCGAAAGACTTTCGGTTTCAATATAATTGGAACCGGGAAAAGAAAGGCGTGGTACAAAATTCTCTTCACTGCAATCATCCATCCATTTAACATTCTTTTGTTTTTCTTGGCTTCGGCATCCGGAGCAATGGAAGATATTCAAACGATGGCAATAATGCTGGCAATGGTGGTATTGTCTTCCACGATTCGTTTCCACCAAGAGTGGAAGTCCTACAGAGCGGCCCTAGGTCTACTTTCTCTGGTTTCGAAAAATGTTCGGGTGATCCGCCATAGGGAGTCGAGTAAAAACTGCGATCCCTCAGAAATGGATATCGCAACGGAAGAATTGCTTCCTGGAGATTGGGTGAAATTGGAGCCAGGAAACTTGATTCCCGCTGATCTTGTTCTGATTGAATCCAAGGATCTTTACATTTCGCAAGCATCGTTGACAGGAGAGGCTATTCCGGTGGAAAAATACGCCGTTGACCGAAGACATTTGAAAACCCCGGAAATAACGATAGATATGCCATGCGATTTCACTTCGAAACAACTCAGGCCTAAAAGAAGGAAGAAAACTTGCGGGAGATTTGTTCGGAACATCTTCGGATTGCAAACGCATTTGAAAACTGAGGCGGGAAGTGAGGAAACACGTTTGAAAATGAAAGAAAACTTGGAACGTCCGGACATGTGTTACATGGGAACCTCCGTAGTGACCGGGACTGCAACTGCAATAGTCAAGGGTACCGGTGCTCGGACCTACTTTGGGATAATGGCAGCAAAACTGGCAAAGTCCAGGCCTCAAAACGCATTCCAGTTGGGAGTGCGCCGAATTTCCTGGATTTTCTTCCTGACAATGTCCTGTCTCGTCCCACCTGTGCTTCTTCTCCAGGGATTCCGCACCAAAATCTGGAGTGATGCTCTTCTCTTTGCTCTTTCTGTTGCTGTTGGCCTCACTCCGGAAATGCTTCCGATGATCGTGAACACAACACTGGCCAAAGGCGCTTATCAGCTAGCCATCCGCAAATGTATCGTCAAGTCCCTCGATGCGGTCGTCAATTTGGGAGGAATGAATATTCTCTGCACGGACAAAACTGGAACTCTGACCCAAAGTGTGGTCACCCTGGATAAGTACATTGACCCCGAGGGGAAGTCCTCTGAACTGACCCTACTCCTCACATACCTCAACTCCACCTTCCAATCCGTCCAAAAGAATCCCATGGACACCGCAGTTTTACTTTACTACGATACTTTCCAATTTCAAGGCTCCAAATCTGTCCTCAATTCCGATTTGGTACCCTTTGACATTTCCGGGATTGCAAAAGTTGACGAAATCCCGTTCGATTTCAACCGAAGACGAACTTCAGTAATTCTAAAGGAAAAACACAATTATGCACACTCTCCCGACCTTTTCTTGATCTGCAAAGGAGCAACTGAAGAAATGCTCAGTGTTTGCACCAAAATCCTCAGAGGGAATTCTGCTTCTTCTCCTGGAAATAAAATCATTCCTAAAGATACGTCCGTCTCGGAAATGACGCAAGAAACTCTAGAGAACTTGAGAACCATGAGTGAGAATCTTAGTGAACAAGGACTTCGGGTCCTCGGAGTTGCTTACAAAAGACTCCAGAGTACTTCCAATACCTTCTTCGATGTTTCCCATGAGCAAGATTTGATTTTCGCAGGATTCGTTGCATTCCTCGACCCTCCCAAAGAATCAACAAGAGGGGTCATCGAACACTTGCGCAAGAACAATGTCAAGATAAAAGTTCTTACTGGGGACTCTTCCGTAGTTTGCAATAAAATCTGTCAAGAAATCGGGTTACCCGTCGACAGCATTATCACCTCCGTTGATCTTGAAGACCTGGATGACAAAGGAGTCTCAGAATTAGCGGAAAGGGGTACGATATTTTCAAAGTTGACTCCCATCCAGAAAGCAGATGTTGTTCGTGCTCTCAGACGAAATGGACATATTGTTGGATTTCTGGGAGACGGAATTAATGACTCACCTGCTCTTTTAGTAAGTCTTAAAAATCATTATCCACACTATATATATTCAGTATTTTATTCCAGATTACGTAAAATACAGAGAAAATCAACATTTTATACTGGAATAAATGGGAAAACAAATAACTGGACCATATTTGTCATTATGTCTCACCCTTCCCACTATTTTCCATACCCTTTATGTGTCTCCCTTCACGTTTTCCTTACTTCTCATTTTGTCTCAATTTCCCCATTATTTTCCAAAGCCAGGGGTGTTTTATCCATATAGTTTCCACTCTTTGTGTTCTAGCATTATAATACGTCTCACTCATTTTCCATTCCTTTCCATATGTGCTTCTTATTAGTCTCACTTTTCCTAATATTTTTCCATTATTCTTCATTTCTCACTAAGTTATTCTGCAAGTCCAGGAAAATGCCCTTTTTACCTCAGAGAACAAATGTAAAAGAAAAGAAATAACTTTATTTTACTAATTTAGGAGGCGGACGTAGGAATATCTGTGGACAGTGGAGCGGACATCGCGAAGGAGTCAGCCGACATAATTCTATTGGAGAAAGACCTGGGTGTAGTGGGCGAGGGTGTGATAATAGGGCGCGCCACTTTCGGAAATACGCTCAAGTACATTGTTATGGCTGTTTCGTCGAATTTCGGAAACGTGTTCAGTATTCTCGTTGCCTCGAGTTGGTTATCATTCCTGCCAATGCAGCCAATCCACGTGCTCGTTCAAAATCTTCTCTACGACATTTCCCAAATCGCAATTCCGTGGGATCACATGGATCCCGAATTTCTAGCCGTGCCTCACCGTTGGTCCATGAAGAATGTGCTCAAGTTCATGGTGTTCATGGGTCCTTGGTCCAGTGTCTTCGATATCACCACCTTCGTCTACATGTATTTCTACTACGACATTAAAACTGAAGATGATGACGTCACTTTATTCCAAACCGCCTGGTTCACTGTCGGTTTGTTGACGCAGACGCTCATCGTTCACATGATCCGAACACCCAAAATCCCATTCTTCCAGTCACGCGCCTCTTTTCCAGTCATTGCAATGACAGTTGTCATCATGTCTGCTGGAGTCATCATACCCTTCATCCCTGGACTAAGGGAGTGGCTTAAAATGACACAACTTCACCCCATGGTCTACCCCTACATTGTCGCCGCCCTCCTCTGCTACGCCACTGCGGCACAATTAGCTAAAGTTCTTTATAAACGATTATTTAATGAATGGTTCTAAATATTCTCTTTCTTATTTAATTATTTAGAAATTAATTAGTCTATTCACGTGTAACATTATGTAATTATTTAACTATTTTTATCTGTATCGGTCTAGAATTTGTAATTAAAGAAATCAAGTTGCTCCACATTTTGTGCAATAAAATATTCTAAAGAAATTGGCCTTCATAGAAATAATTAATTACTATATATGGATTAATCGGCTAAATTATTAGTACTTTCGGGTAATACTAATTAGCGTACGAGAACTAAACAACATTAATGCATTGAAATTGCCTGATCTTCAGATAGTCATTATCCATCTACAAAAAACTAATTTGTAACTAATTTACCACTAATATTCGGAATCGCCCTTATTGTAGTATTAATATTTACGCAAACTCTTTAAGCATTCTAAATTGGTCTTATAATTTAAGAAAATTAAGCATATAACACAATCTTTCGCTATATTAGATTAGAGTTTATTGCTGTCTTGAATATTTCATGCGATTGCAATCTTTGTTTTACCTTTCTTCTTCCATACAACGTGTAATCAATCAGACTGTCAATTTTCTTTTAGCTATATGAATATTTTCAATTATTCAATTATTACTTTTCCTTAAATAGCAACTTTTTTGTTTCACCGGAAAATAATTTTCCATTTCTTAAGAAAAGTGGCCAAATAAACGTACTCCTACTAAACCTGTCGCGATTTCGTGTATTTTGTGAATCAAGGAATAATGCCACATTTGCGAATCGAAACAAATATTCCGAAGGAAAGTGTTCCTCAAGATTTGGCAAAAGAACTTTGTTCGTTTATTGCAGAAATGTTGGGGAAGCCAGAAGCTGTAAGTCGTTATCTCCTAATAATATTTATTTGCAAAAATTATAGCAAAAATTATTGCAAAATTTTTAATTCAATAATTATTTTAAAATAATTGCAATTTTTGAAATAATATTTCTGGTTGTTTCAGTATTGCTGCGTTACAATTGTCCCGGACCAAATTATGATTTTCGGAGGAAGTGACGAACCTTGTGGTCAATCTTTTTTGATGTCCATTGGAAAGCTTGGTGAACAAGAAAACATCGGTTACTCCAAGGTCATCTCTGAGAAAATAAGTCAAGGTTTGGGAATTCCTGCAACCCGAAACTACATTACGTTCCACGACGAAGCAGCTGCCAATGTGGGTTACAACGGAACAACTTTTCATGAAATCTTCAAACAATGAATTTCGAAAACTGCCTCAATTGCCATAAAATTATGAATTGCAATCAATGAGTCATCTGGAAAAATAAGTAGTGCATAAATTGTAAAAAGGCGGAAAATAAAATCTTGCGAACGAAATTTGAGATAATTATCACTTTTATTCAAAAAACAAAATTATATTCTTTGACAATGATTATTTTTTTCAATGATTCGTAAATATTTGTGCGAGAGAAAAATAAATATTTCTTTCAAAGGAATTCCATTGAACCCTGACTCTGGCCACTATTATTAGATGAACTTTTTCGCTGAAAAGCGGAATGGCGCGATGTTCCCATGCTGGACATTCCTCCACCACCTCGATGATTATCTCTGTCCCTGCTGTTTGTAGAATTGGGGACTTTAATCGCTGATCCTGAGGCCGCTTCATTCCTTGATGCCCACTGATGAGCCAAATAGAAAAATGGTTCTTCCAGACCATTATTTTCTTTGGCCGAACACTCGAAATACTCCAGACGATGCTGCTGGGCAAAGTCTTTGGCCATTTTCGGACTAATTGTCCTTTGTTCAGTCAAATCGCTTTTATTTCCAATTAGCACTCCAAGCAGATGAGGTTCTGATGACGAAGAAACATTTGTTAGCGACCCCTTGGCCAATTCCAACCAGCGCTGTGCATTTTCCAAACTGGACACCAGTGTCAAATCAACAATAAGTGCAACACCATCAATCTTGTCCCAGTATCGAGGCAAAATTTCAAAGTAGATATCTTTCCCAGAAGAATCCAGTAGAACCAAATTGACTCCCTCGTCAATCGGATTATTATTGGGGGTATTCACATTTGGAGACGAAGGTGTGGGCAGTTTGATATTTTTAGCGTAGACGTCAACACCACAAGTTAGATTATAATTTTTTGAAAAGACAGACGCATCAGAAGTAAATACATTGCAAACAGCTGATTTTCCCACCGTTGCTTCACCTAAAAAGTTCAAAATAATTAATTTTACACTGAAAAATCACTGCAAAATCTGAAAAATCACTGAAAATTGAATATTACCAACAACTGCAATTTTAAACATGGGTGGCGGTTTATTTCCAACCGATTCACGGATGATATCTCTCTCCCGGGTATTAATAGTTGAGGTGTCCCCTCGATCCTTAGGATGACTTGCAACTGCAGTGGCTACCACAGGAGCGGCTGGAGGGGGGTAGTAATTATTGGTAACAATACCCGATCCGTAAGAAGGAGGTCCGAATCCATGACTAACATTATTCTGTTGTCCATACAGATTAGGAGTGCTGTTGAGATAAGTATTTCCTCCCATATCGCGTTCTCGTGAATCCCCCCGACTATTTCCTCCCATTCCCCCTCCTGGAACAGTCCTGTTCACGTGCAAAGGCATTGAGCTGCTGATTCCATTCCCAATCGAAATATTATTCTCCACGGGGACTTCCATTTCCATTATTTATTCCAACTCTGCAATACATAAGAAAAAGAGAAACATTTCACAACTATTTTCAATTTACTATTGAATTGAACTCTAAACCGACAATCTACATTATAAATATTTGTAATAATAATATTATTATAACACCTGTCTTACCTGAATCTGTTAATCGATCAAATTCTTACAATATTCTTACCAAGGAGCGTCAAATGGTTGCCTCGGTTACTCCTCGGCTGCGTTTAATCAGGAGGGTCCACTAGAGTGTTTTGTTCCGAAATTTAGGAATATTTATAAGGGACATTTCCTGCAGGTTGTCATTGGCAACGGGGCCATTTCGGGGACATTTTGTCCCTTATAAATATTCCTAAATTTGGGAACAAAACACTCTAGTGGACCCTCCTGATTAAACGCAGCCGAGGAGTAACCGAGGCAACCATTTGACGCTCCTTGATTCTTACAATACTTATCGTTCTTCCAAACCCATATGGGTTTATCGATTGATGACGATTGTCTTTGTTTGCTTCAGGTAACTATGGAATTTTCTGCCTACCTTCCTGGACTTGCACACAGTAATGTTGTGTGCTAATAATATACGGAACCTTTTTGGGATCAGGAAAAATATAATTATTTATGTATTTTGTCACCCCGTCATCAACTAATCCGACTACTACCTTTATATAACAGAATGGACTGGACCATTAGTCTACATTTCAATTTTCTAATAAAATAATTTTTGTATGTACTATCCACCCAGTGAATTATGTTGAAAAAGTCGCACCCCAGAATGCTCACTTTCAGTATGTGATATTATAAAAACAATGAAAAACAACAACAAAACATAAAAATAAAATTTCATTCATATTTGATTATTTGATGCAAATATTATACTTCTGTCAATTTAGGGCATTTATTTAATCAAAATTGTCGTATTTTAAGAAGCCTTAAAGAAGTATGTCATAAAATTAGTTCAGGTAAAACTAAAAATTTTTATTTGAATTACGAAATATACAAAATACAGTAAAATAAAATTCTGACAAAAATTTCGATGCTGTTTTGGTACTGAAGTAAGAATAGCACCATTCGGGAATTGTTTTACCACTCTGCATCAGAGGATAATAAAAACAAAATTTAAATCTATTTGCGTGACTAAAATGCCGCCAAGTAGTTTTGAGGTGATGTTCCCAAGATCTTAGAAATAATGCGCTTCAGTAAAATATTTACGGTCAAAAAATGTTTTGGTACAATTTAATAGTCATTCCTTTCAATAGCTTTTCCTGTGCCTTCATGGAATAAATTTAAAAGTGATTTTCTGTCCAATTTTTGGGAGATAATAAAATTCTTGAAATCCTCCTATCTCCAATCAACTATTCCGATTGCAATTGTCAGTTCTGTTAGTATTTCCTTGTTCATAAACTCAATCAAATCAAATGGCTTGTGTCGATCAGGATAATTATAAATGACTAGTTTTTTGAGGTGGAAGCGAAGCAACATTTCCTCCACTTCCTTCAAAGAGAATCCACGCAGAACGATCATTTCCAAATTAATCACCCCATCGGATATTATTGTACTGCAGATAAAGGGAGTGAATCTACGACGTCTGTTATGTATTCGGCGAGTTTTGGTAGTTAATGGGAGGAGAAATGCAGGAACAGAAAAATGTGCACTTGTCTTAACTTAATTCTTGCAAATCCTTTGGCAGAGGAATGGAGAATAGATCATCAGTATCAGGCTGGATCAATTGTATTCTCTTTGTGCCCCCACCCAGATTTCAATAGGAACTTTCAACGTAAAAGTATTCTGAAGTGAAGACGTAGCAAGAAAGAGTAGCCCCATTGCTTGCGTGACATTTAGAAGACTTCGCTTAAACAAATAGAAGTTTCTATTCTTTTAGTTGAATAGAAAAGTCTGTTTTCTGTCATGAATGTTTTACTCGTCTACATCAAAGATGCAAAAAGCAACAAGAAAAGAAAGCAAAAGGCTACAATCATGATATATGTAAGAGAATACACATGAAAAGCCTAATATATAAGCTTCCATGCACTCTAATACTAATACTAATAAGTTAGTTCGTAGTTGGTTCGACTGACCTTCTGCATAAATTAAGTTTTTAAGTCAATAAGAGAACACGCCAGAAATGGGGAGACTACGGAGTGTCCATTATTGGCTTATAGGTTTAATATATAAGTTGGTTTCATTGTAACTTGGCATATCCTGAAAATACAAACGACAAACGGAGTTTCAAAACGGCCTTTTCGAATTCTTCACCAAATATTAAATGTAGAACAATATCATCCAAGGATTAAGCTGTTTCCATTCCCAATATTTGTTTGCAGGATATTTGAAGACAGTAGATAGGTGCGCTAGCAAAATAATATCAATTAATTATTTAGACGCACCCACTCACAGACGCAAACTGATAAAACAAAATCCAAACGAGGACGACAAAAACCACTCATCTAGAAATATTAAAAAGTGATATTTGTTTGTTTCCTTTTCGGGTATGCAATCCTTTTAAATATAACACTAGAAAGAATAAAATTATATCGTCAATAACTAAAATTCAAAAGTTATACCAATATTTTGAATTTTAATTTTGTGTTTCGAATTCCTGATTTTGAAAATTTGTTTTCAAAAATTCATTACTGTATTCTAATATTCCAAGATGAAAATTACAGCTATGGTTTTACATGCAAAATACATTCCGGTTATTCTACTCTCTGTTTATATCTTGACTGCAGAATGTCAAAATCTACCCTCACCACTAGCAAATTATAATTTTGAAATTGTTTTATATCCAAGTAATGTGACGGATTATGTCTTTGAGAAAATTGAATTCTCTCCACGAACCATCATTGATACAGCAACTATAAACTATACGAAATGGAAAGCTAATTACAAAGGAGGATTTGGCGAACCAAGTTCATTGTCAAACAGAAATGGGAATATCTTAGGAGTAGTGGAACCACCTGAGAGGGAAATGTACAATATTCCATTTCTTCCGGCTAATTTTAGTCGAGAGTGGAATCGACCAAGCGAGAAGTTTCTAATAATTTGCGAAAAGAATAACTTTGATGAAATCAAATACAATTTCGTGGATCAATGGAGATGGACAGTGTCGACTGCAGTTTATTTTATGCTCATCAATTCCAAGGAGGATACTCAAGTACTCACAGTGTCAATATTTGCAAAAAAGTTTGCAAAGATTGATTTGTTTAAGTTTGCAACCGAAGAACTCGCAAGAAATGGTTTACAAAGAAATCTTCATCAAATGTGCATGGAGGTAAGAAAAACGACTAAAATGGGACGAGGGTGCGTTTCGTCGGCATACTTTCTCATAAACAAAAGAATATTTCAAAAATGCATTCAGACTACAGTACAGTATCCACTCGTGCAACTAATGGCTGACCATTTAAATTTCACGGCTCTCTACGGAGAAGACTGTAAATGGTACTGCGGTGAGATTTATCCAGAAAACTCTGACATAAATTCATTGACTGGCCACCCGTGGGACGCAGTTTTACAGATAACATATTCTGGAAAAAAGACATTCCTCTACTGCGTAAACAAAGAGACGTACCACGATAAGCCATTGGCTATCTGGATATCCATAATGGACTGGAGTACCTGGCTATTGTTGATCATCTCTTGTCTCTTAGGCAACGCACTCATATTTCAATTTACAAAACAAAAACTGACATTTGAATCGATTAGTAATTTCTTCCTTTCCGCCATTGCGATTCTTCTCCGCCAAAACCACAACCAAAGGAAACTCCGCCTCTACGCAATTCTCTGCTTGGTCTTGAATATTCTTGCAACACAGTATGAGAGTTACATCACGAATGAAGTTGTGGCTCCTGTGGACACAAAGAGGATGAACAATTTCAAAGAACTCATTCTTAATGATTATAAAATAGTTTACTTCATTGGACATACTATATCCAGATCAGCCCAAATTGAAGGCTATTCTGCTATGCGTCCTTATTTCCAACAATATGGAATTAAGGACAAAGAAAACTCGAGTGTTTATTTCTATGATACTGATGAGGTTAATGTGACTTCGATGGCTATAATGGAATCGTGTTTGTCAGACACGAAACTTAAGCTCTTTTTTGATAAAGATGATGGGGAAATCGCGCTTTACAAACTGCAAAAAGCTCTTCCCTTGTTGAAATGCTTCACAACAAAAGAGCACGCAAAAGGCCTACTCCTTTTATGGGAGTTTTATGGATCTTTTCGGCATGAACTTCGGAATATTGTCCAAGAACTGAATGAAATGGGAATACTTGACCTTTGGAGACAACTTGCATATTTCGCACCTCATGTAACGAGATTCAACGAAAAGAAAAGGCAATCTGAAGGGGGAGTTGTGAGTCTCAGCTTTGATATGAAAATTGGTGCAATTTTTCCTGTATTTGGATATCTGGCCATTCTCCATATTTTAGTATTTCTGCTTGAACTACTTGCAAGACTTTTGACTCTACTCTATAAAATGAAACGTGCTGTTTATACTTTCTGCTTGTCATTTTTGAGCGATACTTAGCCTGTATATCTTTTTATACCGTACGGTACCGTACGGATCAGGGTCAACCCGACATCGCCTTTTACACAGGAAAATCAATTTACATTGGAAAGACACGGAAAAATTTACAGATTGAGAGCTGAACACACACATACACACATATTTCTTTTTTGAGATTTTTTGTAGGTCATTGGTGAGAAAATGATAAATGACCCATTTTTGAAAGAAAATCTACATTTCGTCCCAAGAATACCAACTGACGTTTCAACGAAATATTGCAATGCTTTCTTAAGTTATGAGCACACTCTCAAACAAACAGTCGGACAACCCAAAGACATAATTTATTAGCCTTCGTTGATGTATAACAATAGTCAACAGAAATAGAATTGATGGCATTATGGCTCTAGTCATCATGGAAACTTTTGGCCTCTTTTCAATAATGCGCATCTTTAGCTCAATTCATCCGTTTCTTGTGAAATTGTTTCTGTGCTATTGAGAAAATGTGTGAACATGTTTCGTCCTAACGTCCTAAAATATGTATGCAAATAAAAATGACGATACTGAGTTGAAAATAATTATTCGTAATTGTTATTTCTAAATATTTCATAATATAATGTAAAACTTTAATTAAATACTCTATATTACGGTAGGATATCACAAATTATTGAATTTCATAACTATCGATAACGATTTTACATTGGGTTGCGAGTAGAATAATACATAACAACAGCTAAATTCTAAAACCCTGAGGCCTGAGGCACATTAGGCAACTAATACTAGTTGGTAATAAATTTAAATTCCATTTAAAGTGTAAGTGAAAACAGATGCATTAAGACAGGGCAAATAAGTAGTTTGAGAAATGTGAAGAGAGAGAAACAAAGAATATTACGGTTGAATGAATAGCGGAACTCCATTTTTAGAAAGCACTCCATAATAATGAAATGTGCCTACACATTCCCGAAAAATTCACCAGACAACTTTTAAAGTAAACTGAGTTGGAATGGCCGTCGGGTATTGGCAATTTCAGTTTGGAGTACCTTCTGAAAATGGTCAATTTATTTCGTAATTCCGGTGAAGTGTTTCAAAAGCTTTAGGTCAAAGTTCAAAGTGGTCGTCGATTAAACGGAACATGCTGTAGGTGTTCATCTTCTATTTCATCCACCATATCCTGATCGTCTATTGCAGAATCCGGATCGTAGGGCTCATCTCCCACAGGGATAATTCTGACAGCAGCGTGGGCCAACTTGGTTCCATAATTCCCCGCCCAAAACTGGGTGTCACAACCACCGTGTCTAAAAGTCAAGTAGCGCAGTGTTTTTATCGATTTTTTGTTCCGAATCACAAAATTGATTTTCTTTGTTTGCCATTCCATCGTTGGGGCAAGTCGTAGGCTGCACCGTTTGAAACTTAATGGACGTGTTCTCTCCTTACAAGAATCCAAGGTCACCTCTAAGAAATACTTCCCACCGCAATCAAAACGAGCAGTTATCCTAAAATTTTCATATTTATTGCAACAATTTAAGAGCTTCAAAGATGATAATTATATTCCACCATAAAAATAATCAGTTTTTCATAAAAATATTATTTTACCATAAGAATCGGACCTCAATACAAGAGCACCCATTTTCCCAAAGATTTACCCAAGATTTTTCCTCCTAATTTTTGTTTAATTATGAGGAGAGGACAATAATATTTATTATGTTTAATTAACATAATGATTTATAAATATGTAATATGTGGAAAAATCAATTTTACCTATAGGAAAATGTTTACTCTTATGGTAAAAAATATTTTTATGTTAAACTGATTATTCTTGAGAAAATGGCGATTTTTGCTAATGGAAAACTAGTTATTGCACCCATGTGGGCAAAATGAGGAATTTTTCAATTTTTAATAATTTTTTCTTTACTTTTCACTAATTTCGATTCGGAATGGCAGTAGAATTTTCATATTGCGTGGAATGAGTCCATATTCCCATAAATCAATGCGCTGGATTTTTATTGTCCAGTCAAAGGAGGTCGAGAAACACATATTTGAGTCAGGAAACATTTCATCTTCTGGCAAAGGATGGCAGCCCACGGGGGGATTTTCTATTTGGACATGATTTCCTCCGTCCTTCTGAATTTGCCATTCCTGTAATCCAGCTGAATAACAAATATAATTACCAATAATTTTTACCATTGATGATTTATACCAAACTGCTCTAAATAATTTTATTTAGTTTATTAAAATGCTTACAAGATCCAGAGTGATTTTTAATATAGTTCGTCGAAAAAATGTTATTCTTTGCTTGTAAATACATCACAATCCAACCTTTGTTCTTTTCTTTAATATAATTTGGAATCACACTCCATGGCTTTTTATTGTATTCAAACTGAAGTTTCCAAAAAGAATTCCGATTCGTAATTTGATTCCAAGCTACACAAACCTGCATACAAAACACATGTTTAAGGACATCCCCATTATTTTGTGTTAATTTTCATTGCCATTAGAATTAAGTATTCAAATTATAACGAAAAATACCTTCTTGACTGTTTTAATATCTTTCGTTGGGACTTTACTGAAGATGAGTTCCAAAATTGGTTCGGGAATCATCACTCCGGATAACTGATACCCATTCCATTCAAGATCTTCTGCAGAGTAATAGGAAACGGATTCTTCTTCATCGTCATTGTCACTAATGTCACCGTCACCAAGATGATCAAAGTTAGGAGGACCACCACGATCGTCACCTCCACCTCCACTTTGGTTCTGATCTGGATTAAGCATTGAGCGTAGCCACCTCACTACTGAAGACATTGAGGGTTTTATGCTCTTGTAAAGAAATAAACAGAAAATGAAGAAAATGGTTTATAAACAAAATTTGACGTATTGTTTTTGCTCTATTTATTTATTTTGACTGTTCGTCATCGGTGACAACATTTACGATTTACTCTGGAAGAGAAAATTCAACACAGCCGCCAATATCAATGATAACTCGTATTATTATCTTAAACTTAAATATGAAATAAAATCCTGATAAATCACATTGGAATTGCATCATTTTTCAAAGACATCGACCTCAACTCTTGTAGTTTTTTGCAAAATTTACGAAAATCTGTGTATTGCAAAATAGGTTTTTCAAAAATTATTTAATATGTCGAAAAATCGGGTTTTTTGCAAATAGCAACGAAAACGGAAAATCAAAATTGTAGAAATTAAAAATGCCCAATAATAAGTGCATAAAATAACTGAAAAGAGCCAAAAATAACTGCAATAGGACTTTTAAGGGGAAGGTTTTTTTACATTGTGTCTATGGAACTAGGTATTTAGATGTATTGAAATAGTGAAATCTTTCAGAGAGTAAACTTGCTCATGTTTATCAAAGAATTAATACTTTTTCATGTGTGCATCGTTGTACAAAAGCTCTCAGGGGCACACTGATACAAAAATTTCTAAAAACATTTTCCCCATGCGCAAGATAAAAAATTTGGAACGTAAAGTAGATCTATTTTTCGATTTCGACTCATTTCTGACTTTATTTTATTTTACTTGCACAATAATGTACAGGGTGGTCCATATCTATGTGCTATAGCTGTATAGGAAGAACCGAAAGTAGTACAGCAAAACTGTTACCACAAATCGAAAGCCAACACAAAGTTACATTGGAATCCTTATTTTCATGAGCATATCCCTACGCATTCGTTTACACTGACAGTTCTCCCAAAAAAAGTCGAAAACTAGCTAAATCGTAGTGAAATCTTTCGCGGTAGAGTTAAATCCCAAGCCTGATACTGTTACTGAAAGGGTAAATTTTTAGTGCTTCCGTCAGTTATTGTCCTTAGTTTTTCGTCAAAAATGTCACTTCTTAATGTCACTGAAGAAGTATAGCTGATAATTAAGTGAATGAAGGCACTGGCTACCCAAGCTTTGTTGAGAGAGAATAATGTCGATTTCTTCAACAACTCTCAGTGGCCTGACAATTCACCCGACCTAAACCCGGCGGAACACTTAGGGGTAATAATGAAAACAAGAGCTGAACAAAAAATGGTACAGGACTTTCCAAATAACGTTGGTACAGCAGAACTTCAGAACGCTTAGCTGCAGTGCATGAAGACAGATAGGACTTTATTCGAAACTTTTCTACGGTCATTTCCTCGTAGACTTGAAGCTGTTAGAGAACCTGGAGGAGGACACACTATTATTAGGTAATTGAAAACATATCGGAAGAGATTTATTTATAATGTTTCAGAATTTTGGTGGCATGAGTCCATCTTGTGTGAAAATGAAAGTTTCGGTTGAAAACCAGCTTTAATTTATATATTTTGACTTCTTTTGGGAGAACTTTCAGTGTAAACGAATGCGTAGGGATATATGCTCATGAAAATTGGGATTCCAATGTAACTTTGTGTTGGCTTTCGATTGGTGTTAACATTTTTCCTTTGCTACTTCCGGTTCTTCCTGTACAGCTATAGCACATAGATATGGACCACCCTGTACTTAATACTGATGCAAAAATTATTTTTTGCCTTTGGGAGGATTTGAATCCCGGTCAACCTTGAACAAATACACATGTGAAGAAAGTTTATATCCAGAATTAAAGCAAATCGATGTAAACCAATTTCTTTGAGTGTATTTTTCATGTCGAGGCTTTGTACTGCAAAAATGACGTTTCAGGACTAAAATACTTTTTATTTAAACATTGCAAACAATGTAATAAAACTTTTGTACAATTTATTACATATTAGTCACAATTTTACTATTTTTACCTGCTAGTTTCCAGATAACTTTTCGTTAAATTAACTAGTAATTAAATTATGATTACAGTTAAATTATTATATAATAAATTAACCATTCGTTTCTACATTTAAAATTTCTGAATGCAACTAGTAGAAATGCATAGGTATGCATAAAATAATTGAAAAACGCCAAAAATAATTGCAATGGAATCTTTAATAAATGAAAAATGCCAAAAATAATGCAATGACCTTTTAATAACTGAAAACATGTTTATTTGTAATGCAACGAGATTTGCCTAGCAGTTCTCACCAGAAAAATTCGGTTTGTTTTGTATTTTTTTCTCCCAATGAGTTTTTAAAAGTTTTTACCTCCTATGTTTTGTAAATATCTTTGCCATAAAACAGAACATGTCTTTTCTTTAATGTTAATATCTAGCGTGATTGATTTCAGTTTTCTGCTTGCTTGCCCTGTCTGTGTCTGCATATGAACATAATAAAAAATAACTTTTACTACTAAACGCATGTACAGAAATAAGAAAAACTTCTATGGATAGATTATGAGTGACCGAATGAAACGGAAATAGATTGCTATAAAAAGTGAATCAATAAAACAACCGACGTAGATTTATTTGATAGGTTGATTGATCTGAAATCTTTCTCTGGACTGGACTGGAGTAGCCCCCATATGAATGCCAAACTCAATTGTCACAACGACATTGAGAGTTAAGTAACCTGCAAACCTGCAATGTGAATATTAGTTGCCAACCAAATCCATCCAAAGTGTATTTCGGTGTTTTCGTTGAAACTGCAAATTTTACTCCTGTCTGTAATGCCTGTAAATTGTTGCAGATTTTCAACATGATGGGAATCGTCCTGTCAAGAAGACCGGCAACAGTCGGGAGACTTAAAGCCATCATTGACAAACCTTGTCCCCTTATTTACAATCATTTTGATGAAATTATACCTGGAATTTTACTTGGGGACGCGTAAGTCACGATTAATAATTCTAAATATGCATCAGAGTGTTTTATGGTTTCATACCTACCGAAAAGTGTTAAACCAACTGAATATTAGTTAAAAAGTCTTAAATTAAAGATAAAGTAATTAATTTATTGGCAAATATTTTCAATTTCCAATATTTTCATGTTTTCCGCATTAAATATGAGAAAAGTGTAATTTTAAAGCTCAAAAATTGAAGACTTTTGGAATGAGAGATGATTAGTACTGATGTTTTTCAGGGAAGGTGCACGAGATGTTACTACTTTGGAGGAATTGGGAGTTACTCATATTCTCAATGCTGCTTACGGCTCAGGCTCTCTTCTCTATGTCGATACAGATGCTAAATTTTACAGACTCAGAGGATTTAATTGCAACTTTAAAGGGATTCCAGCTATTGATATCTATTTCTACGATATCAGTGTCCATTTTACCCAAGCCACACAATTTATTCATTCTGCTCTAACACAAAATGGTATTTATTATTCTCATTTTGAGTATCAAACCACAATTCATGAAAATTATAGTTTAAAAAACCCAATAATAAGAAGTTATCGTTTAAAAATCACAAATTGCGAAAATTATGGTTCAAAATCATAATTTTATGATAATCTTTCTTTAGGAAAAGTGTATGTCCATTGCTTTGGAGGCGTGAGTCGTTCTTCGACACTTGTAATTGTCTATTTGATGATAAAGAAGAAAATGTCTGCTATCGCTGCTCTCAAATTAGTCAGGTATTTACAATTATTTACACTTTTACTGTCAATGAAAACATTTAAGTCACTTGAATAGTACTATACTATTGACATAAACCATTTTTCATTTTTTAGGAGTCGTAGAAGTATTGTGTGCCCTAACGATGGCTTTTTGAAACAAATCTGCGAACTTGAAACATACTTGAAAACCAAGAATAAATAATTTCACTTCAACTATTTATTTCTGGCAATAATTAAAATATATACTCATTACTCAATATTTACAATATACAAAGTGTATTACAATTTCAAAGTACAATTTCTGACAAAAATAAAACCATAATATGATGCATTAAAATAATAAGCTTGTGAATTTTTATTTCTGAATGACTAAAATAATTACTTTCATTTTAATTGGGTACAGCAGCATTTACTTAACAACTTAAAAGGGATAGATAAAATATAGAATGCAAAAATCATGAAAAATAATTGCAAAAAAGGAAATTTTCAAAAAAAAATTAAATATTGAATGGAAAAATCATGAAAAATTCGTAAAACGTACTTATTTGTTAAAATGACAATAGCAATAATACTTTGGACTATTTGTGTTGAATTTAGAAGGATAAGAATAAGAATGTCGAAATGCGTCTTTGAGGTTGTATCGGATTAATCGGAGCGACAAGGACAATTACAAGGCTAAGTTATGCAATGCAGTTAAAAGTAGCAACAGAAACGCAGTGACGTAGCGTGACTTGACTCGTTATTGATTGCCAATTCGGTGATTTGCACACATCTAGAAGAATTTCTTAAGACGGCAGTATAATAAAAGCCATTGCAGCTCATAAATCACCTAGAAATAAGAGTTTATTAAACTGATTGCGAGTTTCCTTTGAAAAAGTGATTATTTTGGGAAATATTAGTAATTGCACCATAAAAGACCGTTTCCTCTAATGAACTTATATTTTTACACCAAATTCTATCAGGCAGAGGAAACAGAATGAGGATGGGAATAATTCTTTCGCGATTTATCCCGGCTTCTGTGGGTCAATTAAAAGAGATTTTGGAGGATCATCCAAACGATTTGAATAAACACTACGACCTAATCATTGACAATATTTATCTTGGGGACGTGTACGTTCAAAATCTATTTTCCACATTTATCTATCGATTACTGTATGTATATGAAAATTATCCCGGGCATTTTGATATTATTACAGAATCGGAGCTAAGGATATTTGGGGACTGGAGAAATTGGGCATAACTCATATTTTAAATGCTGCTTGTGGAGAAGACTCCATTCTTTATGTTGATACAAATGATAATTATTACCGGGCAAGAGGCTTTCGGTGCATTTTTAGAGGAATACCCGCAATCGACATTCATTGGTTCGATCTATACCCCTATTTTGACGAAGCGGCCGATTTCATAGAAACTGCATTAAAAAATGACGGTTATTTCCAATTATTAATACCATTTTCTAATATGTTATGATTTTTTGGAGAAAATTATTAATAATCAATACCATTTTATTCCATGTTATGACCACTGGTGAAAATTATCAATATTTAATTTACCATTTTTAAAACGATATGATTTTTTGGAGAAAATTGTCAAATAATAAAAAATGTGTTATGCTACTTTATGACTTTTGGGGGTAATTATCAGTAATTAATTTACCATTTTCTAACGTATGATTTTTTGGAAAAGATTTTAAATAATGAATACTATTTTAAGCTATTTTATGATTTTTTAGAGGAAATCATCACTAATTTTACAATTAAATTCCTTTAGGAAAAATCTACGTGCATTGCTTTGCCGGTGTAAGTCGATCAGCAACTTGTGTTATTGTTTACCTTATGATAAAAAAGAAAATGTCTGCAATAGAAGCCGTGAAATTAGTCAGGTAAATTAAAACTTATTTCTTACACGTAAACAAAACTAAAATTTTGATGGTTACGGTTTTGGCCAGTTTTTAGAAATTTACATAATTTATTGTGTTTCAAGAGACTTTAAACTAACAAGAGAATTTATTTTACAAAAGATAACTACTTTATTTCTTACTACTAATAAAAAATTATTTCTGTGCATAATGTGTAATATAATCTGCATATACTGTATATATTTTCTTTGTACCTTTCAGAAGCAAGAGAAATATAATTCCGAATGACGGATTTTTAGAACAAATATGTCAACTGGATGCCCGTCTTCGAAGATCTAAATCTAAAAAGTGTTAAAGCGAACATACTCAAATTCAAAAATAAATTGCTAAATAAATTGAAAATGGACTTATTTACAAATTAATGGATTTCCACTAGACATTTCTTTATAATCTAATTTAGTTAACATGTATGATCACATTGCATAATTTCATAATTTGTGGTAATACGAATAGAAAAATGCAACTTGGTAATATTTTTTATAGCATATTTCGTATATTATCTGGATATATAATATATTTATTTATAATTCTGTATATAAGGTAAGCCAAAGTAGTAAATACAATATTATTAAGGATAATTGGTCCAAAATCCAGAAATACTCAAGAAATCATTTATGTTTTGATTTTTAGATTAGCCTCTCTTGATTTCTTTAAAGAATACTTTAACATTAAAATATTTGAGAACACAAAGTCGAAGATTAAACTCCATTTTGTCTTTGATAAATGCCTGGAGTTCTTCGTCTGCTATAATATGGTAGAAATATTTACCGAATTTCTTATGATGGTTGACCTTGAGGCGAACAACTGAGATTTTGAAATCAGAACTGAACCCCGGGTTGCATTTGACGAGGCCTCGGAGTACGTCATCCATCTTGGGTAGTTTATTCCCCAAATGGGGCAAGTTGGACATCCACATGAAGAAATTCGGTTTTTGTCTCCGATTCCTCAGACTGACATTCATTGGCAAATCCTGGAAGTTTTGAATTTTCTTGATAGTCCACTCTGCCATTTGTTTATTGGAGCAATTGAACTGAGCCTGGCCTCCTGTGATTTTTTTGTACTCGAATCCCATGAAGAAATCGGTTCCTTCCGCTTCTTCAAACATACACTGACCTAGGTAGTTATTAAGCAATTCCAAATCGTCCTGGGTCACTCTTCTTTTAAATGCCCGATGAGTAGCGAAAACATCCACGCTTCCTCGAACTCTCGGAGGATGGATTTTCACCGGAGGAATCGGAACTGGAGCTGGAGCTTGCTCCTCCCCCTCCTCCTCATCTTCAGTTTCTTCTCTAACATTTCTGAAAGGAATGAAAGTAGGGGCCGGATTTCTACCTTGCAAGTCTGAAGAAATATTATTGTGCAAATAGGTAGGTTGGTGAAGAGCATCTGTTTCAAAACTATCCGCAGTTGCTTCAGAACCGGATCTTTTCCAAATTTTTCGGAAAGATGGAGCATCTCCTACGGAGGAACAAGAAGAGGAAGTAGGAGCACTATGATGGGGAGACGGAGGATTGAAAATTGGAACCCCAGGGGGAAAGTGGGACCCTGAGAAATTCCGATTCACAGTAAAATTTTCAAAAATCAGATCTCTTCCATAAGAGTTTGTGTTATTTCTTGCTGCCGGGGCAGATGGTGTAGATTTTTCGAAATAGTCAAATCTTCTAGGATCTCGAACGACCCTATCAGCCCATGTAGGCGTACTATTAACAGAATACGGCACTTTGAAAATGTGTGACGGAATTTCAAAGTCAGAGCTACGTGAAAAATTATTGGTAAATCGGTTTTCGAAATTGCTGTCCCTATTATTTCTGCTGAATGTCGTAGGACTAAGAGATCTTCGAATATAGTCTCTTCCTGAATACTCATTTTCTGCATTTGATGTCATTGGAGGACCCTCAAAATGATTTGAAGAAGGTTCATGCGAAGTAAAACGAGGAGGAAAATTATTTTCCGGTGATTGGTCCCTGTAAACATTTTCAAATGCTGAATTTCTTGGACGAAAGTTATCCATTTCTCTGCGATAATCGGAAAATGCGGACCCAGAGTCAGAAAAATTGTTCAGGGATTCAACAGAACTTGCAGATCTCAATTCAGATTCAGAAACGCTACACGGATTACGAAAATATCGGTTTTCCCTCGGAGGTTTTCCTCGGCCGAGGAACTGAAACTGCTGAGAAGATTTAGGAACTTCAGAATTATTCAGTGACAAATTTGATTGGAATCCTCTTCCCCCAGTACTTAGGTTAATGGTGTGGAAGTTATTTTCATGATTTCTTTCCCGACTCCGACTACGGCGACGTGACATTGGTGGCACACCACGACCTCGACCCCGACGATGAAGAAAATTCAAAAACCCTGAACCAAATCCGCTAAACGTGTTTCGGTGATTTTTCTCTTTTTTTGCAGGTCGTCCAGTTTTCTTTTCTGTTTCATCCAAACAAAGGATTTCACCAGGCTCTTCTCCTTCGTCTTCAATTGTTATTATTTCTACCCCTTCATTATCAACCTCCGCGTTTGTCGTACTTTTATCTTCATTCTCATCAACCGTTATTGGTTTTTCTCTGCTTCCTAAATACTCCTCACATGTGTCAGACCTAAAAATAAATTATTATTGCAATGTAAACATTAAAAAATCTCCATTCAAAGATTTACGAAAAGTAGACTAACTGCGGAGTAGTTCTTACATGTTTTCTGTTTTCATCTTCGAGTCACAAATATTCCAAAGTACAAACGTATCTGTTTTTACGTAAACTTTATGCTAATTAATATCAATTCTTAATCATTTTACAGTTTTTAGTTTCTTTTCGCCTGCAAATATTAAATACGCACAGCTCCTTTTCCAAGTAAACATTATTCGTGTCCCTGGATCAACATTTCCTTTTGCCGCGTAGCTAGAAAATTGACTATCACGTGGTGCACACAAGAAAATGTATCATTTATCCCGATAAAATCAATTCTGGTTTCAATTCCATGGATGTTAAATATGATAATCTGGATAACTTTTCAATACTTTTATGGATGCAATAAAATTATCCCGTTTTAATTTATTTCTTGGCGTTTTAGAAATGCGGAAAGAATGAGTCATAATCGATGAATAAAAGTAGAAAAGTCAATTTATTTCATTTATCGAAATCGTTCTTTGATCAAAAACATGAGTTTCTTTTTTCCTTTGTATCCAATCTTAATGTTATCAATCAATTGAGCAAATTGCATATGTCCATCTTCAGCCAACGAAAAACTTTCTTTCGCTTTGCTGAGATACTCAATGAAGTCTGTGTAGTGCCGGGGGCTGATGTGCGTCAGTCGAGAGTGAACTGTCTTGATATACGAAGAAATCGTCGCTTCCAGCAACAACCGTAGCGGACCTTCACTGTACGTCCACTTCTTACGTTTCGAGTCTACAACAAAAAAAAACCAATCACAATTTCCAATTTAAAATCTTCATTGAAATACAAAAGAACTAATTAAATACGAGAAACTGGTAAAAAATACGGTAAAATTGAAAAAAAAACCTAGTAAAAATTGAGAAGAATTACCTAAAATTGAGAATATTGTCTTAAAATTGAGAAAAATGTAATAAAACAGAAGAAAATGTGGTAAAAATTGAAAAAAAATATACTAGAAGTGAACAAAATATGAAATTGGAAGAAAATGTGGTAAAAACTGAGAAAAATATGCTAAAATTGAGGAAAATGTGATAAAATTAATAGCGAACCTTGCATGTGAGAGAGACTACATCTTCTGAGTATTTCTGCGAGAACAACGGCGCACTGAACATTTTTGACAATGATTGGAATGATATTTGCCAATTCGTGGCGACCGAGAGAGTGACTCAGACCACAGGACCAATAAATATCCGATATTCCGGGATGTGTGTCCTGTGGATCAATTAAAAACTCATTAAAAGTCCAAATTTCGAATTTCCTTCCTTATTGGAGAAAACTGACCTGATTGAAGGGAACATGGATATGTCCAATGGCGAGGACGGCCAGTTTGTAGGCCCTGAGAGGAAAACCGCGATGTTCCATGTAGCGAGCGATGGTGAACAAGTGCTGGCTGTTGAGGAGACTCGCAGAGTTGATGACAATCTCGTAGGCCCTTTCGAAGGAGACCACGTCTGACTCGCAAAGGGTCAGCGCACTTAATGAACAATTCGGTGGGTCTTTGTGTGCGCACTGAAGCGCCAAATCTCGCGCCGCTGCTGCCATTTCCTCCTACATTTACATTTTTATTACTAAATTAGTTTCTTTTCAATTTAAGAATTATTTTGCAAACGTAATTTTGAAATACGAAGACGTACCTGTTGCTTAAAATTTAAATTCAGTCTGAGAATTGTGGTCCGCGACATTACGTTTGTCGCAACGCTCCCTGCAGCCTCTGTCGCTGTGAACAACTCGTGCCAGTTGTTTAAAAGGTACAAAACTGCGTCGTACCCTAATTCTGTTGCACACGTCACTAACCAACGAACCATTTCCCATCTAGTTCAACAATTTATACATTATTATAATAGTTAATAATAATAAATATTTTAGTGAACTAAAACATTTAAATGCAAATACAAGAAAAATATTGTGTAAAATTTTATAATATATTACGTAAAATTGTATACAATTGGATAAAATTGTGTAAAAACTGTGTAATATAGTTTAAAATTGTATAAAAGTGTGTAAAAACTGTGTAAAATTGTGTAAATTTTTTAAAAGGGTTTAGTATAGTGTAAAAAGCTTGCAAAATTGTAGAAAATTATATAAAAATGTGAAATAAATTGTGTAAAATGGCATAAAATTGTAAAAAAGTAGTGTAAAATAGTAAAAATTAGTAATATTATATAAAAAGTGCATTATTGTGTAAAATAAAATATTATGTAAAATTAAAATATAATTATTGCATACCTTCTTCGGTGACAGTAGAAGAGAGTGACTTTGACGACTTTAAGTCCGATTTTGAAGGAAACTTCTAGAAGATTGTAATTTCTGGCGAGGTCTACGGGGGTTGCGAGTCGGAAGCAATCTTGAGCAAGTCTGAACAAATGTGAACTGGAGTGGATGCTAGAGAGACAAACCTGGAGAACATTCTCCAGGATTTTGACGTCATTCTTGGCTCGTTCCAGCATGGTGGAGGCAAGGGTGCACTGCTGAATCTCAAAATGTCCCTGAGTGAACCATCGTGTCTTTTTTTCTTCGTAAGTCTTTGACAAAATGTTCATTCCGACTTCGTAAGACAAAGCGTGGTCGTAGCCATTCAGCGTGTTGAACAAGTAACGACCAAACGTGTAATTCGGTAAGGAGTTTTTCTTGTAAATCGTGTTCGGATTCTTCAGCTGCTGTTTCAGCAAAGTCGAAATGGTTTTGAGCAGTTCTTTGTTTGACAACTTTTGCGGTGGCTGGGGGGAGGGGGCTAAAACAAATTAATAATAAGTATTTAATTACATAAACTACATTTAAGAAATTATAATTATTTTTCAATAATAATATATATGATAATTGTTCAATAATAATAATAATTATTGTAATTTATAATCCAAAAACAGTAATAAATGTAGCAATTGTCCAAAATAATAACTATTATTGTAATAATTATCCAAAAATAATAATAATTTTAGTAATTACCCAAAAATAATAATAATTTTAGTAATTACCCAAAAATAATAATTATTATTGTAATAATTGTCAAAAAACTGTTATTGTAATAATGTAGTTTCTAAATATGGATACACTGATGAAATAACTGGAACTTACTTTGTGTGGAGCTATCTTCAAGGGCAAATGAATTTACTTCTCTCCAAGACAAGACTTTTCCAACGGAAAGAACCCTCTGGAGAATTTTGTCTTCGAAGCGAGCAAATTTGTCTTGTTTATAAAATCCGGTGGGAAGAGCCCTAACGGCAGAGAAGCAGATGAGGACGGCCTCGAAGGCAAAGTTGAGGAGGCTGTCATTGTTGAGGTCATTTGGGGTGATATGGGACAGGGGTAGGTGTACGTGAGCGCCGTTGGTCTCGCAGGCGTTGAGGAGGTTGTCCACGAGAATGTAGACGAATTCGTAGTCGAAATGGAGTTCTGAGCTGTTGAGCCACTTCTTCAGGGACTTGACCACGGCAACTGACAGACGGAGGGACTCGATGAAGTAGCCGTGGGCCCTCAGCGCCTCGATTCGACTGCAACTGATGTTCAGGTTCAGCAAATCTTCCAGTTTATCCGTCTGTTTTTTATTCGTGTTCGTGTTGTTCAGAATCTTCTGCAGTTTGCTGTTGTTCCACGTGATGTTCAAAGATTCCATCGCACGGTGAAATATCTTCCGCTTCTTCTTCTTGTCCGACTCCTCGTCCTCCAAAGGAGTCAAACTGTTCTCCGTGTATTTACCCAACAGCTCCCGGAAATTCTTGCGCTCTGGATTTGTCAGTTTCGGGTTCATCACCACAACTTGCCAAAGCGTTCCTGTTAATTTTTTGAAATTCTCGTTAGTTTTAAATCGTTTTCAGTTGTTTTTAACTCATTTTATCATAATTAACTCACAAATGTACAAAAATCGTAACTTACTATTATATACCACAATTTAAATTTAAATTATTTTGATTTTATTAACATTACCCATGATTTTAATTCTATTTTGGAATTATGGTACACTTTTATCAATAAAATTTATTATGTAAGTGGGAAATTAAATTATGGTAAACAATTTTCATTAGTGTGGTATTTTTTGCTAAATTGTTGTTTTTTGCATATTTGTGACGCAAATGTGTTATTTTATAGTAAAATGAATTTTTTATGACTCGATAAATATTAATCATAATTAATGTCCATAAATATTTGATAAATAGCTGACCGATTTGTTCCCACAGGCTGCGGTGTTTGTCGTTCATGTGAATGTTTTGGAGTTTCCACTGGAGGAGTTTGGGGTCGTTGAGGAATTGTTCTGTGATAATGATGAGCATTCTGGGTCCGTTGCTGTCTCTGGCTTTGAGCATTTCTCTGACTTTATCAAACAACATTGTGACACTGTTGCGCTGACCGCTACTGTAATTCGATTCCAGGAAGTTCTTTACTTGTAAAATAATTTGTTCTTCATTAATGGCCCATCGGTGGTCGTCCGTATCCGAAAGAATCATCGGACCGGCCGTAGGATCAGGGGCTCCTAAAATAATTTACAATAATTGAATCCCAATTACCATAACAAGGAGTAATAAGAGAAATATCAGGAATTTTAATTACCATCAATGGAGTTAATATCAGACTGGATATTGACAATTTGGTCGGCGAGGGACTGCGCCGTAGGTAAAACTTCCGTATGGTCTGATATCAAATACTGCAACAGTTTTTGTAATTGTTGTCTGTCCATCTGCAGCAGAGTTTCTGCAATTCAACAAATTATTTACACTTATTAGTATTTAAAATTGAATAAATATTTTCAAATTACAATAATAAGTAAATTAATTAACTAAATAATTTCAAATTTCAATAATAAGTAAATTAATTAACTAAATAATTTCAAATTACAATAAGTAAATTAATTAACTAAATAATAACAAAATTTCAATAATAATAACAACAGAATTAGTTGAAATGTTAATTACCCTTATCCCCCATTCAGAGAACGGGTAAAAAAGACTAGTAAATAATTAACCTGAGATGGGAACACGTAAGGTGACTTGATTGGCATAGCGAATACGGTAAAGGACAAGTGCGACGACATGTTCGCACCAAAATATTTCATTATCGTTGCAACTGCAACTAATACTTGTAATTTTACATCTGCGAATCAAGGAATAATCAATAAAAATCTTAAATATGATTCAGAATAATTAAAATTGTGGTAAATTTCATTAATTTGCAAACCTGTCAAATGTGACGGCTACTTTGAGGTATTTGTCTTCTTTGGATTCGTCCACTACGGTTCCACTGAGGTGAAAACCTAAGAAAAAAATAAAAATGACAATTTTCTGTGGATAATTGAGGTGTTGCTCTGTAAAACAAGGTATCTCAAATACATTTTTTGCAAAATAATTTTTTTCGTGGTTCTGTGCAATTTGCAATTGAAATTATAAATTTTTTTTTGCAAAAATAAGAAATGAGATAAGTTGTTTTACGGAATAATTAGTGATTTAAATAGTTAATTGGGAAATTACCGATTTGAAGAACGTCTTGAACGTGAGGAATGAGCGAATGTCCCTTTTGGAAATTTTCGACTTGCATTTCATCACTGAAAGTGGAATAAATAGCGACGACTTTTTCGTCTTTGGGGAAGGAGTGGAAAATGATTTTCCGCTGGACGGGTTCTGGAATTCTTTCGTATCTGTCTTCTATCATCTGGAATGACATTCGCTCCCCTACTACCCGGGCACTTAGGTCCAACAGCGTCTCCATCTCACTGGTGATGCAAAAACAAATTAATTTATTCGGGAATTAATTAATTTGTTGGTGATTCATCCCTGCTGCTACTAATGAAATCTACGGAACAGACAGAGAACAAAAGAAATTAGGAAAGAGTATTGAAATGACGAGTGACGACGAATAAGGAGTAATCTAAGGAATAAAACTAATGAGCGTAATGTAAACTAGTCTAGAGAGACGTGTGAACGTCTTTGGCTGTGATTTAACTGTAAATAGTAAAATTCTCACGTTATGAAAGTGAAAATAGAATTTGCGTATAAAAAAGTAGAAAAGGAGACGAGTGTAATGTAATGCAAGTCAGTCTTCTTCTTCTCCTAAGTAATAAATGAAGTAAATGAAACTTGTCTTGTCTTCTTAAGAACTCTCCACCGTATTATTGACAGATAGATAAAAAAGTAAATAAAACAACGCCCTCTCTCCACCGTAACACCTAACACACACAAGTAAATAACTACCCTTATAAAGTATCGTCCTGCTATTACTAATAGGCATTCCCCTTAATCCCACATGCATCATCCGTACTAAACAAAGGTTTCGCTTAGCCCACCTGCAAATAGTACCAATTTTACCCTTTTTCCACTGGAATTAATATTTCCCACTTTCAATCCTTCATAAATCTATCTCTAAATTCATAATCTTTTCTTATCCTCCAAAATTCAGTTTCTAATCTTTCAAAAATTCCTTTCTAATTCTTCAAAAATCATTTTCTAATTCTTCAAAAATCATTTTCTAATTCTTCAAAAATCATTTTCTAATTCTTCAAAAATCATTTTCTAATTCTTCAAAAATCATTTTCTAATCTTTCACGAATTCTATCCTAATATTTCAAAAACTCTTTTCTAATATTTGCCAAATTCCTTCCTAATCTTTTAAAAATTCCTTCTAATCTTTCTAAGTTTTTTTCAAATCTTTCAAAAGTTCTTTCTTAATCATTCAAAAATTCTTTTTTGGCCTTTCAAAATTCTATAAATGCTTAATTTAATGTTTATTAAAAACGAAATAAATATTGAAGGCTTAAGTTTTAAAAATATTGAATAATTCTATTTTTTCCTTAAGATAATCCTGTAAAAATTACGGTTTTTGGTATTGAAAACGGTATATAAAGAACTAATAAAATAACAGAACTAGAAAAATTGTATTTAAATTATTTCTGCGTTCCCTAATTTGCATATTAAATATTTGTGGCATTAGGAATTTTGTGAACACTGAATCTGGATCAATAAACTGAATTTATTTTTGTTTTGCCAAGAAATTGGTTTGTATTTAGCAAGATTCTAGTAGAACGGAAGGATTTTGTGGTATCTGTGGTCACGTGTATAATATTCCATTTCCAGGAGTTGACCAGATAGTTTGCATTTTCCTTATAGTGGCTAAATATTATAGTTTTGTTCAAGGTCATTTTGCCATGAAATCGATTTGGATTTGTGGCGTATTGGGAAACCCTGTAAGCAATTAGCTTACCTGTTTACCTGTGTTGTCTCCTGTGTATTATCTAGTCTGCGTAGGTATTACGGCTTGTTACGTATATGATTATAGAGCTTCACTCTAGCCTAACACAAAAGAAGAATAAAAGAATAGAGTAGACAGAGAAGCTTGGAGGAATACTAGACGTTATTTATATGTACGATATTATAGTAATTTCACAGTCGACTGAAATAGGTAACCCAATTAGTAAGCGAATATAATATTTTTATAAGTCTTCCCCAATAACACGTAAATAGACAACAGAGAGATAACAGAGTTTACTTTGTAAAGAGAAAAATCATTCCTATTTATATATTTACCATTTACATGACTGATGACCAATCGCCAACAATGGAGAACCAACGATGGGAAAATTCAGTGCCCCCGGACGAAATTAAACCCAAGAAACTCGTCAACCCCGTCAAAGAATCCATAACCAGGCAGAATCTCCACAGGGAACTTTTGTTCAACCAGAAAATGTAAGTTTGATCATCTTTTATCCTTTTATCACTGAATAATTGCAGTTAGCAGTGATGAAAATCCTGAAAACAGTAAAGAAAATTATAATTAGTACAATTCTAAATATTTTTATCAGAGAAAACCATGAAAACTGTAAGGAAAACGATGATTGACGTCAAATTCGTACAATTCAAAATATTTTTAACACCAAAAATCGTTAAAAGAGTAAAGAAAATTCAAATTTACATAAAACTTGTAAATTTCAATATATTTTTATCGCGGAAAATAAAAAAAGAGTACGAAAAACGATGATTGACGTAAAATTTCCTAATTCAAAATATTTTTATCACTGAAAATCGTGAAAAGAGTAAAGAAAGTGATAATTGACGCAAAATTCGTCAGATTAAAAATATTTTTATTGCGGAACATCTTTAAAATCATAAGAAAAATAATGATTGACTGAAATTTGAAAATATTGTTTGATTTTTCAGTGGGAAAGAAGTATTAAATCAGAAATCGGAGTTGCAAAGGGCGTTGGAGAAGAAGAAAATGAACAAAAAGGAAATTACGAATCCGTCCGAAATCGAGACGACCGTGAAGCGAATAATGTTTCATAATAACGATCAGCAGGGCGGTGAAAATAACAAGACGGCCCTGCAGCAGCAGACAAATAATGAATTCCAGCAGATCCATGCCAAAATTTTCAAGAAATAATTAAGTTACCGTACCTAATAATTATTTTCAATACCACAAACAAAACTAATCAATGAATAACAATATCATCTATCTATTCATGTACAAAAAACAGTTTTTAATTGCTAATAGAGTAAACCACACTATAAATACTGTAATAAATATTTAACTTTAAGCCAGCTCATATGCTCTAAGCTCTATGCAAATGCAAATATATAATCCTATATTATGTCTATGTAAATAAATATTTATTGCGTAACAACCGCGAATTCATTTCATTGCCGCTTTTCCTCCGTTTCTTGTTGACCTTCACTCTTCAGTTGCAATAGCAATCCTAATTATATCTTATCTGCATCACAGACGTCCTAAATAAAAGTAAATGCCAATCCGCATATTGCATCTTATCTCAAGAACTACCATATAATATATAATCGTCCACGTGATTCCTTTCTGCGCCTTGAACTTGCTTTTCTTCCAATACATCACTCCAATCGGCAAACACTTGACTCGTGTACTCACGGAGAAACACATTTCCTCTCCTCCTTCTCCTTACTTTATCTCCATTTCTTCACATTTTATCATTTTCTCCAGGGAATCAAACATTTTATCGCGGAAAAATGGTTTCTGCTGAGAAAATCAAGACTTCTCCTTACAAAGATCAAAAACCTGGAACATCCGGACTGAGAAAACCGACAAAAGTGTTTGAAAACGAGAAAAATTATACCGAGAATTTCATCGAGGCCATTTTGCTGTCTCAAGGAGAGAAAATCAAAGGGTCACTCTTAATTGTCGGGGGTGATGGTCGCTATTATTCTGGAAAAGCACTGGAAATCATCATTAACATTGCGGCTGCTCACAAGGTTTCTTAACAACATTTCCTTTCTCTTCCAAATCGAATCGAGACGTACAACTTTTCTTTTCAACAGGTGCGTAAATTACTTATTGGGAAAAACGGGATTTTATCCACACCCGCTGTTTCCCACTTGATCCGGAAGAATTCCGCCCTCGGAGGAATTGTTCTCACCGCGTCGCATAATCCAGGCGGTCCTGACTACGATTTCGGCATTAAATACAACATTTCCAATGGAGGACCCGCCCCAGACGCCGTGACTGAAAATATCTTTAAAATTGCCAGTGATCTTCAAGAAATTAATTCCGTTAAGGGCATTTCCGTCGATTTGGATGTTCTTGGTGTCAATAATTTCGATGTGAGTGTTCGATATTTATTTTTAACTTTTCCTCCTTCCTTGTATAATATTCTGATTTGTAAATAATTACTTAATTACTCATTTTGTTATGTACTTCCGTATTTAGGTCGATGGCTCAGAATTTACAGTTGAGGTTATCGACTCTGTTCGAGATTATGTTGATTTAATGAAGGATATTTTCGATTTTGAAGACTTGCGTAATTTCCTCAAGGACTTTCCCATTCTCATCAATTGTCTTAACGGAGGTTCGGCCTCTAATTGCATTTTAATGGAGGAAAACTATTTTAAGAAATTTTAATGACCCTTTTTTCGCTTTTAGTGACTGGTCCATATGCACGACAAATATTTTTGGAGGAACTGAAAACTCCCGAGTCATCTGTGATTAATGGGGTACCACTCCCTGATTTTGGGGGGCTCCACCCCGACCCTAACTTGACTTACGCCAAGGAATTAGTCGATGAACTTGTTAACAACGCCAAATACCAATTCGGAGCTGCTTATGATGGCGACGGAGACAGAAACATGCTCCTTGGACAAAATGGATTTTTCGTAACACCTTCCGATGCTCTTGCTGTCATTGCTGCCAACTCACAATCTATCAAATACTTTAAAAATGGGCTTAAGGGAGTAGCCCGGTCCATGCCCACCTCTATGGCCATCGAAAGGTTATTATTATGCACAAATTTTCCTCAAATCTTAATAATTTGAAGATTTTTTTGTAATAAAACTGAATTTTAATTGTAGAGTCGGAGAAAAACTGAATTTAAATGTTTATGAGGTTCCAACGGGGTGGAAATACTTTGGAAATCTCATGGATGCTGGAAAATTGTCCATTTGTGGAGAGGAGAGCTTCGGGTACACACAAATTGAGTCTTAACTCGGTAAAACGGCGTATCTGAATTATTTTACAGTAACTAGAGTTGCAGATACGCCTTTTTCCCCTACAAAGTCTAAATAATTATGGAAAATAGTAATAATTAAGAATAAATTTATATATTGAGGATATTTGTAATATTTTAGACTTGGTTCTGATCACATTCGAGAGAAAGACGGAATTTGGGCCTCACTTGCCTTCCTCTCCATTCTTTCTGCCAAGAAAACGACTGTTGAAGAACTGCTGAAATCCCATTGGGCCACTTACGGCAGAAATTACTTCCAGCGGTTGGACTACGAAAACATTGACACTGCCCCCGCAAACATAATGATGGAAAAATTGGAACAGAAACTAAATACACCCGAAGAACTGAAAAAATATGGAATCACCAAAACTGATAATTATGAGTACGTCGATATCGTTGACGGATCTGTGGCCAAAAAACAAGGACTTCGCGTATTTTTCCAGGACTCTTCCAGGATTGTGTTCAGATTAAGTGGAACTGGAAGCTCTGGAGCTACCGTGAGAATTTACTTGGAAAAAATTGCAACCGATGCTGGAAGTGGAGATGTGAACGTAAATTATCCTAATTATTAATAACATAATTTATTAAGCTTCTAAAACAAAGAAATTTAGAAAAAAAATCCAAATTTCTCCAGAGAAATTTGTTGAACTAAAAAAATGTGATTTTTCTACTACGAAGCACTTTTAAATGGTAATTTTTGGAAAAACCCGATTTAAACTTTTAGAAAACAAGTATTTTGTGTTGTTGATTCAATATTCACAATTTTTAATACACTCGACTTGACTATACAAACATTTCAAAATATTCTCCATTATCCTAATGAATGTAAACAGTCTCTATTTAGTTTACACGTGCTTTAACAGTATAGGTTAAATAATTTATTATTAAACTTAACAAAATATAATTAGGCTGCATAATAACAAGAATCTCCGAAAAACCAACACCATACATACACTATTCCAAATATCAACCTAATTAACTAATTGATTGCAGAAAGAACTGTCGGACCTGAAGAGAATTGCAGAGGAATTGAGTCAGCTGAAAGAAATAACGGGAAGGACCGCACCGACTGTCATCACATGATTCCCCATTTACTCCCCCTCCCCCAAAACTTCTTATTGCCATTTCAGTCCTCGTTTTGTCAATTCTGCTCTCGCTTCTGCAATTTCTTCCTGTAGCTCTTCAGAGGCAGCTATTTTGTCTTCGAAAGTTAAAGTGGAGGAAATCACACTCCAAGCACAATATGCCTACAAGAAAATAATTTCTCTAATAACTCTATTTTCAAAAACATTCTATTCCTTCCCATATCACTGTGTAATGTAAACTAAAAGTTGAAAAGAATTTATAGCTGGTAAAATTATCAATTGTCAAAGAATGAAACCAAAAAGCAAAATTAATCCGGTAAAATGAACAATCAATGCAATAAAGATATATTTAGATTTTTAAAACAAAGGAGTTTGACCTTATTTACGAAATAAAACAAAGGAATACTTTTTGAACTTTGAACACAATGAAATGAAAATCATAACTACTTCCTCGTTTCGCTAATAGTTTGTAAATACGAGGATAATAAATGCAAACAAATGACTCATAATAAATATTGCAACAGTAATCGATTGTAATTTGCACATTTGCAGACTAAGAAGGAAATTTTGCGTACAATTAAGTAGTTATTAAGTGTATTGATAAAAATGGTGTACAATGGAACAAAACAAAAGACAATAAATACTGGAAAACGATAAAACTAACTAAAATAGTATTAATTTATTTGTTGGTGACTTACAGCAAAGACAATTGCGGAATAAAGTGGTAACGGGAGCAAGACGAAATTGGCCAAAAAAGTTCTCTGATGACTTTCGATAATGCAAATCTGTGTGTAAACTCCGACAGTCCAAAATGTGAATAAACTAACAGCCCATATAAGAAAACGGACAAGTTTCGTCATTTTCGGTAAGAAAGAGAAATTTAGAAATTCTGAGTTGAAAGTGGAACAGAATTGTGCACTGTGGGTGTAAAATGATTTAATAATTGCGGGGGGGGAGAATGTCACCGAATTCAGCTACTGTTCCGAAATGTTTTCGGGGTAAAACTTGTAGAAAATGAGTGAAAACAGCTGAATGCGTGAAAAGCGGAGAATTGTGTGGAAGATTCACATGACAGCTGAGAATTTGAACTTGTTTGGGAAAAGAAAGAGGCGGCGGCCGCGTGAATTCAAATAAGTGAAAATAAAATGGACCCACTGGCCTACGAAAGTCTCCGAAACGAAACACTTTTATTTTTTGTAGAAAAACTGCTGGATAAAGAGTCCCGGACCCTGCATGACCTATCATGTCAGTTCGGATCGAAGAACTTTACAAAGGAAATGCGTCAGATCGCCGGGGGTTCACAGAGCGGCCTTAAAAAATTTCTGTCACAGTACCCGTCCATTTTCACGATCAAAAATGACATTGTGTCTTACACGAATACGAATATTATCAAGAAATCCGAATTATCGGATAATATTCGGGACTACGGCAAGGAAGCGGTCGAGTACTTTCGCAACCGACTGCTCCAGTACGGATTCGGAGTTCAAGTGCCTATAAAGAGTTTACTGGGTCATAGGTCACAGGCCAAGGCGGAGATCAGACACGTCTCCGGACAGCACATTAATGAGTTTAAAGATTTCCTTGTTAAGTTTGATGACGTTTTTCGGGTCGAGGGCGACTTTGTTTGTTTGAAGGAATTCGAAGGACTTAATACTAGCAATAACTACGAATTGAACTTTGACACCAATTCCGTTTTCGAAATTATCCGCTTTTTTGTTACGTGTTTAAAGGAAAGGGGACCCCTTCTAGTTGAACAATTATTTCATGCCAGTTCCGTCAATTTAAATTCCTATGAAAACTTCTTTAAAAATCCCAATGACCTCGTTACTTTTCTTAAGATGCAACCTAATTGTTTCCAGGTAAGACATAATTCACTAAATACATTAATTAAGTAGTAACAATTAATTAGCAGTATTTTTATTCAAATTTACCGGTTTTTTATGTTTCCAGGTGCAATCAAATTTGGTAACACTTCTGGATTCATCTGAAATTCACTTACAATACTTAAAAGCGCCGCACACGAAGCAAGAAAGAGAAAAGGCGGCGGCGGAAAAAGAAAAGGCAGCAGTGATCGAGAGAATAGAACCGCCGCCCGCCCCTAAATCCAATCAACCGTCCCTTAAGCAAAGAGTCAATTCAATTTTACTAAAGACATTAACGGAAAATAGTGAAAAGGACTATAAATCCAATAGCAAGTCAGACATGGACTTTTCGGTGTTGATGAAGACAACGGACATTGAGGAACTCAAGAATCACATCGCCTCAAGAACCAGTGTCGTAGCCAACCTTAAGAAATGTCAGTTAATTGTTGATGAGATTATGAGTGCTGGGGACCCTATTGCAGTCGACTGCGAAGGGGTCAACCTAGGCATCGATGGAGTCCTCACCACAGTCCAAGTCGGCTGTATTAGAGGAACTGTCTTCATTTTCGATGTTTTTACTCTCCCAGGAATGGGCAGAATTCTTAAAACCCTCCTAGAAGACCCTAATCTCGTTAAGGTTACCTTTTTAACTTTTTTCATTTCTCTAAAACTATTATTTACACTTATAGATGCATTTCTTACACACGATTTCATTTAATACTGACAGATTTAATTGAAACATTGAAAAATATTTGATATTGTCTTGAAAAATTGCAAATTAATAGTAAGTTTCTTGAAATGGGTCCATTAATTTGTCTTTGTCTTGAAAAATTAGTCAAATTAATCTAATACTCTCTTGAAAATTTCAAAGAAACGTAGGATTTCATGAAGAAATGAAAATTTCCTGCCATGTGTCTTGAAATATTGTAATGAATATAATATATTGAAAAATTGCATAATTGCAAAATGTAACATTTACTTTAAAAATTCTAAATAATGCATTTGCTTGAAATTTTTTAAATAATGTAATATTTTCTGGAAAAATTCTAATTAATTTAGCAGCTTCTTGAAAAATTCAATGTAATATTTACTTGAAAAATTCAAAATAATGTAATAATTTCTTAAAAGTGCAAATTGATGCAAAAACAAATATATTAATAATTAATTTACCATAAATTTTACTGTTAGTTATAAAAGTATAAAATATTTTGTAGGTAATGCACGATTGTCGGAACGATTCTGTGAACCTTTTCAATCAATTCGGGATTCACCTGAAGAACGTGTTTGACACTCAGGCAGCTCATGTTGTGATCCAGTTAAAAGACGCGGCTCGCTCCGAATCGAAAGTAAAGAATATCAGTCTGAATAATCTCTGTCAGATTTACGGTGCCATTGCGAATCCCTTCAAGGACCGTGTGAAGTCCGTTTATCGTCACGATCAAAAGTATTGGAGTCGCCGTCCCCTGACGAAGCAGATGATTAGCTACGCCGCCTGTGACGTTTTGTGCCTCGTCCCTTCCATCTACAACGAACTCAAGTCCAGAATCAAGGAGGAACACATCGACCTCTTCACAGAACTCTGCAATGAACAAATCCTCACACACATTGAACCAGAAGAGATTCGAAGTCGAAGGAGACTTCGCAAAAATGAAGCTGATCTCGAAGAACTCACCTTCAAGATTCGCAACAGTGACAACTTGGTGCTTTCCAACAGAGAAATGCGACTTCTCAAGTAACAAAAATATTCTTAGCCCTTTTAATACTCATTTTTTATTTTTAAGTGCTAATTTTATTTCAGAAACCCGATATAAATTGGTTCAAGAATTTCTAAAAGATTAAAACCTATGAAAAGTTATCGGGAGACATTTTTAAACTCTGTTTTTAGAAGATAATTAATACCATTTGGGATTTTTTAGAAAGCTTAGTTGATTTTACCAGTGTAAAAGGGTTAAATTAATACCAATCGGGATTTTTTAGAAAGCTTAGTTGATTTTACCAGAGTAAAAGAGTTAAATTAATACCAATTTGGATTTTTTAGAAAACTTAGTTGATTTTACCAGAGTAAAAGGGTTAAATTAATACCAATTGGGATTTTTTAGGAAGTTTAGTTGATTTTACTAGCGTAAAATGATTAATTACTACAAAAATTGATATTTTACAGGAATTTTAGATGATTTCACGATCTTAAAGGGTTATTTTGATACTAAAATTGATATTTTGTGCATCTTACTATATTTTACCAGAGTAAAGGGTTAATTTGGAAATTTGTAATATGTAGACATATGGACCTAACGGAGGAGGATGTGAAAAAGCTGAAAGGTTCTTTAAAGGTGGCTAAGAAATTGGAGAAGATGACTAAATGCAATTCTTCAGAGTCGAGTGGGGAGTCGAATTTCCCCTCGTTGGAGATATCTTCGCAAGAGTCGAATCCGATAGACGAGCGAATCGAGAAGATCGACTCGATCGAGGCGATCATCAATCAAATCATTCACAACCGGGATTCGTTGACATTGGGGGGGAAGGTGAATGTGGGCTGTCAAACTGTCATTAGTGGCGACGTTCAAGCTCTTTGACTAACTTGGAGATTAACTCAACTATCCTTATTTAATTTTAATTGTTATTAATATCTTCGATATCTAACATTATGATTAATCTGCCGTTAATAATAAATTCGCCATATTTAACATTTAGCTTTTTCCCTTTTTATTTCATTAATTTTCTTTTTAGTTATCACAAATCGGTGCGTAGGTTCGACAAATGTGCCCTTGAAAATCCCTAAGTATTTCTGCCTGTCCTTGCTGAGACTGAAATTACAAATTATGCAATTAATTAATTTTCAATACAATAAATAACGATTCGGTCAGCAGAAATATTTACCGGGGATGGAAAAACGCTTAATTATCGCTTACATGTTGGATGGTGATTGTCGGAATGAAAGAAACGGAAGGCTGGAGTGCGTGAGTCATTTCTCCGTAGTCGAAAAGTAATTTATCCCCCTCTTCATTTTTCCAGCATTCTAATACTGAGTCATAGGCCCCAATTTTCAACTCTTTTGCACACTAAATCAAAAATAATACACAAAAACATTCAAATCTTTGAAAATCCTCTTTCTCTTTCTGTCTACTCTTTAATTACAAATTATATTACAAATTACCTCTTTAGCAATGGCTTCGGGAAACCGGTTACTATTGATCATACAAGAGATATACTGGGATAATAAAAGATCATCGGAAATGTGTTTGATGGCACAGGCGTGCAATTTATTTCCTTGGCATTCTACTTCGCCATGTTGACAATCAAACTTGTAAACGCCCTTCTAAACACCATAGAACATAAATAATCGATTATTAACGATTATTTCAAAAAAATCTCTAATCAATTCATTTTTTCGATTCCTTGCCCAAGAACTCACTTTGTGACTGTTCGTTGCTTTTCCAAAAGGAATAAACACGGGTGTTATCCGAGATCGATATTTTTCGTAAGCTGGCATGAATTGCTTTCTTATGAAGTGACGACTGTCCGGACATAAGACTTCGTAATAGATAGCAACTTCGATTTTACTACTATTTATCGGCTGGGCCTTACAAAAAATAAAAAAACACACCATCTCCATCAAAATATCTAATATTTTAATTATGTACATTATTTACATATTTTACACCTCCTAAAATTATGAATTGCTAAGAAAATCATGCTATTTAGGTTGGAAAATTGGAAACTAATTTTAAAATATAAAATTTTAGTTTTAGCCACACCCAAAAATCCCGTCTTTAGAAAATCTGAATTCCAAATTAGAAATAATCGTGTTTTTCATCTGTATAAAAAATTGGGAAGCACTGTAAAAAGTGCAAAACTGCGAAAACCCGATTTACCTCATTGAAGTTCTGGATCTGAATAACATTTTCGCTGTATTTGTACTGAATAATAACAATAAGAAGACAAATGACGAGTCCGAGAGCCAATAAATACAGTCTACGGTTGCACATTTCTCATTTTCTCCTCGCTGACCCCAAAGCGACTAAAGGACAGGCGACTACAACAAGGAAATGATAAAGCGGAAGTGCTAATTAGTTCCTTGCACTTTTGGCAATGTTTATAATTGACTTGATGTGGAGATAATTCAAAAGCGAGCGCTCTGTCATTAGTTGGAGAAAGGGTGAAGATGAGTGACTGAATTGACTGACGAGACAGGCAAAAAATAAAAACGGGTAGAACGGGGTAGAAGAGCAGTTAAAAGTGAAATGAGGGAATAAAAAATTGACGTGCCCCCTGTGAGAGTTGAACTCACGACCCCTGGTTTACGAGACCAGTGCTCTAACCTCTGAGCTAAAGGGGCAATACGTACAGAGTCAGTCAGCAAATGCACTCCTTCAACCTGGACTCCATAATCGCTCCGACTTGCACGAAATTCAGGTTTATTCACCTCTCAGTCAGGTCCATCTCGGTCTTTAGTCCACCGTTTCCACTTTCTAGATATTTTCTAGACGCCAACAAATACCAACGCCTAAGCTTTCCATATGTAACTAATTAAATGAACAAATTGTAAATTCTTTCTTATTTATACGTACCTTATGCATAATGTGCAAATTTTTAAGTTGTTTCCAGTCAAATTAAACTGTATATAGGTATGGGCTAGAAAAACTCAGAACAAAGCAAACCTCACTAAATACGATGCATTTACCGTTAGAACAAATCTCTACCTTTCAATTGTCTCTCGCTGTATCTACCTGGATTTATACAAACTGAAAAAGAAGCTAAATTCATGTCTGTATGCATTACTGTGTCCCTGTCCTCCCTGTACTAAATATTCATAGTCAACTGGTAAGCTTTTGAAAAGTATTCCTTTTTTATTCAGTTTAGTTTTGTTGTTATTGCCTTAGAAAATGGAAGAAACTTGTCTCTGTTTGTTAAACCGGTTGTAGCGATTTAGAAGAATGCAAGTAAATTGGTAATTCATTCTAAAGCATATAATATCCCGATAGGAAAACAATTTATTCAGGTCTATGCTCAGCTATTACGGTAAGTATCGAAATAAAACCGAATCAGCCGAATCGCCCAGTGTGTGACAGTGTCAAAAAAGAAAGTGGCTTATACTTTATTAAAGGGTACGCAGTAGTTAATAAACCGTAAATCAGCAATGTCGCAAAGTGTACCAAGTGGTGAGAATAATAGCTTTAATTTTTAAATTTGCCAAATTTTATTCCGCCATACAATTAAAATCGCAAATTATTGAAAATCTATTGTGAGTAGCGAATTAAAAATTACCAGCTAAGTTTCACTGAGATTGAGATGAATAATTATTTTATATGATAACTGCACAACAATAATTTAATGAAATAAGTAATATTCATAAATATTTATTTCGGTTTCAGAGAGACTGCATTAAGTGACTGCAAAATTGAACGTGACAAAAATTAGATCATCAAATTGTAATTCTTATGTTGTAGAAATCTTTGCTTCGCGTGTGTATTTGATCGAATTGACCCGGAGAAAGCAAGAAACCTAAACAGAGAGGAAATAACGATGGGGAGCATTCCCGCCACTGACCTTGCAAGCCTCTTTGAATGTCCCGTATGCTTTGATTACGTTCTCCCTCCGATTTTTCAGTGCCAAGCAGGTCATCTCGTCTGCTCGGAGTGCAGACCGAAACTGGATTGTTGTCCAACATGCCGTGGTCCATTAGGTAAGAGGAAATCAGTACTTATTGTCGTGTTTGTCAATCTATGCTTGAAATGAACTGAGATACTCATATTTCTTTTAATCTTAGGTAGCATAAGAAATCTGGCCATGGAAAAACTGGCGGAAACGGTTTTCTTTCCTTGCAAGTATTCCTCCAATGGTTGCACAACCCGTTTACTATATAACGGAAAAACAGAGCACGAGCATACCTGCGAATTTAGACCTTGTGTCTGCCCAATCCCTCGTGGTGATTGTAAGTGGCAAGGTAGTTTAGAGCAAGTTATGCCCCATATAGCGAGCACCCATAAAAGGGTCACAACACTGAAAAGTAATTTATGTCATAATTATTATGATCATCAAGTCATTTTCTAGAATTTTCAAAATATGGTACAAATTAATTCCATATTCCATATAATTCAAAGTGGCCTAACGAATTTCGTTTAATTTCAGATGAAGATATAGTATTCCTAGCAGTTGATATTAACCTTGCTGGTCGTCTCGATTGGGTAATGATGCAATACTGTTTCGGACATGATTTTGTGCTGACGCTAGAAAAACAAAAAGTCGGTCACAATCAGCAAATATTGTTCTTTTCCACAGTTCAAATAATAGCATCTCGGGAACAAGCTAAAAAGTTTACATATAGGTAGTTTTATGGATTAAAAATTTTACATATTGTGTTTGAAAGTGTGTAAAATACTATTGGAACCATTTGCCATGAATGAATATGCTTTAATGCTGCTTTATAGATTGGAATTGACCGACCACCAAAGACATCTTATTTGGAAAGATGCTCCTAGATCTGTTCATGAAGAGGCTCCTTCGGCTGTAAACCATGAAGGTTTCGTATTCGACGAAAGACAGGCAAAGTTTTTTGCTAAAGACGGAAATTTGGCCATTATCTCCACAATTTATAGGGTGAGTTTTCTGTGCTAAATTAAATACCAATATATTTTGCACAGTTTATCAGGCACTTTTGCTTGAAACAAAAAAATATTCGTAAATCTTTAATGGCCAATAATTTTAATGGCTTTATTTAGAATTAGAACCTTTTCAATTTTCAACTGATGGCTACTTCATAATGGTTTAATCCGAAGACTTTGTGATCCAACACTCAACCAAGACAAGACCAAAATTAACTTTTGCGCAGGGAGATGTACAGGGGGAATCAAATCAGAGACTTTTTGAATGCTCATTTGCATATTACTTAATCTAGTTGTCTCAATAAATTATTGTAATATATCCATGAACCTTAAATGGTATACTCATGTTTATATTTTATTTGACCCAATTTTATAACAAATATTGAATAATATATGCCTAAGTAAAAACCCTTTTTGCCAGCAGCACTGCATAAAAAGTGTATTTTTGTGTTTTAGTCAAATTGCTGTAATATGCAATAACTAAGATTGGGGAATATAATATTACTTGCAATTTTGTGAACCTTCCTCAAAGAAGTAATGTGTAAAAATAAGTAGCGAAAAATATGGAAAAAGCATTGGTGCATGTAGAAAAATGTAAGAATTGACGATTTAATTTTGTGTTCCTAAATACTAATTTATTTTATGGTAAAATGAGTATAATTGTATAGGAATGGCGATTTTAATTTACGAAAAACTGATTACTTTTACTTTGCAATATAATGATCGCCTTAATTTAAATATTATTACTACTAATGTGTACATGTACAGTAATAGTAAAGCTTAATATAATGTGCTAGGCATGCAATCTCAATACTTAGTATGCAATATTTTTCTTCTTCCAAAATGAACACTAATTCTCAAAAAACTGTGATTGCTTTGACTCTATTAAGTATTTTTTAAGGTACAAAACCATTGTGATTAATGGAAAAGTGTGTTAGCAATTACCAATTAGTGTATTTACCTATAATAATACGTAACTTTTTTAAAACAAAATTACATATTTATTCTTTTTTTAATATTATTATTCTGTTATAGTCCTTCAAAAATAACTATATATAGGTGTCCCTATAACTAAAATGCACCACTGATTTTATAGGGGTCAAAACGAAAAATATTCCCATAGAATTTTTTCAAGAACTTTTATATGGTCCTTTGGAATATCTTCTATACATGTGACAATGATGTTGGGTATTTACATTCCTTTGTATACCATTTTGTTTCACTAATAGTTTTTGCAACAATTATTATGGCTCGTGGGGAGAATACAATTTTTTCTCAGATATAGTCCATTAAATTACTTGGATACAGAATAATGTCAAAATCATAATTGGCTAGTGGTGAAGGTAGACTTTGACATTCTGTAGTGAAAATATAAACCCCAACAAACCACACAACAAGAAAATTACGTAACTTCAACGTAGTTATCAAACGCATTTACCACAGAGATTGTGTCCGCTTTAGGATATTGTTTTTCTCCTAAGAAAAGTTACGCATTAATACTGTCCTTAGCATTACGATATTATCACGTAATGAGAAATACAGCAGAACTACGTATTTTTGATGTGTGCGTTTATGTAGTTTATACATATTTTTAATGTAACAATTGTGATACATCCCTTCCAGCACGTAATTGTTACGCATTTATGTGTACTTATTAACTACGTAGTTTGTTATCTGTTTTTACTATTAAACTACGGTATGCAGAATGCTTAATAATTACAACCAAAACTAGATTTTCTCTGTTGACTGGTGGTTTGTTGGGAGAGATTAGAACAACCCGGATATATTTTGCATGTAAATCCATAACCGTAATTTTTTATCTTAGAATGTCAGAATACAGTAATGAATTTTAAGAAATTTTCAAAATTACCAATTAGTTGGGTACAGTTTTTGAATTGTAATGGGGTGTCAATTAACAATGATACAATATTCTGTTCTGACAGTTGACATCGGTACTTGGAGTTGTCTTTGACTATTGTATATTAACTAATAGTTCTATTCAAATACTCGAATATTTTACTATCTTCAAAAAGGAGTAATCGGATAAAAGGAATGTTAATCGCAATTACTACAAAATATATAACGACAAGTGTTAATAGAATCCTAGAGCCTATTGAAACAATTTCATCTGCAATGAAATGAATACAAACGACTTTAGTCGAATTGGATGCGCTAGGCTTTATTGATAATTGTAGGGCAAAATTAGTTTCGATTTGCTTCGTTTCAAAAACGACAAACGCGTATTTTTCGTTTCGTTTTTCAAAAACTCGTTTCGTTTTTGAAAAATTTGTTTCGTTTTCGTTTCGTTTTCAAAAAAACCGTTTCGTTTTGCCTAAAAAGCGAAACGAAATAAACACGTTTTTCATTTTTAAGAACGAAACAGTCCGACCTCTAATATCGATAGTACATTTCATTTTCATTTATGTATTACCGGTGTTCGCCTAATGCATTTCGGACTGCGAAAAACGCTTAAAAACGAAAGTGATAAAAATATGAAGTGAAAAAATTGCTGCGTAGTGCGAAAAATGAAAATTAACTGAAATTGAGGCCATGAGAAACCATTTATTAACTCGAATGACAATCTAAACTATTATAAACTCCAGGCCATAATCTCGCAAAATATCTGGATAAATTAAGGTTTAGAGGTGACCACCATTTTGGAAACTGCAAAGCAAGTTAACATGGAAAAAGTTCACTTTCTTAAAAGCGGATAACTCCAACATTAAAGAAGTAAATGCAAATGTGAAAATGTAGAAAGAACCTCCATTACATTAGCAAAATTCTCAACTGTTGAATTTTTGATTCATCGCCTGTGCTTTGAGAAAAAAGTAGTTAAAAAAAGCCAACAGTATGAATCGAACCAATCTACTTCGATTCATACTGTTGGCTTTTTTAAACTACTTTTTTCTCAAAGCACAGGCGATGAATCAAAAATTCAACAGTTGGGAATTTTGCTAATGTAATAAAGATTCTTTCTACATTTTCACATTTGCATTTACTTCTTTAATGTTGGAGTTATCCGCTTTTTACTAACTAACAAGCTAACTAACATCTATCCGCGTTGTTGAAAAATAACGACAGCCAAACTCATACAGTAAGACATCCGACAAGTCAGACCTACCCTACCATACAAACATAGCCTGTTTACCTGTTTTAATAAAGAAGAGTCATTATCTATTAAAGCAGGTAAACAGCATTATTATAATGACAAAGTTAGGCAGGCTCATTTGGCTCATTATTAGCCATTATTAATGACTAATGAACCTAACTTTGTCTAATATTGCAGGATAAGTCAATTCTTCTTCGGTTCCGATAATTGCTCGTCAAGAGCAATATGTGGCTTGAGATTTAATTAGCTGTGTAAACGTGTCAATCTAGTTGACAAGGAGTAGCGTCGCGAGCTTTACAGAATTTATCATTTCATGTAATAATAAAACGTATAATGCATTGCGCCCACTGGTTTAAATATTCAGAGAGGTAGACGTAGTAGAATATTTAACCCAGTGGGCTCTCATTACTATAATCTCAATTATCGGAAAGGCCCACCCACACTCGGTAGCTCACTATTCCGACACCTCTCCAATAATTATTCGACTATGATTATTGTTGCGTTTTCATTTCTGCATAACACACAACACACTTGTCGGATGCCTTCAATGCCGTACGATATCTTGTACACAGGAATGGTTCGTATATCATAAACATAATTCGAAATTTGTGATTTAACCGCTTCGTTTTTCGGTTTCAAAATGGGGGACTGATTGCCACCTTAATTGTAGACACAACTTTTAATTCTGAGAGGAAATTAAGGCTGAGTCTATACCTAGAGAGCGTATTCTAAATTCTGTGATGAAGAAATGACCTTGAATGAAAGATAATCATAAAGCGTGTGTCTACCACAATTTAAAAAATAGTAAACAAAAAGCAGCTGTGTATGCTTTATTTATTTACTCATTTCATTCCACCATATTATGCACAAATAAGACTCATTTCAGGTTTCCCCGAAATCCCAAAGTCATTGAGTAATAATCCTCATTGGCTTCGATTTTCAATGTAATTTTCAAAAATCCATATTTAAGGATTTTTTGAACCTTTGGAGGATCATGACTTACAAATTCGAAAAGAGGACAAAAATATGTAGGGACCACAGCCTTGGTTTTTTGAAAATATATCTTCAATTACAATAACCACATTGTTTTATCTGTCTCACCATGTTATAAGGATAGGAACAAATTTTTGTGATTTTAACTTTTCAAATTGGAATAAAAGTTATATTTTAAGGAATTTAATTTGACAAAGACTATTATATAGTTGACACAATGTCTTCCAACGGGTCCATTATATTATTTTCTGCCACTGATCCAGATGGTGACGCTAATGTTCATATCGAGTACTCTTCTTCAGATCCAAACATTACTCTTTCGTCAGAGAGAGACTGGCACCGAGCTTCTTTCATATCTGGGCCTCCCACACCTGGGGAACTTCCGTACATTTTTGAAATAACCGCCACAGAGGTTCCTTCTAATCCCCCAGCACAAACGAAAGCTCTTGTCGTTGTCAATTATCCAATTGAGCAAATTTTCACTGCGCCATTTCATTTAAAGACTATTTTTTGGCTGCCAATTCGTCCACAACAAACCGTCATCTATGATTTCCTTAATAGCAATCATACAGTTGTTTTTGAGGATGCTAATTTTGAGATTTATGGTAAGGATATACGAGCTAAACGGTCCATATATGAAGATGAATTGGAACATGGAATGTATTATTACAAGACAATTGAATATGGTGAACACCATTCAACCTTTGCCCTATTTGCTGGTAAGTTTACACATTATTCTACATACATTTGCAACATACAGCGTTGACCCTTAGTCACGCACCTAGTCACGCAGGGAAATAGCATTACGTACGATGTTTTAAAATGCCTGTCAAACATTTGACAGGCTTTTTTCAAATATTACATGTATTTTTCTACGGTGCATGACTTGTGACCCAAACCCTATGTCATTTCCCTATGGTGCGTGACTTGGAGCCAACGCTGTATGACTTAAAGTTAAGGTACTTTAAAGTGTAACATAAGCTTGCATTGAACTTTTTCCAGCTCCATTAGGCTCATCAACATGGCGGACAGCAGGTACTCTTTCATGTGAACGATATATTAATGTTTAATAAGTACCACGGCTTAACTTTAACTTAAATGCCTAGTCTACTAGAAAAAGCTTATTATCTTTCGATTTGTAATATTTTATACGAAACCCATCTGCCATACTTTAACAAATATATGGATACCATGTTTCAGATTAATCTGATTGTCGCCAGTGCAAGGGGAAAGACTGGTTCGTCTTCTGGAGCTGTGACGAAATATGCAATTACGGTTTAATTTGTATGAACATAAACTGTAGGTAGAATTACCACCACAATTTAAAAAGTAAAAAATGAAAAGCAAATATGATTAGAGAAAAGTGATTTTCGCCATTTCATTTGCGACAATTCCATGAAGTATTCATAAAATTCTGCATTAAGACTGAAGGTTACTCTACAGTGAGATTAAACTTGACTGTGTGTCAGTCTCTGCAATCATCATGCATGTATGCAATCATCATCAGTAATTAGGCTCCCTTCATATTTTTGGCGTGATAATTTCCACAGGCACTACTTACAGTTAGTTGAACGCTTGTTGCGAAGAGATGACTTTAAGGGCAAAGTTTTCTTGCTTTCTATTGGCTAAAAATATTTGTGAAATAAATTGTTTTATAGATTTTTTGCCTGCCGGCGGCCATCTTTTTTTCTTTATCAAAATTATCGTTGACAAAGTCCTGAAAAGCGGAGTCACATTGTAAGCAGTTGTAATATTATAATTTCAGATACCGATTCAGATTATTTTTACATGAAACTCCAGTGTGACACTTGATTCTACAAGTTGTGTGTGTCTTACACACACATCCATTTTTTGGCAACCTGACTTACATTTTCGAATAGAAGCCTTGCTGTATGAAGTTACTGAGCAGATGGCTGTTGTGCATTTAGCATACGTAGTTCGCCAATAGCCAGTATTTGGAGATTGCCGTTTTGATATCGTTGTAAAACAAACGCACAATTCGTTTGATAGATCGGTCAATGGAGATGAAAGCAATACTTTACAGAAAGTGTAAACACGGAAATGTGTCTTTATCCATCACTCGAATTGACCGATCTGTCAATGATCAGTAATGATCAATCAAAATAATGATCAATCTGTATCTGAATTTAATATTACAGTTGCTTCAATCTGCAATTACTACTTATATAATTTTTTATGACTTGAATGTTTTGACTTTATTATACTAACGCAACACAAATTACATTTTATTTTAAATGATTAATATAATATCTACAAATACTGCGAAGATTAATAAACCGCACGGACGGACAGACAGACAGATAGACAGAGCGTTCATTTAATGTAACTCCGTTACATAATAAAGGATTATTCCATTCAGTATGCATTACAAACAATGATCAATATGCGTTCTCACAGGGACTGGAGTGCCGTACTTCAAAAGACTAGTCCTTGAAACTTAAAGTCTAAGTCCTCTCTGGAACTACGACAAAAGATATATATTGTTTTTTCCATTAATTTTATTAGAAATATAATTATGAGATATGTGAACTCTCGAGAAGATACCCTGTATTTTTAACAGGGGACCTATTGCGATCCTAGTGTGCACAAACCTTGGTTCATCAATCTAATCATATTATTATTTACATTATATTATCCCTATAAGTTATAATTTTCACAGTAAGATGTATTATGTAATAAGGCAAAGCTAAGCAAAGATGAGGGAGAAATGGAAAGACCTCAATCCCAACCAACTTCTCCACACAAGTAAAGAACTCTTCCAGCAACCCTTGAGCAAAGGACCATTTACTTTGTTAACTGTCAATACTTCCTGTGCTAAAGAATCTGTACACAGATCACTCAGCACAAGAAGAGATGAAGTTTATTTATGCCTTTCTTAGTGCTTTATACTTACTTCACCCGTATTTCAAGCTAAAGTCCAAACAGGAGCATTGACAACTTTGACTCCTACTCAAATTGAACCGCAGAGGTTCAGCTAGACAGAAACAAAATTCATTCCGATTTTACTCGTTGACTTATCTAGTTCCCTTCCAAAATCTCTCTCAAAGCTTCGTTGACTTTTCAAACAAGTAAATATAAGTACAAAAGGTATTCAAAACCTATTTACTACAATCTTCACAATTTCACTTAAGTAAGTTCAACTCATTGCAATCACATGGTGTAAACTTCAATACTTATTCGGTATGTAACTTGAAATCAAAATATATTCATCCGAATCTTTTAATTCATAATTTCTAAGTATATTCCAGAAACGGATAATTTCAAGACAACAAATGGGATTAGGCCTGTACTAGGGTAATGCGAAATTCTTGGTGTAACAAATTAAAGACGTGTACAAGCATTACAATCATAAGTACCCTAAAAAGTATAAACTATTGAAAAGTGTTTACCACTAACAACTGATAAGGACTTCACAGCTCTCAAATTACAAGTCTAGTACTATGGATAAAAATAAAGGAAGTACTATTCTCAAATATTAACTTCTACCCTAGTTAATAAACCGAAAACCGAGGACCTGAAATTCCTAAAAATATTAAGGAACCCAACGAAATAAATACAAATATATTATTGTTCTAATCAGTTTAGCCTCATAAAGTATCTCCGATACTTAATATTATGATTATGAAATACTAAATTACATGCTGATTTACACCATTGTATAATGATTACCAACAAATTTCTTAAAAGCTATTAATAAAACTAAAGTGTAAAGTGAAATAAACGTATGAAATTTTTTTTTGACAATTCTAAGTAAATTAAATTAAGGGAGAAGAAGAAAGAAAGAAGAAGAAAGCAAAAGATTGCGAGAGAAAGGAATGATTGTTGAACAAAGCAATGCAAGAGGAAGAAATGGAATGTGCAACTAGTTCCAGAGTGAAGCGAGGCATGCGTGTTGGAAGGAAGGAAAGCCCATCCTGATTTCACTTCACTTTCTCTGTTCAAACTTTCACATCTTCTTCTACTTTCTCTTTTACTTTCTCCAAATTTATTTTCCAATTAATCTCATTCCAACTCAATTTTCAATTTTTAGATTAGACCGGGTAATTTAGAGTTATTAGTTTAAGAGTTTTAATTGCCATTTAATTGTCAGAATGTCGGCGTCAACGAGTTTGCCTCGTCCGAGTGTCAAGACCTTAATGTCGTCTTGCTTTGCCTTCACGAAATCCACGGTGACCAGTTGCTGGGAAAAGATCGACGAGAAGAGAAAAGAACAAGTCAATTTCACAAAAGACCCAACGGCCGCACTCAAGAAGGACAGTGAAATGACAGAATTCGGCACTTTCGAAAGACAAGAAAGTGTCGGCGGATTCGATGAGTTTGGCGGGACGGGCGACAAAATTACAGAATGGCAGGCGGGCTGGAATGTCACCAATGCAATTCAAGTCCGCAATTTCATTTAAATTGAAATATTTCACTTTTACTGATTTTGGTCATATTCTAAAATTATTTGACAATTCTTTATAATTTTTGCTGGGAAAGAGAATTCTGTTCTTCCTTGGGAAAAAGATATTTTTTCATAATTTTTGTTGGGAAAAAGATTTTTTTCATGATTTTAGTTGGGAAAAAGATTTATTCATGATTTTTGTTAGGAAAAAGATTTTTTCATGATTTTTGTTGGGAAAAAGAGATTTTTCATGACATTTGTTGGGGAAAAGAATTTTTTATGATTTTTGTCAGAAAAGGGACTTTTTATGATTTTTATTGGAAATAAGAGATGTTTTCATGCTTTTTGTTGGCAATAAGAGATTTTTTCTAGTTTTTGTTGGAAAATAGAGATTCTTTCTTGATTTTTGTTGGAAAAAAGAATGTTTTGATTTGCACTGGCAAATGGACATTACTTTAAATCAGAACAGAATGAAATTTCTACGGGAAAATGGACATTTTCATGGGAAATATGAAATAATTCCAAGTTTTGGTATTTAAATGAAAATATTTGCGCTAATGTTGAAAAAAATTGTTTTTGTTATTAGGGAATGTTCTTGGTATCTTTGCCGTATGCGGTTTTGCACGGTGGATACTGGGCGATAGTGGCAATGATTGGTGTGGCTTACATTTGCTGCTACACGGGGAAGATTCTTGTGGAATGTCTTTACGAACAAGACGAAAACGGAATGAGTGTCCGCGTAAGAGATTCTTACGTCTCTATAGCCAAAGTGTGTTTCGGGGAAAAGGCTGGTCCCCTTTTTGTCAACTCGGCGCAGATTATCGAACTCTTGATGACCTGCATCCTTTACATTGTACTCTGTGGAGACCTCATGATCGGTAATCCATTTATTCCATTTCCAGCAGGGATAGAAACTATTTTAACAAAGATTTTACAATTACTATTGGTAATTATTATTTTTTTTATTTTTTTGAGAAAATTGGGAAATGGAAATAAAACGTAGTGCCAAAAGCCAATAATCTATCATTTTCTCACTTAAAAAAGCATTATTTCCCATCTTTCCCACATTTCTCACATTCCCCGTTACGACATTTTACATTTACTTCCTATATATTTTCCATTATTTTCCAAATTTTCCTTAATTTTTCATATTTCCTACACTTTCCTATAATTTCCCTCATTTCTCCCAGGTGTCCAACAACAAATCTATATATATTGGAAATTGGAATACTGGAAACTATAATTTGAATGCTTTGATTAGAAACTTTCCCCGAGACTCCGATAGACTCTCGTTCGTGGATGATGCTGTGCGGGATGATTTTGATTCCGTGCAGTTTCCTAAAGAACTTGCAGCACGTGTCGACACTTTCCTTTTGGTGCACAGTGGCCCACTTCCTCATCAACTTCATCATTATCGCCTACTGTTTGGCCTGCATTGGTAACTGGGACTTGGGTCAGGTCGCCTTCAGTGTTGACCTCGAAACTTTCCCAATTTCCCTGGGAATTATCGTTTTCTCGTACACTTCCCACATCTTCCTCCCCACTCTCGAGGGAAACATGAAGGATCCAACACAATTCGCAAAAATGCTTGATTGGTCGCACATCGCAGCCGCAGGATTCAAATCTGGTTTCGGATACCTCGCATTTCTCACCTGGCAGACCAGCACCATGCAGGTTATCACCATTTCAAACAATAATCATTGAAAAATATCCAACAAATTGCTCGAAAAAATACCTTTTCAATTATTTTTTATATTTTTTGATATGTTTTGAAAAAAATCATTTCAGGTGATCACGAATAATTTGCCAACGATCTGGAAAAGTTTGGTGAACGTGATTTTGGTGTTGAAAGCTGTTCTAAGTTATCCATTGCCATACTATGCGGCGAGTGAGTTGCTGGAGAGAATTTTCTTCCGCGGCCGACCCTTCCAGCCGATTTACGACAAGGACGAAGTATTGACTGTTCCTGGCTGCGCCTTCCGAGTCACCGTCGTGGTCATCACAATCCTCATGGCCATTGGAATCCCCCACTTCGGAATCCTCATGGGGTTCATCGGAAACTTCACGGGAACCATGTTGTCCTTCATTTGGCCCTGCTACTTCCACCTCAAAATCAAGGGAAACTCCCTCAAGTGGCAAACCGTTGCCTTCGACTGCTTCATCATCTTCATCGGATTCACCTTTGGAATCATCGGAATCTACGACTCGGGAAATGCCATGATTGAAGCTTTCCAAATCGGGCTTCCAATCTAATCACTTCCAAAACATTTCAATAAGTCTTCCAATCAAATGACAATAATGTCTTCCAATAACACAACTTATAGGTACCAGAATAGAAAATATTGTAGGGAATATTCATAAATCATGTAAATATATTATATCAATGCATAATACAAATAAATTACGCTCTTCCAGGCATTGTCATAAGCTAACGGTTCCCCAACAAACGTTGCATAATATCTATTTAAGGCAAAATATGTTTAAATACGTTTTAAACGATTTTTATTAGAAGTCCTACTGAAAGATAACAAGATTTTTTATATTATACAAGAAATAGGAATGGATTCTCATATATAATGTGGTTTTGTGTTTGACATTTTTTAAAGATTCGATATTTCTTAGAAACATTTTTACATAACATTCAAAAACCTTTGTTGGGGAACCGGAACCTTATGAAAATGCTTTAAAAGAACTCGATAGAAAATATTGTAGAAAATATTCATAAAATAACAATGTAATGAATGTGCAACCAAGTCTTCCAATAAATACAAGGTGCTATTACTAAATGAATAAACCTATTAATTATTACAAAGTCGTTGCATAATTTCATTTGTAATTAAAGCATTGACGCAGTACCTTTGTTAATTGGGGCATTTCTATCGCAAACCCTAATGGCAAAGGTTATTACAAAGGTGTGGTCTTAATGCAATTACATAAATTGCAATATCATTCTTCTTTGTCTTCGTGAATTTCTTAAAAGTAGTTTTGGTTGTTTACCTTTCTTTATCATTGATGGGAAAAGTCGGTTTAGGAAAGGATTTCCAGGTTGGGTAAATACATCCGTGTATTTTTAGCCCAGAGTTTGTCTAAATTATATGCATAGACAGAGAGACTATGAATTATAAGAGAACGCATATAAAGTATGGCTTGTATTTAAACGTACCTCAAGAAAAATAATCAATTTACCTCATATATATACATTTAGATAATAAATATTTATCTAGTCTCAAATATCCTTAGTCCGAACTGATAATATACATCCCAAGTTTTAATGCAATTTGCTAATGTTTTAGTACATTTACCTCAAGTATAGTGAGGATTTTGTACTCTACTTGAGGTAAATATACTAAAACCATAGCAAATTGCATTAAAACTTGAGGCAAAGATATATTATCAGTTCGGAGTAATGATACTTGAGACTGGATAAATATTTATGAGCTGAAGGCATTTATTTGTTGTAAAGCGATTATTTTTTAAGGTAAACCCAATATTTTCGAGGTACACATACTGAAATTCAAGCCATAACGTATGAATGAGCTATATAGCATATAATTCGGTAACTTCCTGTACCAACTCCCTAGGAAAGGTCATAATATAATGGGATTGAAGTTTTTTGCTGTAGGTTCGGTAGAGCCAAGTGGGTTTGGGAAAGCAGAGGAGCATATTGATTGCTTTATCCAGAAATACTGTCCGCGCCGTGTTCCTCTGCATTCCGCAATCTCATTTCCCATCCCAAACTGTCAAGCAGTTCCATTTCCTCCTTCTCAACTCAAAAAACAACTTTTGTGTGGTAAAATAGATTGCAAAACTATACAAGTGCAACTGCAGTGCATCTCAAAATCAATACATTCCACTCTCAAGAAAAACAAAACTTTTATTTCATCCACTTTTCGTGTTATTAACCTGCATAAGGTGTGAACCGTAAAATATTGATCCCGAATCATGTTTATAGCAACATGGAACAAAAGAGTCCATCAGGTATAAGCATTAAAGTATTATGCTGAGTTTTATCCGATTCACAGTAGCAATGGGAACTACGGTAGAAGTCTTTTTCGACAGAACCAGCAAGGCTTTCAATGCTGGAGATATCGTTCTAGGAAGGGTTGTCGTTCAATCCGATAAGGAATCTAATCTTCGACTAATAAAAGGTTAGTCTCACCTCACACTTCTCCACTATTGTGTTATTGTGTTGTCTCACAATGCTTTTCCCATGAAACAGTAATTTTCTTAAGTCTCACAATACTTTCTCCACGATTATTTTCTCCACGGTTTATTTTTATTTAAAAACTTGCAATTTGCTTTCTCCACGGTTTTTGCAATTTTCTGAAGTCTCAAAATGCTTTCTCCGCGATTTTAACAATTTTCTCACGTCTCAAAATGCTTTCTCCATGAATTTAACAATTTTCTCACGTCTCAAAATGCTTTCTCTACGATTTTAACAATTCTCGAGTGCCTACATTATCTTTACTGGAAATGTAGTCTGTAACTGCTTTTCTATGGTGTAAGTAACTGTTTAGTGGAACATTTAAAATGTTTTTCAATGATGTTTACCGTTTTGTAGCCGTAAATAGAAATATTGTGAAACAAAATGGTTTGAAAACCGATATGCCAAAGATATATAATATAAAGATGGAAATATTTTATTTTAAGCGCTAAGGGTTCGGTGCAAAGGAATATCAACCATTGACTTGAAACTTGGAAAGGAATCTGAAGACAATCCTTCAGCGAGCATTGTCTACTTCATTAATGAGGACGCAAAACTTTTCACAGGTTAATATTTGCAAACAAATTGAATTTTGAGGTGAAAATATAAATTTTTGGTTGAAAATATGAATTTTGAGATGAAAATATGAATTTTGGGGTGAAAATATGAATTTTGGGGTGAAAATATGAATTTTGAGGTGAAAATATGAACTTTTAGTTGAAAATATGAGTTTTGAGGTAAAAATATGAACTTTTAGTTGAAAATATGAATTTTGAGGTGAAAAAAGAAATTTTTAAGTGAAATTTTGAATTTTGATGTGAAAATATTAATTTTGCGGTGTAATTTTGAATTTTGATGTGAAAATATTAATTTTGCGGTGTAATTTTGAATTTTGATGTGAAAATATTAATTTTGCGGTGTAATTTTGAATTTTAATGTGAAAATATTAATTTTGCGGTGTAATTTTGAATTTTGATGTGAAAATATTAATTTTGCGGTGTAATTTTGAATTTTAATGTGAAAATATAAATTTGTAATGAAAATATCGAATTTTGAATGATTTTAAATTTTGATATGAAAATAGAAAGGTTGGTGAAAAGCAGTTTTAACAACGACCAGGGTGTGGAAATAATAAAATACGAATATCCATTTCGCTATGAATTGGCGAAAAACGTGCCATCGTCTTTCAAAAGCTCTTACGGCCGAATGGAATATTGTTTCAAAGCGACCCTGCCCTCTGGTGTGCCAAAAACGTATTTCGAAGGGCGGGGTACTTTTTCTGTAGTTGCCTTATGCGACCTGAACAAAATTTCTGAAGCGAAGAAACCAATTGATTTGAAGCAAGATGCGAAAATCGGGTTTCTGTGGTTCGAGAGCGGAGCTGTGAGTTTCCACATCAGTCTCCCCAAACGAGGATACGCCATCGGGGAGAAAATTCGCCTACACCAGGAAATTGTCAACGGCTGTTCTGCCACTCTCCATGCACAAATCTCACTAGTTCAGAAAATCCAGTATGATTTGAAAAATTTAATCCGACTGGAGAAAGAGAACAAACTTCAAGTTTTCGGGCGCCAAATTCCTTCGGGGACTACCGATGTTTGTGACGAAGAAGTTTTTGAAGTACCAACTCTTCCCGTCACAGCACAAATCAAATTAAAAGAAGATTTCAAAACTGTCAAAATTAACTACTTCCTTAAGGTTCATTTTTTTAAATTATTTTGCCCATCTCGGCATTTTTCACATTTTGGACACGAATCTAATTCTTTTTCAATTTTTTATTCTAGTATGACATTCACAACAACCGAGTGGGAATTTCAAAACCTTTCAAAGGAGAAATACCGATTTTTATTGGTTCCATTCCAATTAATCCGTAATTAATTAGCTAAACATTTATTTGTACATTACTTTTGAAGGCAAACTGCACACTGCACGGTTTTTAAATAATTGTATGGCAAATGCATACTCTATAATGGAGTTTTCGTTTAATCTTTCTAATACTTATTAATTCTATGCACAATATAATTAATAATTTTAAAAATAATGCAATACCAATCAATTTTAAGCAAATAATAAAAAGACAGAAATTTTATTATGTGGCGTTCAACTAACCAAAACTTGAGAATGAGAAAGTACCTTACTGCCATTTGTATACAGTGTGAATATAAGTCTAGGCTCACTTTTGTATTTCGGTACCCCTTTATAAAGCGGATTAATACTTAGATTTCCTCAACAATTTTCCTATGCCGCGCTTTATGATAGGGGTGAGTTGACACTAAGTGCAACCTATATATTTGTTCACACTGTAGAAGTGTACGTGTACCTGTACAACATTATAACGTGTATCTTTAGTGTTCACTTAATACTAGTAGTTCGATGTCGAAAATATGTAAATGTCTTTCCTCTTGTCTAATAAAATTTTAGTTTACGATAAAATTATAAAATAAGAGAATAAAATTTCCTCGTTCGCATAAAATGTAAAATTACAACTCTTGGATTCAAAGTGCAGCGTTTATTTGCGGATCATCTTTATTAATTAACCCAAAGTTGGTAAAGGCACGTGTTTTTCAATTCCGACAATTTGTGAATAGAAAAAAAGAAATCTTGTCCTACATTTAAAAAATTATGTACAGGGTTCAATTTTAATTTTCTTCACAGATGATTTGTCAATGTAATTTTTAACGCAGTGGGTCTGTAAAAAATGTTTTTCGACCTTTAAAGAACTGTCGAATGATTTATGGCATTCGGAACATCGATTTTGTGATTTAGAGCTGAGAGACATGACAATTTCGAACAGATGATTTGTTTTCAGGTGTTCAACAAAGGAAAGTTGATTTTCAATGGGAAAAGACAGTTGACAAACGGGACAAGTAAATTTTCTCTCCTCATCCTTATAATACGAATTTAAATCTACGCGTTTTTTCGTGACCGACGCCTCACTTTTAAAAGGTTCTTTAATTCGGATATCATGGCGCTCCCGATGCGCATACATTTTCATAGTGTCCATCTGCGCTTTACAAATCGTGCACGTAAAAAAGCGCGGAGTGTATTGTTTCGAGTCTTCCGCGTGATAAACTTTAATATGTTTAATTAAATTATCCCTGCGGCAGAAATACTTGACACACTCGGCTTCCGTGCATTTTAAATTTCGGGGTAAATTATTTTCAGCAGTGATGTCGGTGTAGCCAGTCAAATTATGAGTTCTTAAATGTCGGATAAAATGGCTTTTCCACTCTTCTGTTTTTTTGCACACGGGACAAGTAAATAAATAACTTTCCGAAGAAAAGCAGGAGGTGGATTCAATTTTCCCTTTTTCCCCAATCGGACCACCGCGGCCCTTAAAGTGGTGTTTATTGTTCGGATTGACGATAACAATGTTCTTGGTGTCACAAAATGTTTGTTTGGCGTGAAACCACTTGTGACGAATCAAACTGTCCTTCCACATAAATTTTTTGTCACAGACGTCACAGGAAAACGGACTCACTTTTTTATGCACGGATTCCAAATGCCGGTTCAATTCGAATTTATGAGTGAAGATTTTATCGCATTCCTCACAAGGAATTTTTTCCTTCTTTCTCGTGTGGCAATTCTTCATGTGTTGTTTCAACTGACTTTCCAGTGGGTAAGAACGACTGCAAATGTTACAGAAGTGAAATGGGCTTCCCAAATTCGAGTGCCATCGATAATGTCGGGTAATCGTTAAATCTCTACCAAAAACCTTTCCGCAAATTTCACATTTAAATGCTTTTTTGTTCTCGTGACTTATTTGTATGTGAACCATTAACCTTTTCGAGTTTTTACAAGTTAAATTACATTGTGCACACGTTTTATGCTCTTTTTCATGCTTCACTACTTTCGAAATGCTTTCAAAAGCGTCTTCGCAGAAAAAACACTTTAGTTCTATCACTTCGTGTTCAGATTTCATGTGCTGATATAATTCTATAATGCTACTGAAAGCTTCCTCGCATTTTGTGCATCTCCTTCGTTTCATATTCTTTGACTGTCCAAGTTGCTCCATATTGGATACTACAAAAAAATTAAAATAAATTATTTCATCCTCAAAAATTTAGAATTTACCAATAAACCATAAATAAACTCTATTTTTTACAATTCTTGTCTAGAAAATGTGCCATTTTCTTTTGTAAATTTTACTTTGATAATTATGAAATGAAAAGGATTAAATTTAAAGCGGGTACACAAATGAGTGAATGTCGGTACGGTAATTTTTTCTGTGGACTGGATGAAAAGCGGACTACCGTCTGGCGACACAGAAGTTAGTAAATGAAATTGGGTACTACTATATTCATAGCGAATTATTATGGGTACGGATTTTCTATGGCATATGGAAAGACTGCTGTATACTTATAACTAGAATGTTAGAGGGTGTTTAGGTGCATATGATAAGGTATGTGTCCAAGCTCAGAATAGCAATGGAGAAAATCTTTTTAATGAGTCTATTGTTAAGGTTAATACACTTAGGAATACAAGTTAGATTACAAAGAATTTCTCTGTAAATGTCAAGTAGTGTAGTAGTAGGTATAAAGGTATAGTTATCTTTATAATTTGCATTATATGGATGAGCCAACGATAAGTTAAAGCAACCATAAGAAATACAAAAAATTATTCAGAACGAATTAGTCGAAAATAGTGTAAGGAAAGAATTTAATACATGATGGACGGATCAGGGCATATATGCTAAGGAAGTCGCATTGAGATTACTGTATCGAAAGACTTTTCTTTGTTTTCTTTGCATATGCAATAGAAAATCCGTAACCATGTTAACTCATTATTAATATAGTAGTCCCCAATTTCATTTAGCAACTTCTCTGTCGCCAGAGAGCCGTACCTAATTTCATTTGGCCAGTCCGCTTTTCATCCAGTCCACAGAAAAGTTTCCTGTTCCCGAACTCACTCATTTGTGTACCGACTTTAAATTGCGTCCAAATGAAAATATTTATCTCTGAAAATTGCGAAATGAAAATATTTATCTTTAAGAATTTGTAAAGTTAAACTTACAAGCAGCCTTAGCTTCCAAAGAATTTTCATGTTTATTAATTAAATGTTCTCTCAGGTGAGTAATGGCGTTGAAGCTGTCTGGACAGTGATTACAGTTAAGGGGGTGTAATCTGATATCATGGTCTCGTAACTTATGGAGTTCCAGTTGCTCGCTACTGAGATACATATTTCGACAAATGTTACACGAATATTGAATTTCTACCCCACAATGGAATTTTTCCAGGTGAATTTTATAAAACCATTCCAAGGAAAATTTTCTGGGGCAAAAACTGCAACTGAACGGAGTTTCAATCTGCTGGTGAACTAATTCAAAATGTGCCTGTGCTGATTCAGGGGACGAAAATAATCGAGAACAGATTTTGCAATTTGATTTTGGTTTGTTTCGATTACTTTTGGTTGAGAAAGTCGTTTTCAAGCGTCCTTTTGATGATTTTGTTAACCTTTCAACCTGGTCGTCCGTTAATTTGTGAATCTGTATTCGTGGATGCATTTCTTCGAGGTCAATTATTTTAATTGCCGTTAAATCCGGAAATGACGATAACGATCCACCCAAAATATAATCTTCATTTTCCAAATCAGGGAGAATGCTTTCTCCTTTAATCACAGATTTTATGCGATAAGGTGATTTGTTTTCTGTTTGGGCATTGTATCTTATTTCTTCACTCTTAAAGTTGTTTCCTAAATATTCTGTGGGTTCGGATTTACAATTGGTTGTAATGAGGCCAATGGCAGAATGTCTTTTTGTTAAATTCAGAAACGAAAGCTTCGAATAATAAATCTTTTCAAAAGGAGCAACACAATCGCAGCATAAAACTTGAATTACTTTCGAGTCATTACTTCCACTAGAAATTTTGAAAACAGATGACAATGCTTCGGGCAGAGCAATATTGTGTACTTTTCCCTTTCTTCTCTTACTTGCAGGTATATTGTAAGATAATTTCTTCGAATCCGAATTGCAGTTGATGCAAACAACAGTTTTTGTTTTGAACATTATCAAGAATTTAGATGGGAAGAATCTAGAAATGACTAGATTAGACTTTCTTTACAGGTGAAATGAACATTTGGATTTGAAATCAAACTTTTGAATACGAAATTCATCTGTAATATAAAATGTAGGACTACGGTAGTCCTCTAAATACAAAAATGTATAACAAAATACTCCTCAATAAAGTTAAAATAAAATTTCTTGTGCAAAGAAAAAGAGTGAAACCTTGAATGACATTTTGCTTTCGCGCTCTGCAAAGTTCTATTTTTGGCGTGCACAATGCGATTCTGCATTCCTGCATATATACAAACATTTTTATGGATCATAATCATGAACATGAATGAAATGGAAAATTATTATTATTTCTTTTAATTAAAAATGAGTTTACAATGTCAATAATTTCAAAAAGCAATGCCCACCATTCCTACTTTATTTTTAGCACTCAATGTTGTAAAAGCAATTTATTTTCACTCCAATCTTCAGAATTCAGAGTCAGAAAACGCATGGCACTCGTAAGTACTGAATAATGCATAGTGCTCATTGCGAAAACTCATCTAGGTTATTCAACTGGTGAAATTGCATTTTAATGGTAAGAAATTTTTCGGGGATAAAAATTGCGTACTGAATAACAAAATCGATAGCGAAAGAAAATTTTCTCTTGGTGATGTTGCTGTTGAACTCTGACATGCTGATGAAGTACATGGGACTCAAGTTGGGACCTGCGCTCAAGATTTGCAACATAATCAGCAAATTCAAAAGTCCGAACAAGCGCTTTTCCAACGGCGGGGGGAGCTACTGAAAATATTTTCTATTAAAATTGTCAAGACTGAGTGAGTGCGAAGAGTAATAAACTTTTACACTAAAAACAAACATTTTTATTCCATCTCTATATTTCATTTACCAAGGTGGCTTGACAATATTGTAATAGTAATATGAGTCAATCGGTCAATGACTTTACAGGGACTCATCCCATAAAATACTATGACAATGACAGGCCGATTATGACAATTAGTCATTGACAATGACTATTATGACATAACTGTGTTTCATAAAAATATTTGGTAACTATGACTATTGTCAAAGTGAGTTGACAACTTTGTCATTTTACAATACAAAAGACTTTTCGAAGTGCTGTTCCCATTTCCAATTTTCCTTCTAGAAAATCATTTAAAATATCCGTGAAATAGGGTAAAGCGAAGTAGATCCGTAAAGTCCATTCCAAAATGAAGAATATATCATTTGACCACAAAATTGCCGTTCTGCAGTTAATAAAAGACAAAAAGGAGATTCTATTTGGACAATTCTCTCCCCTATTAACAAAGCCAATGAAAGATCAAGGTTGGAATGACATTGCGACTGCCGCAGCAGCTATGGGTATTTTTCAGAAAACTGGAAAACAAATACGTGACGAAACATGGCAGAACTGGAGAAAACGAAGTATCTGTAAGCAAATTAATTTAACTAAGCAAAGTTGTTTTATGTTCGTTTGTTTTAATATGTTTTACCATAAGCAAAAAACGAATATTATTTAATTTCACTGTATGTTTTCACAGTGAAAAGAGACAATCGGCGGAAAACAGGTACTGGTGGCGGAGAGCAATGTAAAATAACTTCAGTTGACCAAATGATATATGACATTATTGGGACTGAATCACCTGCTTTGGACGGACTACCAATTCCGGAATCGTCTGGCACATCAGCGGACGAATTAAATACGACTCATATCAGTAATGATGATAATGAATCCCGTCACAACGAGGGGACCAATGCAGATGCTATCCAAAATGGCCGAAGTAAATCTTCCAATTTGGAAAATCCCGTGAGTACTCTATCAAAAAGACAAAGCCTTTTCCAAGCCAAAGTGGCAGAGAAGAAAAAGATTGCGAAATCTGAAGAAGAAATTCGTGAACGGAAACGAATCTTACTAGATGTAGAAATATATAAAAGGAAGCTTGAGGTATTTGAAATTGAAAAACGCTTAGGAATTGTACATTCTAGTATTACAAAAGAGCTCGGTTTGGAAAAGACGGCAAGTACTTGAAGTTGTATAACAAAAGTGTTGGAGGGAATTATATATTCACTGCAGTTTTAACCCACATTTTATAACTTCATGAATTTAAATTGTACAAAAGTACATTTTAGATATAAAATACAATGAACGTTTATACTAAATATATCTGGCACTTTACTATGTCTAGTTCTATACCGGCGTTAAATAAAATTTTATTATATATATAGAATAGTCTATTAAGCGTGGATTGACATCATTATTTCGTTGAAAACATTCATGGCTGCAGCATTCGCTTCGTTGACTGGTTCTCCAACAGACGGATTCAGCAATAGATCTACAAAAAATTTTAGATTTTATTCTTTATTATTCTATATCCACTGCATAATTAACACTTAGTTATAGTATCACCTTCAATGTCATCATTAACTTCTAAAAGATTTATTTCTTCCATCTTGAACAGCTTTTCAATGTTATGAATAACTACGCAAGTTAATATTATCTTGCAAGCAACTTCAGGTTCTAATCTTAAATGGTTTAGACAGGGAAATTTCTCTTTCAAGACTCCAATGGTACACTCAACTATTCTTCTTGTAGATCTGTGAGCCCTTAGATAGCGTAGTAACTCTTCAGTCAAAGGTCCATTTGCCAGGGGAGTCATGAGCCATTCTTTTAAAGGATATATGCTGTCACCTAAAAGTACAGCGTTAACAAATGGACGCCATCCGTTATCCCAACTCGTACACAGTGACGAGTTACGCAATACCCTGGCATCGCTGACGGAACCTACGAGTAAAACAGTTTTCTTTTGCTGTGCTTTAGAAATAATAGTTATTAAATTACACTGTACAATGTTATAATAATTATTTACCCGGCCATCTTGCACTTGCATAATATATTTGAAGGTCGGGTCCAGCAACGAGCATAGCATTGATAGAATGATTTCCTTCTCTATCCACATAAGCAGCTTCGTTTTCAGTGGGACTGTCAATCGCAATCAGAGTTCCATCTACACAACCTTTAAGCATAAAATATCACTGATGTACATACATTTACGTTAGTACGCATTTAAAATCTGAGAGAAATCTTAAAGTAATGATAGTTTACCTGCCACGCGAGGAAAATTTGCTAAACTCATAAACTTTTGAGGAATGTCAATTACATTTTCAGTTGGCCAACGAACTTCACTGGCAAATAAATGGGTAACAATGCTTGAAGACACTCGCTGAATGCAACGATGAACGGTAGATTTAGAAATACCATGCATATTTGCAATTCCGTGATATTGACAGCTATTACCTAACCAATGTAGCAGTGTTAATATTTGTTGTGGTGGAGTTAATGCGTAATTCCGTTCAGTTTGGTGCTGCAGCATCGGCCCAATTCTTTCCAAGATATATTCAAACGCTGATGTCGAAATTCGAAAGCTCTGATTAAATTGAAAGTCCGTTAAGCCTTCAAAATTAATTCTTGGTTTGAAATCTCGCGTTTGTCGAATAGGTACCTCCTCATCGCTACTACTGTCCAGTAACTCCATTTTTTGTTCTGCACTTTCAACTTTAAGCAAAAAATTGACTCTGCACCAGCGTAATTATATAAGTATATGTCACTTGAGTAACTTCTTAGAATAATAGTGGTCTTAACAGGAACGTTATGCTTTATATTCGTACAACTTTTCAGTCTGCATTGATTGAATCCGCAAATTTTTTTAATATTTTGCAACAAATATGTTCTACAATGTCAAAACTTACATTTTTGCTTATAGCACGGATTTTCAATTTTGGTGGGATTTGAATAATCATCAGCTGACGTAGGGTCTACCCTCTGTCATAAATTCAATGACAGTTCGACAATTTTGTCATTGTCATTGTCATATTTAAGTTTTGCATTTGTCAAAGTTACTGATTACAGTTGTCATAGTCGTAAATTTTCCCTGTCACTGTCGAAAATCACAATCATGTTTATGAAACAGAAACTATCAATTTTCAGTGACAATTAGACAATTTTGTCGGATAATCATTGTCATGGTATTTTATGGGATGAGTCCCAGGTGATGACTTGCTAATTGCTAAATAAAGCATGTTTTAAGGCAATCATTCAGTACACATTTATCACATAAAATAAAATCCCAATAACTATAGAAATTAATATTGTATAGATCATACAGTCAGATTACCATGGAATGGCAGTTTTTCTGTGTTTTGCTGCTATGGAAGCATTTTCTGATTGGCTTGATTTTCGTCATTCTTTCGACATTCGTCATTTTCGCTAATAGGAATGTACTCCTACTTCTGTAGCATTTCGAATTCAGGATGATGTTATTGCGAATTTCAGAAACTTGGCAAATGATTTCATAAAATCATCCCCAGAGGAAAACTATTTTTTTGACAAATTCAAATAAGCCAATGGGATATTTCCAAAATGACGAAAATCAAGCCAATCAGAAAATGCTTCCATAGCAGCAAAACACAGAAAAACTGCCATTCCATGGTAATCTGACTGATTACCATGGAATTATATTTAGTAATTAAATATAAGTAATATAAATTATAATAAAAATAAAATAAATTTAATTATTTATAATAAAATACAAATTACAATTTAATATTTATCATAAATATAATTAATTTATAATAAATTAGCTCACTATCTATTAATTAATATAATAACCAAGGTAGGTAGATTTAAATTGTCATGGTTACAGCGTTGTAGACAGGTAATGTCAAGGTCAAAATAACATGTTAACTGCAACCACTTATGGGGATTAATACATGCATTTCAAATGCAAAATTTTATATGCAACCAGAACACTATTATGCATTACGACTATGGTAAATGACAATAGATAATAGCAAATAACTTCAATGTATATTTCCAACTTCTAAATTACATTTATTAAACGAAACATTACACATATGCATTACGCTGAATTGACATTACATTACTCATCTCGAATGACATTTCTTTATGAATTAGATCTAAGAAGTCTCTGAACATATGCAGCTTGACATTTCTGTTTTAATTGTTTGTTAATAAAATTAATACGGAGAAAAGTTCTTGTTTTTACAAAATACCGAAGAATCTCGACATCGGTATTTGGAAACTTAGCAGCTAACCCTTGAACTAGAATTTGTGTGACTCCTTGATTCTTATTTATAGACAACTTTTCGCCTGTTTCGTGGAAATGAAGAAAGTGACTATTTAATTTTCGACACAAATTGTGGAAATCATAGGACGGAATACAAATTTGCTTTTTAGCAACATGCTGACTGAAACTCAGTGGAAGTCTTTGTTGATCTTCATTACGAAGTAGCAAGTTAGGAAACCTATTTCTCATTTTTCCTGCAATGAAGCCGTAAAAGTATTCTTGCCCACCGAACTCCATACTTTATTTAGTAGACAATGATTCGTTGAAGGTAGCCCATGTTTGAGGATCCAACTCTTCAACAGAAGGATCATAGTCAATTATATTCATGATGCTTTCAGCCTCAATAAGTTCATTTGCCGAATTATCGTCCGCCTGGAGCTCAGCATCTCCTTGTTTTAAATAGTTAAGAATTTCAAATTTTAAACCTGAATCCCAATTATCCTCAGGAAACTGAACAGCTTTTCGGTGATTTTAAAGTTCTGGAAATTACTAAGCTCTTCAATCTGTAAGTGACTTCTACTGGTGATGGGTTTTGGTTAAAAAGTCCTAGTCCTCTGATTTGACCAAACATGTTCTCAATAAAGTCCTGATTTAATCTTGCTGTTAACAAGTACTGAGCTTTGAATTGCGTTTTCATCTGATTATACAAACCTTTGAGCGATTTCAAAGTTATTAATATTCCCTTTTGGAAAGGCAGTAATGCATTAGCCGGAGTTCCATCTTCGTATAGGTACCTCATGTTGCGTATTTCATCAGCTAATTGATCTAGTTTTTCATTTTGATCGGTAATTTGTAATCCATAGCCTCTTCTGTAATCGTTACTATCGTCTGGTATCCTTGTGTTCAGTATATCGAATGAGTCATTTATTAGACTTACAAAATCCGCCACATTTTTCTTAGACGGAAAATATTTTTCAAACGATTTAGCAACGGTATTAGATAAAAATTGGAAGGCCATCTTTACGTTCATACGTTCTCTTCCCTTCACGTCAATATGTTTTTGAGACATTTTGAAGCACGCATTAAGTTCAGACTTGATGGCGTTTACGAGGTCCTGAAAGTCTTTCCGTTTTATACATTTTCCACAGCTAAGCTTAAAACCATGATCGCAAATATTGTTTCTTAACAGTTTGATTAAATGGGGCACATCGGCAAAGACCCAAATAGGGAGACCAGTTTTTGGGTTAGCAAAGTAAGGCTTTTCTTCATTAATACCTCCAAACGCGTTCAATAGCCCTCTATTGGTCGTTGCCAAATCACTGGTAAATGCTTTGAAACATAAATAGGAATTTCATAAATCATTGGTGACATAAAATAAAAGTATACAGTAGTTCAATCGCCGTGTCATGTTACATACCTACTACATTTAGTCCACATTCTTGAACGGCTTCTATAATTTCACAAAACAGCTGTTTTGTCAGTTTTTGATCAAAACTATAAAAAACTGGCTGCTTCCACGATCCAAACAATCCTCGAACAGCAACTAGCAGCAACTTTTTATGTGGTCCACAAATCTGATCATGTTTTGGATCATAATTGACGCAGTACTCCACACTCATTTCGTCATAAGCCATGACACACTGTTTATCTTTGAGAGTAGAATCTTTAAACATTTCCTTCAGCATGTTTAAAACAGGAGTTATCAGTCCAGGTTTAAAGTCTACGGCTGAAATTGACCTAATCAGAAAGTTATAAATAATCACACAAAGGTACTTATTGAGTTCTATTAATTTAATTTATGATAACAAATTTCTTTTGTTATATTACAAATCGAAGATAAATTGAATTGAAGGTAAAGTAAAGGTACACACCTTAATACAGTTGACCGTGACGGAAGAGGTATTTTCCACTCGTCTCTAATTAAGTCATACGCTTTCGATGAAATAACTCTTAACTCAACAGCTTTTGTTATATCTTCCGTAGGCCACACTGTTTTGGTTAGCCCTTCTTTTAGCATTTTGATTTGACTCTGACTGAAGACTTTCGTTAGTGCACTTTCGGCAGATTCTAATTTCTCCATGAGGGTGAAATTTTCTTTTTCAAGCTTGTCGACCTTCTTTTGCAATTTATTGGTATTGGTTTCAAGTGATGACTGAAGAACTTGAGTGCTTCATTTACCCAATTCGTAATGCATAATAGTGTTCTGGTTGCATATAAAATTTTGCATTTGAAATGCATGTATTAATCCCCATAAGTGGTTGCAGTTAACATGTTATTTTGACCTTGACATTACCTGTCTACAACGCTGTAACCATGACAATTTAAATCTACCTACCTTGATAATAACTATATTATATATTAAATATTTTTTATTTATTATATAATTCTTAATATGTAATATACTACATTTTAAGATATACATGCTAAGTATCGCTCAAAAATGACAAGCAGAAAGTATAAACAGCACGTTTCATTTTATAGAGTAAAGTCAAAAGTCTTGCAATCAGTTCAAGCAGAAATACTAAAACAGGGAGAATGGCCAGATATCCAAATACAGGGAAAATTGCCCCAATTTTCATATCAAAGCTGAGACTCACAACTTGCCCTTCAGATTGCCTTTTATTTTCGTTGAATCTCGTTGCATGAGGAGATAAATGTGCAAGTTGTCTCCAAAGGTCGAGCATTCCCATTTCATTCAGTTCTTGGACAATATTCCGAAGTTCATGCTGAAAACGTCCATCAAATATCCATGAAAGGAGTGGGCCTTTTGCATGTTCTTTTGTTTTAAAGCATTTCAACAAGGGAAGAGCTTTTTGCAGTTTGTAAAGATCGCTTTCCCCATCATCTTTATCAAAAAAGAGTTTAAGTTTCGTGTCTGACAAACACGATTCCATTTTATCCATCGAAGTCACATTAACCTCATCAGTATCATAGAAGTAGACACCCGATTTTTCTTTGTTCTTGAGTCCATATTGTTGGAAATAAGGACGGACAGCAGAATAGCCTTCAATTTGGGCTGATCTGCTTATAGTATGTCCAATGAAGTAAACTATTTTATATCCATTCAGAATGAGTTCTCTGAAATTGTTCATTCTCTTTGTGTCCACAGGAGCCACAACTTCAGTTGTGATGTGAGTTTCGTAGTGAGCTACAAGAATATTCAGCACCAAGCAGAGAATTCCATACAAGCAGAGTTTCCTTTGGTTGTGGTTTTGACGGAGAAGTATTGCAATGGCCGACAGGAACAAGTTTCCAATAGATTCAAATGTCGGTTTTTGTTTTGGAAATTGAAATATGAGTGCGTTGCCTAAAAGACAAGAGATGATCAACAATAACCAGATAGACAGTGGTTTATCCTCGTACGTCTCTTTGTCTACGCAGTACAGGAATGTCTTTTTTCCAGGATATGTTATGTATGAAACTGGGTCCTCCGGCGTATATTCATCAGTACATGAATTTATGCCAGAGCTTTCTGGATACATCTCACCGCAGTTGTACCCGAAAGCGCCTCCGTAGAGAGCCGTGAAATTTAAATGGTCAGCCATTAGTTGCACGAGTGGATACTGCACTGTAGTCTGAATGCATTTTTGAAATATTCTTTGGTTTATGAGAAAGTATGGGGACGAAGCACACCGTCGTCGTCCCATTTTAGTCGTTTTTCTTACCTCAATGCACATTTTATGAAGATTTCTTTGTAAACCATTTCTTGTGAGTTCTTCGGTTGCAAACTTAAACAAATCAATCTTTCCAAACTCTTTGGTGAATATTGACATTGTCAGTACCTGAATGTCCTCCTTTTTAGAATTGACGATCATAAAATAAACTGCATTCGTCAATTTCCATCTCCATCCATCCACGAACTTGTCTTTGATGTCATCAAAGTTATTCTTTGTGCTTATTATTAGAAACTTATCGTTTGGACAATTCCTTTCTCTGCCAAACCTAGACGGAAATGTTGGAATTTTGTAAATTTTCCACCAAGGTGGTTCCACTACTGTTAGGATATTCCCATTTGTCTTTGACAATGAACGTGGGTAATCCCTTCTTTCTTTGTAATCAATGATGATTCGTGAGAATTCAAAGATGGTTCGTGGTGAGAATTCAATTTTTTCAAAGACATAATCCGTCAAGTTACTTGGATGTAGAACAATTTCAAAATTATAATTTGCTGGTAGTGAGGGTAGATTTTGACATTTTGCAGTCAAGACATAAACAGAGAGTAGAATAACCGGAATGTATTTTGCATGTGAAACCATAGTAACTCTAATTTTGTAACCTATTTTACACTGTTAGAATACAGTAATGACTTTTTGAAAACAAATTTTCAAAATTAGGAATAATATTGGTATAGCTATTAAATTTTAGTTATTGACAAATTTATATAATTATATAATTTATAATAATATATAATATATAATTTTTATATAATTTATAGATAATTTTATTTTTATTCTGCTTATTCTTTCTGGCGTTATATTTAAGAGGATGGCATACCCGACAAGGAATCAAACAAATATCAATTTTTACGATTTCTAGGAGTCGTTTTTGTCGTCCTTTTGGATTTTGTTTTATCAGTCTGTGAGTGGGTGCGTCTAAATAATTGATATATTTTGCGAGCGCACTTATCTACTTTCTTCAAATATTCTGCAAGCAAATACTGGGAACAGCTTAATCTTTGAGATGATATTGCTCTACATTTAATAGTTGGTGAAGAATTCTAAAACGGCGTTTTGAAACTCCGTTTGTCGTTTGTATTTTCAGGATATGCCAAATTGCAGACTTTTCCAAAAACGTCCCTTATTATAGTTCCCCTATGTAAAATTCCCCATTCGATCCTCCTGGTAAAACGCAAAAGAAAACCACGGCAACATTTTATTCTCCTTGGATACGGCTGCTGCCACTGACTCAACACAATCCGGAGCTACATTATTAAATTTGCAATTTTATTGCTTCTTAAAGGAGATATTTTAAAGAAGCAAATTATTTAGCTAGCAAAATTCCTTACATTTAAGTTTGATTCCAGACAGTATTTGAGAGAAGGCTTGTGATAGAATATTCTGTCAGACGCCAGTTCAAAAAGACAAAGTCAAACGTCCTAGTTGCAAAATGAAACCAACTTATATATTAAGCCTAGCCAATGGACAATCCTTAGTCTCCCCATTTCTGGCGTGTTCTCTTATTGACTTAAGAACTTAATTTATGCACAGGTAAATCGAACTCGAACTAACTTCGAACGTATAAATATTAGGCTTTTCAAGTGTATTCTCTTATATATATTATCATGATTGTACCCTTTAACTTTCTTTTCTTTTCTTGTTGCTTTTAATAGCTTTGATGCAGACCAATAAAACATTCATGACAGAAAACAGACTTTTCGATCCAACTAAAAGCGTAGAAACTTCTATTTGTTTAATCGAAAAGTCTTCTAAATGTCACGCAAGCAATGGGGCGGGGCACTCTTTCTTGGTACTATTCTGCAGAATACTTTTACGTTGAAAGTTAACGTTTATAAATAAAAACGGCGAAACCCTAAAAAACGAGTGAGACAAAATGGTAAAAACTTGTAAATGCACTTGAAAGGAAATAACAAGAAATAAATAAAATTATAAAATTTTTGGAATATTTCTAACTACAACTTTAGACGTATTTTCGTCTTAGGAGTTCACTCGAAGCATTTGCGTAAATTAAATCCATGATTTTTCAACTTGCCATGAAACCAATTCTCTATTACCAGGTGATGGCGTACTATAATATGGTTTTGTTTTGTCTAACGTTTCTAATTATTTGAAACGTTGAATTGAATTTTATGTAATGAATATTCAAAGGCAGCTAGAAAATCATCAAAATTATAATTTCTGGTAATTACTGTCCAATCGTTGTTTATAGCGACAAACTGTGCCACATCGGTCGTTTCGTCTTGCCTCTGATTGACTGAAAAAGAATAAAATGACGTCATTTATTCAAATGTGGGCCACTTTATTGGTTACTATAGGGAATATTTTATTCAGTCAATCAGAGGGCCCATATTTGAATAAATGACGTCATTTTATTCTTTTTCAGTCAATCAGAGGCAAGACGAAACGACCGATGTGGCACAGTTTGTCGCTATAAACAACGATTTCACAGTAATATCCTTAAAGGGAGAAATCTTGGATTGTAGTATAATGGAACTAGAGGTAAACAAAATAGAACCACTATTTTAAGTGGTCTGCTTTCAAATTTTAAGCCGATTTAGCCAGCTTACGCAGTCTCCCTATCAGGTAACCCTCTAAACTTGAAACCAGACAGCCAGCCAGTCCCGTCGAAGGGCCAGAGCAGTTTTATTTGAGACCTGAAAATGAAAAAAAATGTGGTCTCAAAACAATTTTATAAGTGCCTTAAAATTTTCATAACAATAATTAGAAAATACATGTTTTCTGAAAAAAACATTTTTATGGCCCCGTGTGGGGAGGAACGAGATTTCAAGGTCGTCAAAGTTGCAATCTTGTAACGTTCATAGAAGGCAAACCACAGATCCAAAAAATATGATCTTTTTTTAAAACATCATCTAACTTCATGGCCGAGATAGATCTTTTTCAGAATTTGAAAATTTGACCTGCATCACGTGTTAAAATTTTTCAAAATTTTGAAAAAAATTTTAAAATGTTTTACACTAATGAAATGTTGTACATATTGTTCCCACTTGACAAAACGCATTATAACACTTTATTTTTTCGTTGACCTTACAAAAGGTCAAAGGTCATGCGTAGACATTCGCATATAATATTGCCATATGGCATATCAATCAGCTTCAAAATTTTGTCTAGAACTCGGTTCTGGCATTGCCTAATACAGTAGGGCTACCCTAAAAAAGTTAACGGCCAAAATCACAGCCGGAGTCTTCTTTGGGGAGAAATGAGGTTGCAATTTCGGCCGTTAACTTTTTTAGAGGGACCGTTAGGTATTAGGCAATGCCAGAACCGAGTTCTAGACAAAGTTTTGAAGCTGATTGATATGCCATATGACAATATTAAATCCGTATGTCTACGCATGACCTTTGACCTTTTGTAAGGTCAACGAAAATGTGAAGTGTTATAATGCGTTTTGTCAAGTAGGAACAATATGTACAACATTTCATTAGTGTAAAACATTTTAAAATTTTTTTCAAAATTTTGAAAAATTTTAACACTGATGCAGGTCAAATTTTCAAATTCTGAAAAAGATCTATCTCGGCCATGAAGTTAGATGATGTTTTAAAAAAAGATCATATTTTTTGGACCTGTGGTTTGCCGTCTATGAACGTTACAAGATTGCATCTTTGATGACCTTCAAATCTCGTTTCTCCCCACACGGGGCCATAAAAATTTTTTTTTCAGAAAACATGTATTTTCTATTTATTGTTATGAAAATTTTAAGGCACTTATAAAATTGTTTTGAGACCACATTTTTTTTCATTTTCAGGTCTCAAATAAAACTGCTCGCCAACCTTGTTATAATAATTTTCGAAGGGGGACGTATTAAAATACGGGCATTGTAGAGAACTAACATTTGTAGAATACATGCCATCTACGATCAAGGTGATCTCTAAGGTAGCATGCAAGGTACCTTGACACCACGGTTACTGGGAGCTACAAGGTAAGGAGATAGTTGTTTATAAAATTTACTTGGGATTATAAAGTAATTGAGTGTCTGTAATTGTTTGTATTTCAAACTCTATGGCATTTGGAATAATCCCCATAAGTGGTCCTGAGTAAATTTTATAAACCACTATCTCTTTACCTGGTATAGCTCCCAGTAACCATGGTTTCAAGGTACCGTGGTAACATGGCTATGTAAGGAGGTGGTAAGGGGCCTTCCATAAAGGACGTCCGGCTGGGAGAGGGGATTTAGTAAAATCGGACAAATTCTGACATAGGGGGATGGGAGTCCAGGGACATCGGACGTCCGAGTAATTCATTAAGTTCAATTGAGAAGTAACTGAGAAAAAGAACTTATCGAAATTCTCGAATAAATAATTTAATATTAATTAATTAAATTTTGAGTAGTCAAGGGAAAAATCAAGGTTTCGCGTATGATGAAAATCTAACGGCGGTAAAAACTTCACTCTTAAAAGTAGGTAATTTGAAATCGGTTTTTGTAATATACTGAAGTTCTTTTCAGTGACAAAAATTTCAACATGAACAATAGTATTAAAATAACATTTAATCGAGTCAATCACATTAACTCATACAAAAAAAGGCCTGCAAATATTGCCAGTACTAAAGATGTCATAGCTAAACGATTTAAGAACTGTGGCGAGTCGTATGTCGGACGCAATGGGAAGCAACATCCACCTAAAGATGACCCTTTGAACGTAATAAAATAAAGCATCCAGGCACTAAAAACCCATATTACGTGAACTATTTTTCAAAAACTTGTAAGTCAATGAAACTAATGACATGTCACAACTTTTGTAGGGTAAAATCTGTAATGTGGCTTGTAAAAATCTGGGATGCAATATGGAATTCCCTGCCAAAAGGAAACTTTTTACTGAATTCTACGCTAACGGGGATTGGGATCTGCAGAGCACAATTTTAATGCGATGTATAACAGAAAAAGCGAACCGGAAAATGAATCAAGAAAATCGAAGACGTCGACGTTTCACAGTTTTGTACGTACTACATAACTTTATAATATATCACACATATGTTTTATGATAAAATAAACTATAATAAATGTAACAACAATAAATATTATAAAAAGTAATATGTGATTCACATGCAGGTTCAAAGTTCCTTTAGAAGATGAGCTAATTCCTGTTTGTAAGAAGACTTTTAAAGATATCTTTAAAATCACCGATGGAAGAATTAAGACTATAAGAAATAAGAAGTCAAACGGTGACCTCATAGCACAAGACAAGAGGGGTTTACACGCCACAAGGCCTCGGACTACTCCTACCGAAGTAACTGAAATAATTACACGGCATGTAAACCCGAAATATGTAAGTCATTACTGCCGAAAAGCAAATGAAGATACTGAATTTTTAAGCAGTGACTTATCAATAGCAAAATTGGTAAGCCTTTTAAAAGAAGACCACCCTGATTTACATAACATAAAGTGTAATACAAGGAATCTGTATGCAAAAGTACTAAGAAATCTCCGACTAAAAATTGGAGAGCCAAAATCGGACACCTGTTCTCAGTGTGACAGATTTAAGATGTCCGTTCAACATTTGCAAGGAGAAGAAAAGCTGCGTGCTGAGATTGAACGCGACTTTCATTGGAGTGTTTCAGAAGGTTCTTATGTTGAAATGGAATCAGATATTTATAAGTCTCGATCGGATGACAGTTTAATTGTTTTGTGCATCGATTTACAACAAGTAAAGTTAAACATTAATACAGAACACTAAAAATGCAAACATTATAAATAAAAATATTTCTATGCACTGCAAAATTTTCAATTCTGATCCTCTTCTCCTATTCCTAAGGTCCTATTCTGTCCCAGTCTCACACATTCGGACGTATTTTATAAAAGACAGTTCAGTTCATACAACGTTTGCATCTACGACGCCAAAAACGATATAGGAACAATGTGCTTCTGGAACGAAAGTGAAGGTAAAAGAGGATCTCTGGAAATTGTAAACTGCATTCTGAAATTCATTCAAGACAATTTAATCGTTCTATCTCGTGGAGAAAAACGAAGTTTAGTAATGTGGAGCGACCGCTGTGGTGGTCAGAACAACAACTGGCTAAATCTCTGTTTGTATTTTTGGCTTATAAAGCTAAATTATTTCACAAGTATAGAGCAGAAATTTTTGTCGACCGGGCATAGTTTCTTACAATGCGACCGCCTCTTTGCTCTGATCGAAAAACAGAAAAAAGGAAAGCTAGTTTCTGTTCCGGATGATTGGATAACTATCATATCAAATGCTCAACCCAGCAGGCCCGTCCTAATTCAACGCATGAATCGGCAATCATTCCTATCCGTTGACAATCTTATCGAACTCATCCCTAAACCAAAATCGTTGAGTCTCTCAAAAATAATGTATGCTCGGATAGAAAAAGATAGTCCTGGATGGATTTTTACGAAGGAGACACACAATTTACCAACTGCACTAATTGGACATCAGGTATTGGCACCGAACCAGGTTGGAGTCCGATTTTCCCAACGCCTGATCTGGACAGATTGTTATTTAGATTCTAATGAATTTGAAATTAAATATCCCCTGCCATTGCCAATTACAAAGCAGAAGAAAGAAGATTTGATGGCCATGTGTCCATATCTACTACCGGAACATCAAGAATTCTATAACAATCTAAGTAGCGTTTAAAAATATGGAACTGGAAGAACAAAAATTATTTATAAAACTATGTCAAGCTAGTTGTAATTTGTTTCTATATATGTTAAATGTGTGTATTAAAATGTTTTCATAGATTTAAATATTTGAAAAATAATAATTACTACTGCTCATTTCGTCAAATTTTCCCTTCAGGGGAAACCCTGCCCTCTTCCATGGCTACAAATTAATTTATTAAATTTCGAGAAACTCGATAAGTTCTTTTTCGCAGTTACTTCTCAATTATCCCAGCATAAATAGTAAAGGCCTATTTATAGCTATCCCATTCCTATCAGTATCATTTAAAAGGGATCGTTCACAACAAACTTCACATTACCCGAATTTTGTTTTTCGGGGGTCACTATGAGAACTGAAATTTTTAATTTGTGAATGATCCCTTTTAAATGATACTGATAGGAATGGGATAGCTATAAATAGGCCTTAAGCGCACATTCCAACAAAATAATATATTTTCTCAAAACTCTCAATTCATTACTATTCAGTAAGTGTAAATAATATTTACTGATATTAATGAAGCGGCGTCCTTAAATGTATAATTCCCATTGATTTTATCCATAAGAATTATCCATACGATTTTATTGTAAGAATTGGATGCAAATGTATAGGTATGATAGGAGGAAAAAGTGTCGAAAACCAGGGATTGAATAGGTAAAAGTTGAATTCCGGCCCGCGGACGTAGCCAACGATGCTACTTAGGAACTACATGTAGGAGTATAGGAATAAGCGGTGTTATATATTTAAAAGGTCCATTAAATACAAAAGGAAATTCATTAATAATGGTGAGACTAAAATTATCTCAATGGGAGTATAAATCCTTATATATATTCCATTTTCGGCTTTGGGACTATGCAATGTGCTTCAAAAAAGGGTCCCCTTTTTTGAAGCACATTTTGGGACTATGACTGCAATCAGTGAATCTAATCTTCTCTTTTTGAGGCTAAAATGTTCGCTTTTTGTGACAAACCGGTTTGAAATTGATCTTCATATACTGAAGCAACTATGTATATTGTACACACGAAAATATCCATCTCTTCCAACTACAAGGTATGTGAAATCATGTAGCAGTATTCTTCAAGATCTGGTCGCGGCCATGAACCTAATACATTAGCATAACTCACCAACCTGCTTCATTAATATTGTGGCCTTCAAAAAATAAGTATGATGCTCATTCATATACAGTCTCCTTATTTAGACAACTACCAAGTTCCAATACTTGTGTATTTACTAGCTTAGCGTGTGTTACAGTGGGATTTTTTGTGAACCAAATCTGCATGTGCCGATTTTTCAATTTATTTACTGTAAGGAATATTGCAGACATCCCCAAATGGAGTCAGATTCAAAATCTAAGGGAGAATATGTAGCATTGAACGATCTGCCAAACGTAGAGGTGCATGAAGAAGAAATTGGCAGCTTTGAAGATAATTTTCCGCTGCACCACTCTGCTCAATTCGGAAAAGTAGACAGATTAAAAGAACTGCTGGGTGAAGGCAACCACAGCATATTCGCAAAAGACTTAACAGGAAGGACTCCGTTGCACTGGGCAGCTTCCGGAAGTAATGCTGCAATTATTCTCCAGTATATTTAAATATCACTTACACCCATTTCCAATTTTGAATTTTAGAGAACCATAAACAAGGGTTTCGATGTGTGAAAGCGTTACTTGCATCCCCACAACTTGGTGAGGATACTAAAGAGAAGGTTGCCTATATTGACACTCAGAGCAACAATGGGGAAACTGCAGTCCATCGGGCCGCCAGCAATGAATCCAAAAAAATCACAGAGTATCTTCTCCAGGCTGGAGGAAATGCCACTGTTAGGTAACCCATTAAAAACTGCATACTGTATACCACTTTTCTAACATTTGACTATTTTTATTGACAGATCTAGATGTGGGATAGAACCTAAGCATCTCATTATGGAAATAATTCCTGAAACAATGGTGCTCTTATGCAATAACTCAATTAAAGTTGCAAAAGGAGAACCCGCGGATAAAGATCTAGAAGTAGCCCTTGATTTTGGGTCAGAATTGAAAAACCAAAATTAATTAATGATTTAAAACTAACAAAAAGATATTCAAATTTGTGTTGTACATTAATGAAGTTAAAATTTAAATGCAGGTCTATTGTGGGGGCATTTGGGAGGCGGTTGCAATCTAATTTAAGGGAGGGAGAGGCAACTGAAGATTATGTAAGAGAACTGCCGGTGGAGTCGGAATTCCTTAAATATGCGTTGAATCGTCGTCGAACCAATAAACATTGCAAAGAAATCATCACTCACCCTCTTGTACAAATATTTTTGCATCTCAAGTGGAAGAAAATCTGGATTCTCTTTTATTTGTCTATTCAATATCATGTAAAATACATTTTATAGACAATAATTTAGTATTGTATTACAAGAATAGTCCCCTTGGGGGTATTATTGGTTTACGTGTATTTAGAAAGGAAATATATCGATAAATATACATGTTTTGTGTCTGCAGATTATTTGGTTAATTTTGTATACCCGGTTCATTGTGGATGTATACTTAATAAGCTGTCCTTACATTTCCCCCGGAGAAAATAGTAGTGGAAATAGTAGCCAAGTGAAAAGAGTGTTAAGGCATGCTCGTGGTGGCGGTGCTTCAAACGATCCAAGTCCATCAGATTCATCAGAACCACAACAAACGCGTTTCTCTTGGCTTGGCGAATTATTTTCTGATGTAAATGACAATCAAGGTACGTCACCATATATATGTCACCAATTATGAATTTACATTGAATTTACCATATTGAGAGATTTTAAATACTTGCAGAGCTGACCTGCGATTTGAACCAAGTGAATATGATGACTGCGTACACTGTCTTGTTTATAACTCTGGTGTTTGCTATCAAAGAAATTTTCGAATTTTGCAAGGCGCAAAAGAAAATAAAAGATTATTTTTTGCAAATGGAAAACATTGGGCAGTGGTTGGTGATTGCATCTGTTCTGTTGACTTCTTGGCCAGTTTTCTCATCAGATAACAACATGCCAGAATGGCAGTACTCAATTTCTGCAGTAATAAAGATTTCATTAAATGACTATTGCCCTAATAACCCAAGGTAAAATAAAATATTATATTATTTGCAGTTCGGGATATTTCTTGCATGGTCATTGATTCTGAGTCAGATTGGAAAACTACCGAAGCTTGGGATTTATGTGGAAATGTTGGTTAAGGTTAACAATTAAGCATAAAGCCAAACCAATAGAAAATGGTTCGATGAACAAATACTCGAGGAATCTCTATGAATGTGTCTTTAGGTTTTGAAGGGTTTCGCATTATTTATAATGACGTTCGCATCTTTGCTGGTAGCATTTGCTCTGTCACTCAGCGTACTCATTCCAGGGGTAAGTGTCATCTCTTCATTCTGTAAATTAAATATAAATTTTCGAAGAAGGGAAATCATTCATTTACTCGTTCATCAGAAACCTGCATTTTCCTCTCTTCCGCTGGCATTACTGAAGGTTTTGATGATGATGATAGGAGAACTCAACTATGATGAAGTTTTTCATGGAGACGAAGCAATTACACCCTTCCCAGTCGCTGCACATATTATCTTTGCTACTTTTGCAATTATGGTTACTATTATCTTGATTAATCTATTGATCGGTGTCACCGTTAGTGATATTCAGGTACACCCCAAGATGCTTAACACCAAAATCTTAATTTCTTGGAATTCAAATAATTTCTAATCATTTATAATTCATATTGGTTAATAAGGGTCTTAAACATGATGCTGAAGTCAGTGCTTTGTTAGCCAAACTGGAACGAATACATTTTATGGAATCATTTCTTTTATCCGATATGGTGCAAAAGTGCTTAGGTTTTTGCAAATGTACTGCATCGTGGAAAAGCTTTCCATTGGTAACGAATCCTTTGGATGATGATGGGTAAGTCCAAGATTTCAATATGCGTATATCTCAACTCAATCATGCTTTATTCGAATTATTATGTTCTGTGTAGCATGACCGTTACCAAATCTATCCAGGAGATTCCAAAGGAATTAGAAGAAGAAGTTCGAAGATTGGCAGCTGCTAATATGCCGGAAGAAGTGCAAGATGTAGTCGATCAGAAAAAAGAAAAGTTTAAGAATTTTTTGAAAAGTCATGATTATATTTAAAGGGTATTTAAAATAATTTAGAAATTCCCAAAGTGAGTCAATTACTATGGGAATTAATTATTCTTATAAAGTGGTGACGAATAAAAATCTTATCTGCATAATAGGCTATGGGAACGTTTAAATAATTACGTCATTTTATTCATTTTCCCTCAATGAGAAAATGCTTCTTTGACCACTTAGTCTGCCACCAAATACACAACGATGATCAGAACAATGCAAATGTCTGTGTTCCCTTCCCATGGCTTATTTTATCAGTAAAGAATTTATAAGAATTTTTATTTAATAACTATTATAGTAATTTAGTCACTTTGGAAATTCCCTAAAATAATTTTAAAAGTCGCTAAAAATAAAAGAAATTATCCCTAATTGTCGTGTCCCTGGGAATAGTTTATAGTTAATAGTTCCCTAAAAAACAAATAAAATAAACTGAAAACTATCAGAAGCGAAATTTTAGCTATTGCAATTGGAAATTTTAAGCAACTTTTACACACAATCATAACACTTTATTTGACTTCGATTCTACTATAATGTACCTATAACTTCGGAAATAATATATATTACACTGTGTTGTGTCGTTGTTTGTAATATCTTACAAAATATAACTACTTTTTATAAACACCAAAAAATTCGTTTGTAAAGTATACCTTACAAATATTTACTTTAATTTTATTCGTAAACTAAATTACAAATTCGATTTCATATCACAGAAATTACGCTTTAAGTAGAGACCTAAATGATATGTTAGAATACAGAATAACTAATAATTTTCTTAAATCAATATCACTGTCACAATCATTTCCTAAGCCACTACAATGTAAATGATGTATGAATTCTACCGAAATCTTTCTATTACTAACAATTCATTTTTAATCAGTTCAGCTGCATCATCGACTGCAGGTACTCTCAACCGAGAATATTTTAAATAAAATTTCAACTTTTTCCATTTTGGGGAGACACAGTTTCAACATGGGGAAGCAGTCTGTATGGAAACACAGGGTTGGGTCCAAAATGGCCTATTTGTACCCAGCAAGGAAAAACTTGAATTTTTATTTTGAAAATTCTCGGACGGGAGTACCTTTTAAGAGCGACAAACAACCGTTGCTATAACTACTTTGATCGACTGCAGTGTAAGTCAAATAGTTAACTCATTTGGTTTTTTTTGTACGATTCGTAGGTAATAATGTGGAAGTAGAGTAGTTGATAGTTTCCATGAGCTTAAAATTGCCCTATTTATCTATAAATACAAATGCAAATGGGAGTAAGGGGTTTGGGTTTGGGGTTTTGTAACGCTAGCAAGTCTAATTATTGGTACTTCAAATCCTCTTAGTCTAGCATAGTTATTAAACAGTTAATAATTTACATAACCTGCATGAACTAATGTAGCAAATGAGCATCTCTTTTTGGCGAATCTCATTGGTGCTGTAAAATGGTTCTATAAATTCTATCATTTCGCTACACAAAATCTTACAAATAATATTTAGTGATTTTTAAAGTTTAAAAAGGTATCAAGATAAATTAGTAACCCTTTTTAATGTTATTGTTTTGTTATGATATTAAGATCTATTAAAAGTTTGTATACTTGAAAATTTTTTGACAATTGTGCTTGTAGTTAATACTTTAACTGTGCATTAATATAAACGAAAACTATATCGTCACCCGTCACACCCTATGAGTTTTTATGAAAAGGATATTATCGAAATTCAAATACAATAACGTTGTAGCAAATCACATTAGGTAAAAATAATCACCTAAAAAGGTAATCTTGAGATTGCTCCGATTTGGATGATTTCAAAAGAAATGCAGGAGAGATATTTGAATACTCACTCACTAACTAACGAAATACCTGGCAGACAGACAGACAACCCGTTTGCATATATTAGCTTTCCGCTTTGCGAATAAATGAAAAATGCTATTGAGTGTGAGTTTTGTATGTTTTAAAGGACGGAATAATAAATCCTGATTTTTATTAATAAATACAACAAAATCAATTGTCGGTTACAATAATCTTGACTCGGGTGGGGCGGACTACAGATTTCTGAAGAAATCCACTATTTTGTAGATACTTTAACATTGCGAATGACAGTTTTTGTAAAGACGTTTTGTAGACAGGGAAGGTGGACAAAAATATAATTGTCATCAGATATGAAAATAATCAGAAAAATGAGTCAAAATGGGATCACAGAATTGTTCGAAAAACGGAGTTGGACAGAAAAGAAGTCATTGAAGAAAAGGGTAAGCGAAATTAAAAAGATTCAGTGGAAAATTTTTAGTGGATGAGAATTGGGGCTGGAGCAGCACGGACGACGGTGTGGACTGGAGCGGCGTGAACGATAGCTGGAGCAGCGTGGACAACTGGGACGGTGCGGACTACTGGGACGGCATGGACAGCTAAAAATTAAAAAATCAAAAATTAGTAAATTTTCCCCCTAACAATTAATGAAAAACAAAAATTTTCCTAAAATATTAAAAGAATTATGGAAAATGTACCTGGAACGACGACCTTGGCAGCTGGAGCACGGTTGACGTATTGGGTGCTAAAGAAAAAGAAAAATGAATTTAAAATTCAAAACAATAAACAAAGAAAATTTAAATATTTCTCCTGTGGACAGGAAAATGAAGGAAATGCAAAATTTCCAATAGTGGAAACAAAGGAATTTGTAGCGGAATTTAGCGTACCTGTGGGCAACTGGGACGACGGTCTTGTGGACAACTGGGGTGGCAATGACAGCTGGGGCAGCATGGACGACTGGGACGGTGCGGACAACTGGGGCGACTGGGACAATGGTTCTGGTGACAATTGGGGTGTGGACGACAGCTGGAGCAGCGACAAGGGCTGGAGCAATGACTCCGGCGCTGGCAACAGCGGCGAAAGCGAGAACAATGGCGATCTACGATAAATTACAATGAAAAATTAAATTTCGGGACACAAAATTGTAAATTTTACGAATTTTAGTAATATTAAATTTTAATAAGTGAGATTTGAATATTGAAAATTACAGTTTGCATGTTGAATGAGTTTTTGGTGGAGGAGGGATGCAGAAAATTGCAAATAGTTGATTAAGAGCTGAGAATGAGCTTAGAATGAATGGACATCGTGAGCAGAGTTGTTTATATACCCCTTGAGTCAACCATCTCAGCAAACAAACCAAATTCGTCCAGCATTAGAACATCATGTACCTTTTACACTATTGAAGGGGAATCCTATGCAAATTCCGTATAGTACAACAATCGCTAACATTTTTATAGGAAACTGTTAGTGTTGAGGACTGACGGAAGGTAAATTGGCAATTTCATTTGTGTAACGTAGAGCGTAACAAAAGTTGTTATAAAAAGAGAGTGTACCTTGCGCCGTTTACTGTCCCACATTCCCTACATTAGCATAACAACAAACGAAACGACGTTTAACTAGACACCAGAGGAATATTGATCAAGAGTGGCTACAAGAAATGTGAATGTAATACTCATCAGTGAAAAATTGACCTTGGAGTGAAATACAAAGGTTAGAAAAGAAACCCTTGACCATCACATCGTGCGAGGCTCTCTCTGTTTATACCGTATAATCATTCTTATAGGGAAGATGGACAACTTACTACGTACTATTCACAAGTTAATCAACTCTATACTACAGCCAAGTCTCAAAGTCATCACTCTTAACTATCAAATACCAAACCTCCTTATAACAATCATTATTTCCACACTAATTGCAATTTCAGGAATAAATATTACAACTATTATATCCTCCATTTACGTAACAGAAGACTCGTAATTAAAATTTCGATTGTACCTGACCTGACCTGAATAGTCTCGTTATAACATTCTTTATTTTTTCAAGTTTAAAATCTAAATAAATCATTTATTACGATTTTACTAAGATTTTCTGTCAAAAAATGGTATAAAAGGGTTAAGAATTGTTATAAGGAGGTTTATGCAAATAAAATGTGAAGATGGGTGGCCGTAATCATCATCACTATATAACATATCATTTGATTTAACGATGAAATAAGATAAAGAAGCAACTCCCTGAAAAAATTAGCATTGACTAGTAATAATATTGTCATGTGAGAATTCTCAAGAGTTAGGAAACGATGCGTGAGATAGGCCAAGCTCTTTAGTATTCCTAGGTCCGCAACAAAAAAGACGAACTTGAAATTTTTTCGTGTTTTAAGCAACACCAAGTGTTTATGGAGGGAGGATATGCAACAACCAACACTACAATTAAAATTCAATAAATATTTCCGTGTTCCGTGCTCTCTTAAGTAAATAAATCATTAGTGCTACGCAATTTCCAGCACTCAGTCAAATTTTCATTGAGAACCAACACTTAATTATTGTACGAGCCTTTTTTATCGATTTTTCGTAAGGCTATTCATAATTGCACACTTATAATAGTAATAAAATGTCAATTAATTCCTTCTTCACCCATTATTTCAATAAAAATAATAACAAAACAATTATTATGTAATAGTCATTCATGTTTTACATAGGTTTGCAAATTTAAATAATATTTTCGGGGATATTGACATTCAGCTTTAATGATATGGCAGTTTAAAATAATTCCATGAATATTAATTGCTTATTAATATTACCAATTATCTTTTTTGCACATAATAAGAATTGTGCAAAGAGTGCATTGACAGAAACAACCAGTTTTGTCTGGTGTCTCAGTTTGCACAGATTTATTGTTTTGGTATGCATGCGTAGGTACTACACGTATATACATGTGTATTCTATGTTCTTACTTTTGATTTCATTCTAAGAATCTCTGCTCACCACACATGTACGCATTTAACAAGATTTTTTACCGTCCGCAGATAATCTAAGGTTAACATTTTTTTCTTTACTGTTGTTATCTTTATAGAGATTAAATGATTAAATTAATGTACCTATATAGTTTCTTTGCTGTGGGGCGAAATAACATTATAATCAGTGATACATATCAAACTACTACTGTTTAGTTTTTTATGCAAGAGTAGATTTATAATGCAAACATTGTGTACAAAGGATATTTTGGTATAATTAGTTGATTACTGGCGTAAGGAAATAATTGTGGGCTATTAATATCAGATAAATTATTAAAATAATGAAATAATTATCAAATTATCAAGATGCATTTTTTATTCGGCTAAAAAATAACGTAAATAATAAATTACATTGTATTAAGTTATATTTTTACTTGAAAACTGTCATTCTGAAAGGAAATTATTGTTTCTAATAGAAATTAAATTTTTAATTATGTTCCGTGCACTATATTTATTTGTAATTAGTTGATTACTGGCGTAAGGAAATAACTACGGGCTGTTAATGCAGGATAAATTTTCTAAAATATTTATATTTATTTATGTAAAAAGAATTTCTCCTTAAAAATAATGTACATAGTAAATTACAATAAATATTATAATTCTTGAATGATTAGAAAGATGTCATTTGAAAAGAAAATTGACGGCTTCACTAAAAGGCCCCCCCAATTGATTTGGTCCCCACTAAATAAATTTAGTGACACCGAAAAATTGCTTCTAATTGAAATTAAATTTTGAAAAAATGTTCCCTGCCGAAGCGAAACCATGAATTGAACAAAATAAAAGTGACAATAGAAGCATTACGTCAGCATTTTTATAATTTCCGTCTCGAGATGGATTGTGAACTACGCACTTTTGTTGGTTGTAGAGGTTAGTAAGTCAATAATTGAGTAGAGATAGGTAGGCCAGGTGGAATAAGTCAAGATGACCAATAATTCTTTCTTGGAACGGAGTCTGTCGTGCTTTTAGTGTCACACACACCTTGAAACTTTTTTATTGGGGCTCGAATTCCTATCAGTAATTGAAGATTTATCTTGTTCCATTTATAAAACATGGAAGACCGCTACTTTCAACTAATTCTTACGCTCAACACTACTTTTGATGGCCAAGGACTAAAACATTATACAGATTAACTTTACTTTTCCGACAACTCTCATATTCCTTACTCATTTCATGCTACAACCAGACTGCTCCACTCCTTTCTTACCAATTCCTCACTTTTTTATTTACAATCCAATTCAATTAACATAATAAGTGCCGTAATTGACATTCCTTCAATTCTTCATCTTGAAAAACTTGAAACACTTTTTTCTAAGACTGAAAAACACAGTTTTAAACTTTTATTTATTTAATTTTAAATAAAATTAATATTTATAATCACATGTTACATTTCTACAATATTTGTAGAAGCATCTTTAGATTCTTAGTTAATTTTGCAGAATTAGAAACAGGAGTTACGTTATTTTACGGAGTAACACTTAAATTATTCGTAATTAAAATGAAGACATTCGTCAGAATGAGACAATGGGACTGATAGTAAAAATGACCATTATAGTCTTGTTGCAATTTCAATGAAATGGAGCTGTTTTAATTAATGAATTGGAATGGCCGAGTGCATAATTTACTTTTGGACTTGAAAATGGTGCATGCAGCAAAGACAAGTGTTGGATATGATAAATATGTTAATGTCGCCGTGTGTTGTCACTTAATTGTCGCCTGTCCATGTGGTCACAGCGTCTTATCTAAATTAACTAATGTTTTCCACGGGTACTTCTCGAGGTTTCATCAATCAGTCTTCACCATTTAATTTACATTACAGCACTCGCTAATTGCAGAGCAACTATTTCATTCAGCATTGCACTACATTTGCATTTACTCAATGGTGCAGAATATCCAACACTCTTTTGGTATTGAAGTGTCCATTACTACATGCAATGCGCGATTTATTTTAATCTCTTATGTAACGTGTCAACAGCAGGACAGATTTATTCACATTTCTATTAAAAATGCATTTTCGTTACATAATCTCATTTAAATATTTCTCTCATACATTTTTCATCAATTTTTCAACGGAAGTTATTTTTTTACAAGTTATTTCCCGTTATAAATAACTTTTGCATAAAAAAGATGTTAAATATCAATTGTTTGATGTACGAGCACTAAATCATGAAATGGTGTTTGTTCGTGTAGTCATAAAATAGTAATTTTTTGTTGCAAAGAGCACACGCTAAGCAGAGTGGAGTTTCCTTCACTTTTGTTGGCATGAAAAGAATAAATAATCTCCGTTTAGGAAATGGAACCTGTTTGCAAACTCATCGGCAGAGGAAATACAAAGTTCTTAATCCAATTTCATCCGCTTATCCAAACGAACTTGAAATATCTACGCTACACAAGTTGACTTAATCAAAGTTGGATGAGAATATGGCCCCAGGCCAATTTTAAGTATGTAGCGATCTCTCGTAAGATCTGTACAGGAATAATGAACGGTCTTGCGTTGCGGATGTTTGTAATTCTCAGCTCATTTGCATAAAGGGGCCATTTGAGAATGAATCGACCGACGGAATCAATACTCTGAGTAATTCCAACCACTTTTTCAGTGAACAAGCGAGAACAGTTAAATAATTAATTGGCAACACACATTTATGAGTTTCAGCAAAAAATCCTTCGTCTTCTTCTTCTTTGTCTCAACTCATTCCAATTCATGGCACTTACGGTTACATTATCATTTTAGTCGCGACGATTTGTCCTATCATGTACATGGATGAGTCCCTTGTGTATTTAGAAACAACCTTCGATTTACTAAAAAATTATATTGCTACTATATAAACAACTTAAACTATCTCACTAACTACTTCTCCATCTAACTCTAACATCTCCATCACATTTACCTTCCAACTCCATCAATCATGCAAGCTGTAAGTTTCATTTTCCAAAATACTTTCAAAAAATTCAGAATTATTTCCAAAATCAATTAAATTAAAACAAATAATTTTCAAAAATCATAATTTTTCCAAATAAAGTTTTAAAATCTCAAAATATAACTCCCCAAGATCTTAAAAAAATTTCTAATGCCTTCGAAAATTTCATATTTTTCAAAAGCCTTAAAAATTAAAAAAAAACTTTTGCATTGCAACAACGAAAAGATTTAAATATATTTTCATGCATTTTCTAGCACAGAATTTTTTGGGAACCATAAATTTTCAAAATACGCCTAAAAACGCAGTTTTCTCCAGACAACCCGTTAAAATATCACATTAAAAAAACAATTTTATACTAAACAATATTTTAAAATTTTTAGATTGCTGTTATCGTTCTTGCCGTCGTGGCTGCTGCCGCTGCCGGAGGAGACACTGGATTCGGACACTCCAACTACGTCCAACACGCCCACGCCGTTCACGCCACCGTAGCCCACGCCCCCATCGCAGTTGCCCATGCTGCCCCAATCGCCGTTGCCCACCACGCCCCAATTGCCGTTGCTCACCACGCCCCCGTCGTTTCTGTTGTAAAAACCGTTCAAGTCGCCCCACTTTACAAAACGGTGGTGCCCACAGCCTACGCCAGTTCCTACTCCTACAGAGCCCCCCCAGCCAAGATCCTTAAGCAAATCGCCGTGGCTCCAGCCGTTGTCCACGCTCCAGTTCCAATTGTCCAAACTGTTGCCAGAGCTCCAGTCTACGCAAGCACTTACACCTACCGTGCCGCCCCAGCCAAGATAGTTGTCCCAGCCGTTCACCCTGTTGTCCACCACGCTGTTCCAGTTGTCCACCACCCAGTGGTCCACCACGCCGTCCCAGTTGTCCACCACGTTTCCCCAGTTGTCCACCACGCCGTTCCAGTCGTTAATCCAGTCCTCATTCATTAATTCATTTACAATATTTAATACTCTATTTGAATATTAATTATTCACAATGTTCAAATTCAAAGTAGTCATGTGATGTTAACTATTTTTATACGTACAAATACGAAAACACTCACCAATGAATAAACTCAATATACCCAACCTAAATCAATATTAGAATACATAAAATGACATATTATAACGAATGGGAAGGCGTAAATCTAAACCGAACAAACTAAACTTGACACTGTTGGCACACATACAATATAACATGCTTATCTATATTCATAAACCGAATTAGTGACAGTGTAACTTAACAGCATAGGATTTCCTTACTATAAATTGTAGTTAAATTCACCTGGACAAATAATGAATGAGAAGGAGTAAATCTAAAGCGAAACCGAGGTGAATTTAAGTACACGCTTGGCTGTTAATGGCTTAAATAGGAATAAAATGTTTACTTCTGATTCAATTTCACAATGTGTATTACCTCATGATTTCGTTCTATTCGAAAACGCATATTTAGTATATATTTTGCACATATATGGCGTTCCAAGACAATGAGTAGACAATAACATTGTGGAAATATGAAATACACCCCAGTCGGAAACAGCTTAGTTCGAAAATAAAAATCGACCAATCAAATTTCCAATAAATGAATCGTTTTTGACCAGCCACCTGCTGCTTCCATGACGACTTCTGCCAGGCAAAGTGCACAGAATGCTGGTGAGAACGTATGTTCATTGTTCATTGTCGCAGATAAATCTAAAATCACTATGCAAATAAATATGAAATGTAAATTAAAGTTCATTTTGCACAATATCGGAAACGTCCTATTTACATGCAATAATGAATACTCAATAATGCAATAATGAGCTTTGTAAAATATTGCATGGATTGAAGGGCACAAAAGAGCAATGCACTGCGAATTAGCGTAATGACTGAATACTCCATGCAGGAATGTCTGGAAATTGACCGGCCGTAGATATGCATTTCTCACTTAGGTTAACTTATCTTTGACTCCTACCTCTCCCGTATTACTCTAAGCAAAGCCATTCTCAATTATGCACATTCTAGGCAGACAGACAGACTAATTACTTAGCGGCAGCCGTCGTCTTTCTCTTCAGTTCTACTTCTACTTCATTTTCCATTCGGTAAACATCTCTAAGTAGAAGTCCAAAATATTTTTTGTAACCCGGCCCAATTCTTCAATTCAAAATTCTAAATTGGTAAGTTTCTTTTTACAATAACATTGTTTGACGTTTTTTACAGGGGTAGACCTGTTGGGAGAGTTTGAGTTTTTGTCCAGAAATTGCTAGTTTATGAGATATCCGTGCCGACAGATTTCGGAGGGGGTGTTAAATGCATATACCGGTTGCAAACCGGTTGTGAATCCAAGGTGTTTGAAAACGCCCGAATCCCTACAGTTCGACCCGTGTAAAAAATTCATTCATAGAACAACTCTTTTTTATGACTATCTTATGTACTTTTGCAAGTGCACATTCACTTGTTACTTCCGTTTAGCAAACCAAACCGATCCGAACCAGTTCCAATAATTATTTTAAGCCAACTGAACCAAACCGAACCAGCCCGAAATTTTTTTAAGCAAACCGCACCAGTCCCAAAATAATAATTGGGCGAATCGAACCGGATATTAAGAAAAATTCGATTGAACCACCCTGGTCCGCAAACCACAAATGCATGTCTGGTCCTCGATCGAATAGACATCTATTATGACGTTGTCTTTCTTTGTTTACAGAATGCTCCTATTGAACTTTGAAATTGTGTGAATGTAAATAGACGCTTCGAAATATCAAAAATCATTAATTGACAACTTTCGTGTTTTTATTAGGGCACCTACATAGCGGGATTCAGAGTATAAGGATTAAGGATTGGGACACTAAAAAAATCAGGATGGCTTCTGTTCAGAAAAATCCAATGCTCATTGATACGGTAATAATTTTACTAACCAAAAAAACACCCATTTCAATAAAATTTAAATTAGTGATTAGCCTACACCAAGGAGAAAACTGAAGTCTTAATACTAATTTTAGACTCATCGTTTTCACGTCATTATTATCTTACCATTTATAGAGTGATCACCAAAAATATTCCCGGTTACGGGACTTGAGACTTCTATATATGAACGGATCCCAAAAATTGAAAATGACATGCATGAGCACATCACGTACAGTGAGATTCTAAAGTCACGCAACATAATTTTGATGTTCTAGGTTCTAGGCCAGTTGTTTGGTGTTACTGACTACGAAACACTTAAATGTTGCCGACTGGTTTGCCAAAAGTGGAAGGATTTATGCGAAAGAAAATTCTTCAGGAAAACCGCCTTTGCTGTTAAGCACTACCCTGTAACATCGACAGACGAATCTTTTGGACCCATTATAGTCGAAGACAATACATTGGAAAGTGCGATAGACATGCGGTCGATTTTTGAGAGTGTAAATGAAGAAATCCTATTTTCAGCAACTTTTAAATTTAAAGTGGATTTATTAACGCCGAATATAAATTTGGAGCCGAATAAAACTCTAATGACCAGTCTGGAACTCAATCGAACCCAAGGGTCTCAAAGTTGTTACAATAATTTAGATAATTTAATTGGACCGAGTTTGAGAAGATTAAAAGTGATTGATTGTCTTATTTGGGAACAGACTACCATATCACTGGATAAGCTGGTATCCATCTCTGAAGCGATAGAATTAGAAAATTGCAACATAAAAAAGAATTCCGTTCAGAAAATCTCATCGAAAGTACTTAAATTGGATTTGTTTAACATATTATTGAATGATAAGATTGTTACCAATCCGGAAATGAGGGACATTATCGATTTCGGTCCCTTGAAAAAGTTGTATCTTAACGGAGACGATTACGATGGCGTTAGTGAGCGATCTCATCAGATCGTAAATCTTAGCGACTGCCAAAACATCAACAGTTTGACGTTATTATCCGTGACAGTAATCTTGGATGCCCAAATTTCTCCCCTGGAACTCAAGTTGGGTGACAACAAATACACAAGAAATGGGAAGGACGTTGACGAATTTAAACTACGTGATTATTTCTGCTCACCTCACTTTGATATTTTGGCTGTCCTAGAGGAAAGACATGCTACTATAATTGTGGACTTTAGTGGAGACACAACCGTTAGGAAACTAGAAATTAGTCTTGGCATTCTTGACACCATCCCCAATGCAGGGGAATTTGTACCTGGAGGACCTCAGGTTGACTTAAGTTTGCTTCCTAAGACAATTGAGAGTTTGTGCTTTAATGATGAAAGGGGAAATATTGGCATTCCTTTTACTGGACCAATTATCCTCCCAAACCTAAAACGTTTGCGACTGGATGAGTTTAACCGTTTCCTCGCTCTTTCTCAGTTTAAGGGTTGCCCATTGTTGCAAGATATTTCATTACTGAAGAGTTCAACAGTCATTACTGACCACTTGCCTCCTACTGTTAAAAGGCTATCTCTTTCTCTTCAAGATTTGAAAGAATTGAAAGGTTCTAAGCAATTGAAATTGGATGTCTTTGTTCTCTTCTTCTTTAGAGCTTCGATTTCAAGTTTCCTAACAGCAAAATTCAAAACCCAACTTTACAAAAAACTTAAAGCAGACCTTTTTGTCTTTAGCAATGAAATGGAAGGTAGAGACCTCGATGAAGACACTGTTGTTCTTATAATGAAAACAAGAAAGAGATTGAAACTGAGGAAAATTGCGTTCGGTCCAGTGGGAGAGATTAGTGACGATGTGCAACAAACGTTCTCTTTATCTTTTGTCTTCCAGAAAAATAATTACTATATTGTCGAAGGCAAGACAGGGACTAAAATTACCAAAAAGGAATTTGGTAATTTGGTAGAGTGGGACTGAAATACGTGTTTACAGTGCAGTGAACATTAATTTAGCTGTAATTCTATTTAGTATGTCTTTTGATATCCAACAATTGTAGTATCTTTCATGTAAATTGCATGCAAACTGTTGTCAATACAGAAAATATAAAATGTAATTGCTTACAAGTTTTCCATTGCAAAAATAATATTCCAAGATAAAAAAGATGTATGCTTTTTGTTATTGTGAGTGAATCTTCAATCTTCAATCATAGTAATAATAATAATAATTGGCATGTCAAACATTGTACATTCATCAGCATCAGAATAGAATAGTACACCAACAAAATCAGTATTCAAGTACAAAGAATTGAGCACTGCTACAACTACAATGGAAATGTAATTTATGCAAATGTGGGCCAAGTGATTTGTTAATTTGTTTCTAGGATCGAGAATTTTATTCAGGCAATCAAGGGCCCCACATTTAAATAAATTACGTCATTTTATTCATTTTACTCTTCAGAAAATGTCCGTGTTCCATATAGCACCATTTGATACTTGTTTAGTACATTTGCTAAAATGCAGTTAGGAATATTACTGATAAGCTATATCTTGCTAACTGCTGTGACTAATGCATTTCGGCGGCAATCATCGTAAATACTTGTTTTATAGTAGAGGATATTGGATTTTAGTCAAGTTGGTTTGTCATAATTATTTCTAAATATTTTCTAGTATTTTTAATGAACATTGAAAATGAAGCGGAACTGTGTGCTATGCTACAATCGGGAGTCTGTTACACCAAAGACTCCATTTTGTGAAATTCCAGCACAGATTATATGTAGTTGTAGTAAATATTTATCTTATGAAATCGTTCAAGTAGTTTCCTGGACCAACATTTTCGATACCGGGTCAATTTTCTGTTCCCAATGCTTTGAAAGCATTCAGAAACTGACCGAGCTGAATATTCTGCTGGAACAGACTCAGTCTGAAATCAATTCCCTAGCTGTACAAATAAACAAACAAATATTCCACGAAAGACGAAACTATGAATTAAATAAGTCAGCTACAAATTCATTTTCTGTCTCTGAGACTTCCGGTACTTTTTCATCACAACACAACCAAACAGTAGAACACAATGTCAACTTTAATGTCAACGAAGCTTCAAATAGTAATTACAATCAATCGCAATTTCCTCACGCAAATAATGCAAATTATACCCACAATAACCTTTCATTACACAAAGATCAACAAAACCATAACTTTTGGTCAGATGACAATCATGACTCTCCTCAAACTCAAATGGATGATTTTCCAGATGGCAATATTCCCTTACCAGGTATTTTAAATGTTAAGCAAAAGTAATTGAAACAGATTTTGCAAATTAAAGCGTATTTATTAATTAAAAAGCAAATTTTACTTCTGGAAAAATTAATTTTAGAAAGTACGGCATATGAAAAAGCATATTTTACTAATCAAAAGCCATATTTTACGAACAGAAAGAGCATTTTCATATTAAAGCACAATTTACTAAAGAAAAAGCGTATTTTACAAATTAATACAGTTTTAAAAATTATAATTAATTTTTTTACAGATTTGCCTAAGAAAGATGAAAACACCTGTACAAAATTACAACGTCACTTACAAGAAGGTAATTTACAAAGTTCTTAAGTGTTTTAAAATGTATTTATTAATTTTATTCGGAAATATTGTACACTAATTTAGTAAATGCAAAATATTTTATGTGTTTCAGGTGTTGCGGGTTTCAAATGTCAAAAATGTAACAAAAATTTCTCAAGAATGACAATTCTCCAGCGCCACGATTGTGGAAAAGAGACTTTTGACTGTAAAACTTGCGGACTGTCATTTTCTGGTCAAGGGGTACTGAATTTGCACACGAGTCGATCTCATACTGGGGACAAACCCTTCGGTTGTGAAACTTGCGGAAAGCGATTCGGGTTCAAACACCATTTAACCTTGCATATTCGTACCCACACGGGGTAATGCAATATTTTAAAAATCGTTACCAACTTCTCCAGTATTTAATTCGTATTAATCGATGCCATTTTTGTGCTGACTGTAGAGAGAAGCCCTTTGCGTGCGATTTGTGCGAAAAACGATTTGCAGATTCGTCAACATTTGCCAAGCACAAGCAGACGCACGCAGGGAGCGAGCGGATAAAGTACAAATGCGAAATCTGTGGGAAAAGCTACGTGGAAATGAAAACTCTGAGACGCCACATCCGTGTTCATTTGGGCACCAGCAAGTACAACTGTGATATTTGTGGAAAGGCCTTCTCCAGCACTTCTATTCTCCGCAATCATCAACTTGTTCATACGGGGGAGAAATCTCACATTTGCGAACAATGTGGAAGGGCCTTTGCCAGAGTCGAGTCACTTCAGTGCCATTTGCTAACCCACAGGTCAGAGGTCAACCCATTTATTACTGTTATATTAAATTCTAATAATTAATGGTTAAATTTACAAATATATTGCAGTGACGACAAACCACTGGAGTGCGATCAATGTGGAAAACGGGTTCGTTTCTTAAGTCATTTGAGAGAACACAAATTAAGGGAGCATTCCAAACCACAAACCATCATTTGCGATATTTGTGGCAAAACATTTATCAATTTACCACAGGTAAGAATTATTGTCCATTTTAATTCTTTCTAATACTTATACTAAATCTAGTAACCATTCTAGAAATAATTCTCACAATTCAAATAGTAATTCCAATATTTCCAATAAATATTCTAATAATTCCATTAAAAATTGTAGTAGAAATTATAATATTGTAATACAATTCAAATAATTCCAATAACTCCAATACTATTTCCAATAAGTTAAATAATTCTAATAATTCTAATGATTGTAATTAATTCCAATAACTCTAATAATTATTCTCATAGCTCTAATAATTATTGTCATAACTAATTATTATTCTAATTACTCCAATAGAAAAGTTCTATATTTCTAACAATATTTATTTATTGTTTTTACAATTTTGTAGTATCGATCCCATCGACGTGGCCACAACCTAGCTACAAAAGAATGTTCTACGTGTGGTAAGAAATTCAAGCAAAAGGACAAATTAGCACTGCACATGAAAACGGTGCACGAAGGAGAGCGACCATTTAAATGTGACTCTTGTGACAAAACATTCACTCTGGGCGTGTCCCTGCGCCGTCACAAAGAGACCCACCATTCAGCCTCGCCTTCAGTTGTTTGTGGAGTGTGCGAAAAACATTTCCGAGCTTCCAGTGAGTTAAAGAAGCACCAATTGACGAGTCACAACGTCACCGCTGGATTTTCAGTCACGTGCGCCACTTGCCAAAGAATATTCCTGGACCTGGGTGCCTACGAATGGCATTTGTTCAAACTCAACAGCATCCACAAACTAAAGTGTCGACTCTGCAAAAATAAAGATGTCGGCTTCCCCACATTTTGCGAAACCTTCATTCACCACTGTAGTCAGCATCAGGGAAAGGCGCTTCCCTTTCAGTGCAAAATCTGCAACTTCACAATGCCAAAGAAAACCATCAAAACCCACAAATGCCTAAAAATTGAAAAGAAAAGACAACGGAGACACGTGTCCAGAAAAGTCAAAAGTAAATCCAAAAGAAAAAGTATTGTCAAGGATAGCGAATCCGAAGAGAGCCAATCAGATCTGTTAGAGGCAGCGACAATTAAACTAGAAATTCAAGACGAATCAAGCAGTGACCACCAGGATTTCAAAGATGTTCAAATTAAAACGGAAACGGAATGAATTCCAGTCGATTTTTCTTATACATGAGCAATTCTCAATTATTTATATTCGTATTTAATCATTACGAATTTTCCATACTAAAATAAATTGATATAAAGTAAACATTTTATTTCTTGTCCATTTAATATTGCACTTTGAGAAAACTTCAGTAGCACTAGGAAATATTTTTAAAAAAATAGGTAAAAAGCTCTTTGGGAGAAAAATAGAAAAATTATTTACAATATTGAATTTTAAAACTAGTAAGTACATAATAATAAATTATTATTTTATGATTGGGTAGGATGGAAACTGGAGAGGAAATAGTTGTAAATTATATATCACTTCATCTCTGCAATTTTTAAATCGTTATTTTTGCGATATTTTGGCGAGCATCCCAGTCCGAAATCATCCAGAGAGGAAACTTGCTCATCTCCTAAATTGTTTATCCCAGAATCAATTCAATATTCAATACTTTTTCATGTGTGCATGGTTGTACAAAAGCCTTTCGGGGCACACTGATACAAAAATTTCTAAAAATATTTTCCCCACACCTAGGATACAAAATTTGTAATGAAAACATATCTATTTTTCGATTTTGACTCATTTCTGAAAATATTTAATTCTTATTTGCACAATTATGTACTTTATACTGATGCAAAAATTATTTTTTGCCATTGGGAGGATTTGAAGCCCGACCAACCTTGAAAGTAAAGTGAAGTGAAGTGAAGCAAGTTTATGTGTCCAGAATTAAAGCAAATCGCAATAAACTAATTTCTTTGAGTGCACGATTGAATTTCATGTCAAGGCTTAATGGGGCAAAAATAAAACGTGATTTTTATTAAAAAATTATTCGCTACATAAATTTTTTTGTAATTTATTACCTATTTCAAAATTGCAATGTTATTATTTTTGCCATTTAGATAACTTATCACTAAAATTGGAAGGGTTAGCTAGAAAAAGACGACTCCAACAGTGACCACAAAGAATTCAAAAATGTTCAAATTCAAACGGTTTGAATTTTTGGAAAATGAGAAACAATTGCCTTTAAATGTTAATTGCCTTTAAATGCCTTTAAATGCTGTTCATAATTTCATTATATTTATATTTTCGAATTTTCATTATTAAAATAAGTTGATGTAAAGTAAAAAAAATTTTATTTCTTACCCATTTAACATTGTACCTTGACAAAACCTAATTAGCATGAGGAATAAAAACGAAAAACCTTAAAACCCCGTTGGTAAAAAAATAAATAAAACTCATTAATATATTGTTCTTTAAAAATAGGAACAAGAGAAAACATTAGAATGTAATAATTTATTATTATTTTAGGTTGGGTAGGATGCAAAATGAAAATAGTAAAAGAAATAGTATTTTCTGTATATATATTTTATTGTCTAAAATTAAAACTCAGTTGCGCATTGCATATTTGTTAGCATTTATCCATTATTAATATATATTCGTTTTAAGTTAGAGGATTAGGCAGGTTATTTTATTAAGTAATACTCGATTGTCCGTCGCTTTATTGCTTGTCCGCTCGTTTGAAGGAAATCACTTCGTCGTACACAAGTTCTGCAATTTATTATTTAATTTAATTATACAATATTTATAATTTATTAGGAGTAATTAGTAATTTTGAATTACTTCTCCAAGTGATGAGAGGTGCCTGAATGTCCTCGAAAGACTCGTCGTAAGGCAAAGAATTGGGTTCATCCGTTGGGTCTGCATATTGACTCAAATACGGGTGACTCAGAGCTCCCTCCGCAGTTATCCGGTTCTCACTGTCCAGTTCAAGCATTTTCTCCAGCAGATCAATTGCTAAATCAATATTATTATTGTTTTAAGTAATTTAAAAGAATATTTACACGCCCAGGTCCGCGTACATTGATAATTATTCCTATAATAAATGGAAACAAATAAGTTACCCATTGGGTTGGCCCCTTGAAAAATGTCTTTAAAATTTTTCTTCTTCATTGGCGCCAAGGATTTAATGTAGACTCTAGCCTGAAAAACCACCACAAATTTAATTCGCAATTAATTCATCAAATCACTAAATAATAGTTTTTGTCGACTTACGGGTTCACTGGAGATTTTCTGGAGTAGAGAATCCGACGGCTTCCCCAAAAGTTCCATTATTAAATTGAGTTGATTTATATCTAAGCAATTATTTACAATTTTCTCATTAGAAAATATTGTTATTAGAACTTTCTAGAAAATAAATAAAATTCTTACGATCTGTTCCGGGGAAAAGAACGCGTCCGGTGAGACATTCTGCGAAAATGCACCCCACACTCCAAATGTCCACTTTTAACACAAAATAGGCACATTAACCAAGCCCATTTACCAATTTTGAATTAATTATTTTCATGCAATACCTGTTTGATTGTAGTGCATCCAATTAAGCATGATTTCCGGGGCCCTGTACCACCTTGTCGCAACATAACCCGTCATCTCCGTTTCCGTCGGTCGGGCCAACCCGAAATCTAAAATCCTCAATTCACAGTCTTCGTTAACTGCAATATTCGATGGCTTCAGGTCCTAAAAAATTTATTTTACCCATATTTAACGAATTTTAAACTCTGAGGGAAATCCCAAGGTATTTCAACCCATTGTGTTATACTACAGTTCACCCTACTTTAAAAGCCCTCCCTGAGCACCAAAAATTACTAGAAATAAAATAATAATTTCTATGAGGGTTTATTTATTTACCCGATGAATAATTCCTGCGGAGTGGATATACTTGAGACCACGTAGAATTTGATAAACAAGAAATTGGACATGTTCGTCTGACAATTTCTGCGTTTTTATTATATTGTTCAAATCTGCACCCATCAGGGGCGTGACCATGTAACTAAAACAATAGATCATCTCGTAAGTCATTCATTCATTGCACATTCATTATTCATCAAGGCTGGTGTATAGAAATTCTCCTATAAGGTTGTCTCTAGCGGAAATTTTAATTCCAGTCTTTTTCGTCCAGGAAGTTGAGAAATTTACCTCCACAATTTGTGGACCACAAAATTATACTCGATGGTCAAGGAAATCCAAAGGTACACCTTTAATGTATTTCAGCGAAAAACTGAAATGTTGGATAAAAAAATTATCGCATGAGATAACCATACAGGAGAATTACACCAGCCTTGAGAGCTCGTAGCAAAAACAAAAAGTACGGGTGACTAATGGTCCGCCCACGTACTTACATGTCTTGAAAATTGTCATCGAAGGGAAGTGGATTTTTGTCAGATGGGGAAAAGACATCTAGGAGTCCAATGACCTAGAAAAGAGGAGGAAAATAGATTTTATGGCTATAAATGGGAATTCGATTGAATTTCGTGTTCTTTTTACATTCTCATGATTCATGTGCTTGAGCATGCGGAGTTCCCTGTAAGTTCTTTTTGCGTGAGTCGCTGATTGGAAGGGGCGAGCAAGTTTTTTGATTGCCACCTTCTCCGAAGTCCCGCTGTCCACCGCAGAACTGAACAATAACATTAATCACTGCCGAATTAACTAGTTAACCGATTAACTGATTATTATTAAAAGTTTTTTGCTTTATTTAGTGTTTTAATTAGTTAGCCAAGAAAAGGAACTTACCAAACTTGTCCATAAGCCCCGGAGCCTACGGGCATCGGGTTTAAGTACCTGTTGGGCAACCACCACTCTGTTTTGTTTAATTCGACTTTGTAGTACTCGTCCATTATTGAATAAATAATAATGAAAATAAAGTAAACTAAGGCAAACTAAGAATAAAATGTTGTGAAGTAGGAAACTCGAAGAATCCCGCCGCAGCCGAGAGCGCTCACATACAAAATCACATAATGTCAGAAAATCTTAATAAAAAACCCCCAAAGGGGATTCTCAAATCCTCATCCAGTTTCGATAAAAATAAGGAAACTCTACCGTCAACCTCCTCAGGCGTCTTGGCTCCAGGCGGCAGTCCCATTGACAAAAGAGTGTAAGATTTTCTTTTCTTTTTTTGCCAGCATTCAACAATTAGTTCTAAAATCACGATTTTATTTATCCAGACGCAAGTCTAGTTTGAAATTCGATGAAATGAACATCCTGGAGACGCTGCACCCCCCGGACAAGGACTATGGACACATGAAAATCGAAGAGCCTAAAACTCCATTCAATTATTACGAAGAGGGGGATGACGGAGAAATCAAATTTAATGCTGTTGACCCGCTAGTCCTTTCACACAAGTAAACATTTTCGTAATATACTAAGAATTTTAACCCTTCATTCAACAATTGGTTCGGCTAAGGCAAAGGGTCCCCTAAAATAACAGCTGATCGGTAATAGGCAGCTGTTGAATCCCATCAAAAATTATTTTCTGGAGAAATTCAAGTCTTGGGAAAATTTTCAGGGGTCCTTTTATCAAGAATATATTGTAGATTTGACATTTATTAATTTTTGACACGTAACGTAGAATCGAAGAGCGCGTTAGTGAGCTGCCTTCGGTGATGCAAGAAATGCTACCTGAGGAAGATGAGTCCTCCGATTCTGAAGTAGAACTAGATCCCGTGGAAAAGGGTAAATTTAATATTCCTAATTGGTTTTCCAATATATCAATTTAAGATCTACTCGGAAAATGACGTATCTCTCAAATTCTTAATTTTGCAAAATTATTTTATTTAAATTAAAAATTCAAATGGCGCATCACAAAGAAAAATCTGAAAGGGAGAATCTGAAAAGAATTTGAGATACGTTTAAATAGCTAGTAAAGCTTCAATTAGATGTGACGGATGATTATGAATTGCAGAGAAGAGCCTAAATTTCGAGCTAATGTGTCAATTTAAGCGCTGCTGGGAAAAATAATGTCTCTCAAATTTAAAATAAGGAAAAATTTGGAAATAATGGAATTTGAGATACGCCATTTCACCGAGTAAAGCCTCAATTGGATGTGACTAGTGGTTATGAATTGCAGAGAAGCGCTTGAATTTCAAGCAAATATGTTAATTCAAGCGCTACTCGAAATAATAGCATACCCCAAATTCTCAATTTTGCAAAACTACTTTAATTAAATTAAAAATTAGGAAAAATTGAAAATTGAGATTTTGCGAGTAAGGCCTGAATTAAATGTGACTAATGATTTGTGGCTATGAATTTTAGAGAAGCGCCTGAATTTCGAGTCAAAGCGGAAGGCGCACTACAACGAGTACTACGCGGTGAAACTGGCGCGAAAGCTGATGGAGAAGGAATCTTCTGCAGACGAGGAGTCGGACGGCTCTGCGAATTGTCACGTGGAGGGTGACGACAAGTTCATACCGGAAGTAGAGACTGAGTTCCAAGTGGATGAGGAAGTGCTCGGCAGCAGTAGTTGTAGTCAGCCCATGAATGAGTGAAAATTCCCGTTGATTAATAAAATAATTTATTGCATTTACTTACTATTCAATCATTTAATGAGACACAATTATTTATAAAAGACGTGTTTAAAGACTTTATTGAAAAAGCAGTCTCTGAATTAGTTGATCATAATAATTATGAATTAGTTTAGCAGCCTTATGAATTGGCTTTATCGAAAAGTCCGATTTTGTTTTTCACCAACCCAGGAGAAATGGTTGCCAACTTCTGAATGTTCACGTGGTGCTTCCGAGAATTTATTCGCTCACGAGGAAACTCGCACCTTCAACAAATTATTCATTATTAAACATTTGTTCCTATACACCTATCTGTATTATTATAAAGTATTCCTTCTTTACTTCTCAACCAAAACTCGTATGCGGGATTTCTTTGTACTCTCTGACTCGTCCACCTAAAATCAATCACAACACATTTATTCAATCATCTCATCATTTCACGTTATTAAATTAATAATGCGCATGAGCACCGAATCATAATATTAAGGATGAAAATTAACCCATACCAAAAATAAACTTCATTTTCATATTAGTAAATAAATAGTGCGCTTGCTTAAAGGATCATATGAAAATTAACCCAAACGAAAAATACACCTCTGGGCAATATTTCACAAAATTTTGTGAGAAAACTAAAATTAATTTCAAAGACCTGGCAATTTCAGTGTTCAATTGTATTTTTAAATAATTTTTTATGGTTGTTTTAATTTATTTTGTAGAGTTTTGTGAAATATGGCCCTGATTTTCATAAAATGTTACTAAATAAATATTCCGCATGTGCAAAAAGGCATGAAAATTAATAAAACTAAATCAAGAATTTTTGTATGGGAACACAAAATTGTAAAACCACAAGATTTCCATTTTCCTTAATTGAGTTTTGCTCATGGATGGGTGAAAATGTATATACCTGTTGGAAGAAACCGAAATCTTCTTCTCCCTCAGGACTACTGACCCCTTGACCTGCGCCTTGACTTGACTCGAGCTCCTTGATGGCGTCGCCACTGCTGCTGCCGACACTGAAGATGCCACTTTCGCAGAAAGAGTTCCTCCGGAGAATGGCGTCTTCTACGTGGAAGTCGTAACAGCTGCTGTAAGAATTGTAGTCGAGGATCTTCAAGTTTTTCAAGTTCTTGAAAGGGTTAATGAAATGTCTGGCGGCTTTTTCACTCGGAGGAAGAATCAAGAGCGTCTCTTCGCTCGAAGACCGATGCGTCTTCTTCGGCTTGTTCTTCCTCGGCGACGTTATCGTCGCCAGGAGGAGTAAGTGCTGGTGAGGACTGTCCGGACTCGAAGGGAAGACTATCGAAGATAAGTTACTATGAATCTCACTAAACGTCGGACGTAGAATTTGGTTCACCTGCAATTATAATTAAATCAATCACAAATGTTCACTAATATATTAGACACTTTGGGGCAAAATTTATATTTATAACATTTCGAATTATTTTTTAAATTTTTAGTATTTGTAGAATTAGTTATAATTTCTTTGTAATTTGTAAAATTTGTAATTTGTGGGAGGGGTTAGTTCTTACTTGACAACATTCGAATGCGATTTGACAGAGAGAGGGCGGCGGAAGTTCAGTGAGCCTGACGACGATGTTGATAAAGGAAATTTTGTCGAGTCCGAAATCTTCAGTGCGAGGAAGAAAATCGGGATCGGCGGACACACGCGCAATCAACTCACACAGACAGATGCCGTACGAAAAGACATCCGTGCTTTCGTTGTACCATTCACCCTTCAGACACTCCGGAGACATCCAGTAAGGGGAACCCACTGAACCCAGACGGACACTAACAACAAACAAAACCATTCAGTACCTTCTTTTTCAAAAATATTCATAAAAACTATTCGGGATTTTCTAAACAGTTAACACGACAAAATTGTATTTGGAAACCATTTTACCAGAAATTCGACATTTTTAAAATAATTTTACATATCATATTTCACGTCTGGAATTCAAAATCGATTTACAAATATTACTAATTGCTGATAACTATTTAAAATTATTTAAATCCTTCCCAAAAACCTTTTTCGGGATTTTCTATAAAGCTAACCCCACAAAATTCCCTTTGGGAATTATTTTACCAGAAAATTAGCGTTTTTGCAGTAATTTTACGTATTATATTTCATTTTTGGAATTTAAAATGGCTTTTTTAATATTCTAAATAGTTAATAACCATTAAAACTTAATTCTTAATTTTAAAATTCTTGTAAAATGCATTTTCTTGCATAAACGCTACTATTTTTCGAAAAATGCTAATCTCAAGGGGTAATACATTTAATTATGAGATAAATAATAATATTTCGGTTGAATATTATAATTTCTCGTTGAATTAAAAAATTTACATGGAATTTGTCTTTTGACTTACATTTTGGAAGGGATTTTACTGGCAAGACCAAAGTCACCGACGACAGCTGTGTAGGCTTCCCCGTCCTTCTTTACCAAAATATTCTAAGAAAACAAATCCGGAAATAAATAATTATAAATTGTGTAACTAATGCCTCGTAAAAATTAATTGGTAATTAATTTACTTTGGAGGTTAAGTCTCTATGGATTAATCTTTGACTGTGAAGGTACATCATCCCGGAGGCGATGTCGACGGCGAGACTTTGTCTTAGCCGCCAGGGTAACTCAATTTCACTCTGGATAAGCGTTTCCAGATTTCCATGTGGTATATACTGCGCCAAAGAGAACAGAAATAGAAGAATGGAATTTAACGACCGTCATAAAATATTAATTGGTCATAAAACGTTAATTGTGAATGTTGGATTGAATTACCTCAGTCAATGCGTGAAGACTTCCTTCGTAAACACAAGCGCCCATATATCTGTGTAAAATGACATAATTAATGAGTTTTTGGTAATAAAGAATTAAATAATTGACTAATGACTAGTTAATTGACATTGTCAAGTACTTGAGTATGTTCGGATGCTTGAGACTGTTCATGAGCTGCAATTCTTTGATCATGTTGGATCTGTTGCTGAGGAGCGAGTTTTTCTTGAGGACCATGACCTGCCCCGTGGTTTTGTGTTCCACCTGCGACAATTAACCAAAATTGAAACTTGAAATATCGATTTTTCGAAAAGTTGGAGTGCGCCGTTGGACTGTACCTTGAAAACTTTGGAGAAGAATCCATTTGCGATTTCCTGTTTGTAAAAGTCGTCAATGTGGCTGATGTTGTCGATTGCCTGACGAAGGGCCTGACAAGAATTCGATTTTTTCGCTAAATTTTCCATTTTTTCTGGCTCACATTTTATTTTAGAAAACTGATGTCTTACTCTCACTTCATACTCTGTTTATTTTTTGACTTGACTGCTTCTGTTATATTCACTCACTCACGGCACTATACCTCAACCACTATACCCCACTATAATTATCTAGCCACTCTCTCCAATACGTAACTTTAAACTCTCACTAACTATATTCGCAACTCTCAACAACCAACAACAGATACTCTATCACATTCCGACTCTTATATAAATCCTATGTCTGCATATACATACATACACAAATACGCTCCTGTTGTATCATTTACAAGCGGCGTACTCAGAAAAATGGGGCAAACTACCTCCCCGCACAATAATTTCAATTCAACCTAAATTTGCAATTAAAATATTAATTAAAATTTACTTTGAAATTGTCATTAAAATTATTCAAATTTTCTTCACAATTAAATATACAAATATTTTAATTACAAATTAATATTTTTAATATTTATTAATTTAAAAAAAATTAAATTAAAATTTATTGTAACTTTCTAACCCCAACTTAAAAAATTTTTGGCTTTTTTGTAAATAATCAAATTAATTAACGTTTTCAACGAATGTATTAAATTTTTAAAAATCTACTCGTCAGGAAATTATTTAATATTTTAAAGTAATTATGAAGTTTTGAGGAATTAAAATAAATTCAATAAATTTTCTGAATTTTAATTACTGCCAAGTTTCATTTCCATGAAATTTTGCTTAATTTTTTAAATTGATCGTTATTGAAATTTGATTTTTGCCTTAATTTACTTGCTTCTAGACGATGGTTGGCTTTCTGCTTGGAAATAGTTAATTTTTAGGTTGGTATATAGTTGTGTGGGTGGAAGTTGGTTACGCCCCTGCACTAGTGTAGTGGAATGAAATGGTGTGTAGGTGTGGGATCTCTGCACTGCAACAGTAATAAATATTCTGCCAATGTGTTTAAAGTTGACAGGTAAAAATCCGAGTGGGACGAGGACGAAAAGGTGCGAGTGGACAAGAAAAGTGTTGAGCGAGAACACGAAAAAAACTGTTGCTTTGGATTGGACACTTGATAATCAGAGATAAAATTCCAATGATGAAATAAATCAATGGACCCAAGGAGACTTTCGTGAGCGAAATTAATTTTTATCTTATCAGCTGATATTTTTGAACGTTTTCAATGGATCAATTAAGTCTTTTATCTGTTACCTGTTAATTATGGAGATTGACGCAGTATTTATTTTAAACTGCGTTTCAAGAGGGGACAAAGTTGAACATCAAATGATTTGATTGCAGGACGTCGGGGGACAGCTTGTACTTGGTGCTCGGAATCCCCAAAACAGCCACCGCAGATGAAATCAAAAAGACCTACCGCAAGTTGGCTCTTCAATTTCACCCCGATAAAAACCCGGGAGATCCCCTGGCGGGGGACAAGGCAAGTTTCTCACTGGTTTTTCCATATTTTCCGGTTTTGCTGCATTATTTAAGTGGGAAATGACATAATTTGTGTTTTTCTTGCAGTTCAAGCAAATAAACTCAGCCTACTCGACATTATCGGACACTTCGAAGAGGAACATTTACGACAACTATGGGTCCGTTGGTCTGTACGTGGCGGAGCAGTTCGGGGAGGAGAATGTCAACACCTACTTCATTCTCACTTCGGGATGGTGCAAGGCTTTGTTCTGCGTCGTCGGATTGTTGACCGGATGCTACTGTTGCTTCTGTGCTTGTTGCTGCTGTAACTTCTGCTGTGGCAAACTCAAGAGGGACTACCACGGAGAGGAAAACTATGAAACTCTAGAGGTAAAATAGTAAAATCCACTATTTCACTATATTTTCCAAAATTATTTTCCACTATCGACCACTATTTTCTATTATTTCTCAATATTTTTCATTATTTCACAATATTTCCCACTATTTTTCATTATTTCTCAATACTTCCCACTATCTTTCATTATCTCTCAATATTTCCCCCTATTTTTCATTATTTCACAATATTTCCCACTATTTTTCATTATTTCTCAATACTTCCCACTATCTTTCATTATCTCTCAATATTTCCCTTATTTTCATTATTCACAATACTTCCACTATCTTCATATCTCTCAATATTTCCCCTATTTTCATTATTTCACAATATTTCCCACTGTTTTTCATATTCTCAATACTTCCCACTATCTTTCATTATCTCTCAATATTTCCCCCTATTTTTCATTATTTCACAATATTTCCCACTATTTTTCATTATTTCTCAATACTTCCCACTATCTTTCATTATCTCTCAATATTTCCCCCTATTTTTCATTATTTCACAATATTTCCCACTATTTTTCATTATTTCTCAATACTTCCCACTATCTTTCATTATCTCTCAATATTTCCCCCTATTTTTCATTATTTCACAATATTTCCCACTATTTTTCATTATTTCTCAATACTTCCCACTATCTTTCATTATCTCTCAATATTTCCCCTTATTTTTCATTATTTCACAATACTTCCCACTATCTTTCATTATCTCTCAATATTTCCCCCTATTTTTCATTATTTCACAATATTTCCCACTGTTTTTCATTATTTCTCAATACTTCCCACTATCTTTCATTATCTCTCAATATTTCCCCCTATTTTTCATTATTTCACAATATTTCCCACTATTTTTCATTATTTCTCAATACTTCCCACTATCTTTCATTATCTCTCAATATTTCCCCCTATTTTTCATTATTTCACAATATTTCCCACTATTTTTCATTATTTCTCAATACTTCCCACTATCTTTCATTATCTCTCAATATTTCCCCCTATTTTTCATTATTTCACAATACTTCCCACTATCTTTCATTATCTCTCAATATTTCCCCCTATTTTTCATTATTTCACAATATTTCCCACTATTTTTCATTATTTCTCAATACTTCCCACTATCTTTCATTATCTCTCAATATTTCCCCCTATTTTTCATTATTTCACAATATTTCCCACTATTTTTCATTATTTCTCAATACTTCCCACTATCTTTCATTATCTCTCAATATTTCCCCCTATTTTTCATTATTTCACAATATTTCCCACTATTTTTCATTATTTCTCAATACTTCCCACTATCTTTCATTATCTCTCAATATTTCCCCCTATTTTTCATTATTTCACAATATTTCCCACTATTTTTCATTATTTCTCAATACTTCCCACTATCTTTCATTATCTCTCAATATTTCCCCCTATTTTTCATTATTTCACAATACTTCCCACTATCTTTCATTATCTCTCAATATTTCCCCCTATTTTTCATTATTTCACAATATTTCCCACTATTTTTCATTATTTCTCAATACTTCCCACTATCTTTCATTATCTCTCAATATTTCCCCCTATTTTTCATTATTTCACAATATTTCCCACTATTTTTCATTATTTCTCAATACTTCCCACTATTTTTCATTATCTCTCAATATTTCCCCCTATTTTTCATTATCTCTCAATATTTCCCACTATTTTTCATTATCTCTCAATATTTCCCACTATTTTTTATTATTTCTTAATATTTTTATTATTTCTCAATATTTCCCACTATTTTTTATTATTTCTTAATATTTTCATTATTTCTCAATATTTCCCACTATTTTTTATTATTTCTTAATATTTTCTTTTATTATTCAGTATTTCACACTATTTTTCATTCTTTTCAAATATTTTCCAACACTTTTCAATATTTCCCGTCAACGGTACTAACAATATATGTATGCATTTTTACAGGAGGATGAAGATGCAGCTAGTCCGGTGAGGTCACAACCTAAGGCAGACAATGAATCCTTGCCATTCAATGTTTCTAACGTCAAATACGGTAGCAACCATTTACTTATCTGCATTAATAACTAATTAAATCCCAAAGGAAGGAAAATCTTTTAAAAATAGCACTTATCTTTAAGAGCAACATTTATAAAAGTGTTTTGTGGTTGCAGGTGAGCCGAGTGAGCCGAGTCAACACGCGAGTCCGTTTTCTTCAACTTGATACGTCTCTCGTCTGTTTTATTTACGAATCGTTTGTATTTTTTGTATGTCTGCCTCGCATTCTATTTATTAGTACTTGTTATCAAATCTATTTATTTTAATTGTATCATCCAACTATTTCTCTTATAAACTTTGTTACTAATTACATCTGAAGCTCATCGCATTTATTTCACTCTATTCACACAACTTGCCAAAACAACTGCATCTACTCCAAATAAGAATCAATCAGTTAAAAACTGGACAAAAATAATCGGAATTTATTTTAAAAGCTAAAGTATATTATTGCACTACATCAAATTCATCTTTCACTAAAATCGACTCCTGTATCAGAAAATTGGCTCTCGACAAACTCAAAAGACTGCCACTATTTAAAAAACAATTCATTGGCATTTTAGTTGCCGGTAATAAATGCATTTTTTCCCGTTTGGGTAACATTGGGGTTGTCATTAGTATAATTTTGAGTGGCTAACCGTCCTATAATCTGTGACAAAGGGTTTCTCAAAAACGCTCCAATGGAAAAAGGGCAAGCAAGGCGGAAAGCTGAGAGTCCCGCTGTAGGTGTAGTACAAACCCGTTGTGGGAATTTGAAAGAATTGCTTCAAAGACAGATCCTATCACTACCATCTTGACAGTATGCCTAGAACATGGTTTAATATTTACTAGCATATAGATACTACACATGCATGTTTGCCTATTTTTTATTTTACACCCTATTTTGTTTGCCATTTAACCCAAAGGGAACTGAGATTAACTACTAATGAAAGCCCTGCACGCTAATGTTAAGATTACTGAGAAGTTCTGGTGAATTATTGCAATAGACTTTTATGCATAAAGAAACGGGAAAATAGTGTTAAATAATATAATAATTTATTTTAGTTGTAAATGAATGTTTGAAATGTCGAGAGAATAAATATTTATTGGACAGTCTTGGAAGTGAATATTACAGAGATTTCTTACGAATTACGTTTAGTCTATGTGAAATAATGAATGGCTTATTAGGGGTGGTGGTGGGAGGAGGAAGCGGGGAGCGAAGGACAAATCTTCTCCGTCATTTCCTTCAGAGGCTCCAGTTCCTTCACGCTGATCAAGTTGAACTCCATGATGAAATAATAAAAGTGCTTATAGCAAGTGTTCACGTGTGCCTCCTAAAAATCCAGTCACAAATTAAATAAATCAATTTTTGGAAATAAACATTCATTCCCACTATTTCCCAAAACTATCCTTTGTTGCCTACAAGTTCCCACTATTTCCTACAATTTCTCAAATTAGTTTTATTATTTTCCTATATTTCTCACACTTTTTCATCATTTTAGGCCTTACGATAATTATTTTAGGAGTAATTATATACGAAATCAGTTTCTTACTGCGCCCAGAGCGACGATTCTGTCAAAATGGTGAATATAAACGTGGACGAAGACGCGAAATAATCTGGTGAGAATCTTGCGACAGAGATTCTGAAAATTCTTTGGAAAAGGTAAATCGAGACTGGTGGGGAAAATCTTCTCGTTGTTGATCTGACTCTCGATCCAGTCCATCAGCAAAGAAATGTATTTGGGGGCAGCAAGAGGCGTCGGCTTCTTGTATTCGGGAGTGGATGAATCCGCCCACAAATATTCATAACGAGCCCCTGCACCAATAAAACATTTTTTTATTATAGTACATTATTTACATTTTGAATAGTTATTTACAAATATACAAATATTATTACCTCCACTCATGGTTGGGCAAGACTTTTCAGTGCAATAGTCACAAACTGTTCCATAAATCAGGTTTATCCTATTAAAAAAATCGACAACGTGCACCGCAATCCTGCAAATTAAACAAATAATGAAAATTGGAATTTCTTTCTTGTAAATAATGGGGGAATAAATAATTATTTTTATTTTTATTGTAACAAATTTTACCAGTCATTTGAGTCTTCTCCAGGGGGAAGCTTTACTGCTTCCGCAAGATTAATTCCAGATGATAAACTTGCCTGGGCGGCTTTGTGAAGTCCGTAACGTAAAGTTCCAGGCTCAAATTTCTTTTTCGGCCGAAAAGTCTGCAAATTGAAATCAGCTGTTTAGTTCAACGTTGCAATGATAATTAGTAAATTGAACATTTTTGCAAATGGGAAATTTTGGGAAATACCTTTTCTTTCTGGAAAAAATCGAGGAACCCGTGGAAGGCCATTATTTCTTTTCCCGGAAGTCCCCAAAGTTCTGTTGACAACTCCTAAATTCATTTTATCCTTTAAAGCATCGCCATCTCTGGGCTCAAAGTGCGCCAATCGGAAAATTCGCGCCTCCACTTAAAGGAAATAGAGAAATCTGGAATTGACGACTGTCCAAAAATTAAAATAAAATGTCTTCGCCTCACCCGCCCGACGAGGAAGAAAAAAAAGAACTGGAAAAGTTCCTTAAATACTTTACACAAAAATGTGCCCAAGTGGTTATCGAATCCAGACTAGGAGAAAAAATTCATACGCAATCAAAGGTCAACAGTTCAACGTCCGATTGGGTAAATAAACAAAAGTCCACGTCACATAGTCAACCCTTTTCCTTTTCTTAGCTTAATGTTAGCACTGCACTTTGTAAATAGTATTTATACTAAAATATTTAATTATGTTAATTTTAGTTTGGATTGCGAATCGTGGACGATGAGGAAATTCTCAAGAAGACACTAAGCGGTTTAGAAGAGCAAAAGAAAGCAGAAGCTGTCATCAAAGAACGAGTGCCTATTGTAATTGAAATCGGTCTGAAAAGTCTTTCAGTAGAACCTCCGGAGGAATCTTTCTGTCTCGAGCTTTGGGTTATTCAGTTTGACGAATTGGAGACTGAGCACAATGTCAAGGTTCGTAATTTACGCATTTTCTCTCCATTTTCTAAATCTTGAAATTTGGAACGAATAAAATGAATTTATTCTACCTAATTAGGTTCAGTACGCATTTTACAATCGACTAGGGAATTTGCTGAAATCGATCATCAGCTGCACCCGCTCCACCAATATTTATAAATTGTCCAGAAAAATTAACATGAAGAGACTGGAGAGTTGTAAGGTGTGCAATGCGAAAAGTCGCTGCGAACATCAACCCTCACCCCCCTCAGACTACGTCATTTACTACAAAGTCTACTCCGAAAAAACTATCGACTTTAACCTTCTTCTCGGCAGTCGCTATCATTTGTCCCTCTTTGCAAAGGTTCGTCTCTATTCAATTTCTTGTAAATAGTTAAGTAAATACCGTAAATATTTTGTAAATAATTGAGTAAATACCGTAATAATTTTATTAATTGAGTAAATGGTGTCATAATGGAGTAACTAGTGTAATAATTGAGTAAATAGTATCATAATTGAGTAAATGGTGTCATAATTGAGTAACTAGTGTAATAATTGAGTAAATAGTATCATAATTGAGTAAATAGTGTAATAATTGAGTAAATAGTATCATAATTGAGTAAATAGTATCATAATTGAGTAAATGGTGTCATAATTGAGTAACTAGTATCATAATTGAGTAAATAGTATCATAATTGAGTAAATGGTGTCATAATTGAGTAACTAGTGTAATAATTGAGTAAATAGTATCATAATTGAGTAAATAGTATCATAATTGAGTAAATGGTGTCATAATTGAGTAACTAGTGTAATAATTGAGTAAATAGTATCATAATTGAGTAAATGGTGTAATAATTGAGTAAATGGTGTCATAATTGAGTAAATAGTGTCATAATTTTGCAAATGGTGTCATAGTTTTGTAAATAGTTTAATGATTAGGTAAATAGTGTAATAATTAAGTAAAATATTAAATGTTGTGACATTTTGGTTTGCAATGGCAGGTGGGTTCTCCATACGGGACATTAAAATTGACTTGGGGCTATCGGACGGTGCTGGAGTTGACGAGCAGTACGAATCGGCAGCTGCTGATGAAATCTGATCATTACAGCAACGAAGACGCCAAACCGGAAATCGAGTTGTTTGAGAAGAAGGCGGCGACGCCGGCTTTTGTGTCCAGTGATATTGACCAACAGATTTTTAATGATGCCATCCCGTTTTCCAATCTCCTAAGAAATAGTGGAACTAGCAAGACGCGGCGGAACAATGTCCAGAATCTAATAGTTCCAGAAGAGGAGGACGTCTCCCAAGTTCTTCCTGGAGAAAAGTCACACGAGTCTTCCGACTTTATTCTCGTAGACTTTGTGAGTTCACAATTCCCTTTCTCTGCCACACTTTCCTACTATATTCTAAAAATTAATATATACAAAAACAAAATATAAATTATAAGAACAAAATATATACAATATGCATTTTAACGTTCAGATTCAAGTAGGATCGTCGCTTAGCAAATACCCAAAATGACTATCTCTTTCCATGTTAAATTTTGTTCCATGAAATTTCCCACTCCTCCTAAAGTGGTCATCATGCAAATATGGTGTAATTTTTAAAAAATAACTGACAAAATGAGGAATATGATAACAATAAAACTTTAGAGAAATCCCCAGTAGTCTATTAAATAAAAATGTATGAACAAAGCAACTGCAAAAAATGTAAATGTAGATTAAAATTTCTCAAACATTACAGTTGAAAATCATATAATATTTATAGTTATTCTGATGTGCTTAATCGTACGATTTTTTAGAGACCATTTTCATTATTTTTGGTTCAGAAGCTCTTGAGGAGTGGGTAAAAACGTCTCTACAGATCACTTAAAAGTTAAATGTGGAAGGCGGGGCTTAGTGACCTCAGCTGTATCAATATGTCAATGGCAACAGAATGTTGGTCGTTCCCATTTGATTACAAAAATGGGAATGACTTCATTTTACTTGCTGAGACACAAAAAATGTGGCCCAAAACTAAGAATCAGTACTAAACTACTAACTATTTAGGTAACCTTTTTACAGATTTTCGTACAATGAAAACTATTATTATCAATAAAGATGAAAAAATATAATATAATTTCAAGAATTTTTTTCCTCGCCTAGTTTTTTTAAATTGGAGGATGAGAATACTACAGTAGTTGCATAGTACATAGATATGATTTGTCTTTCAACTTTAATAGCGGCAGGTCCAAGGCAGGTCAATAAATGTAGTAATCATGGTTGTAAAAGTATTCTAAGATATTTCAAAATCAGACCGGCTCCACAAAAAGACTTGAATACAATCTGAACTTGATTTTTCGAAATACTTTTGTCAACACCATAGAGATTAATTTGTCAACAAATCCCCCTTGAATCTGAACCTTAATCAAAAAAATACAATATTCCTGTTTGTTTTTCCAGAAAGCGCCTTTTGCAACGCTGGACATGACGACAGACCCGATGACGTTATTTAATGAGTGCAGCCACGCCCCTCCGACACTAAAGTCTCTGCCTCCGCTGCAAAAGAAGGAGGAGAGCGAGAAACCAAACTTGCTGACCGAAGAGGAGCTGACTGAATTCGAGAACAATCTCAAAGACTTCGATTTACTTGTCAAAAATTTGAAATCAATGAACACTTTCCAATAAATTTTTATTTTTACTTGCCACCGTTTCCACTTAAAACAGAAATCTCGTCTCAATTCATTTCTAACAGTGTTCTAATCCGTGCGAACAAAATTCATTTCATGCGTGCACCTGCATGAAATGCACGAAATGCACGGTGCATAAAACGCACAGAAATGCATGAGTATAGACTATAGTCTGTAGTGAAACACGAAGGAGTTGTGACGAATGAGGATGCGAACTGTGACGAACTGAGATCCCCACTGGCTGTATCCATGACAGAGTAGGACGTAAAAAACACAACAATTTGAAAACGTAAAAAATTCAGAAATCGGGCGCAATCACCTTGTAGCCCTTATTTCAAAGTATAGTTAACTGCCACTACATACACCAGAAATTTTATTCAGGAAAGAGTTAAAATTATCATTGAAGTCGGCAATTTTAGAAAAGTGAGCTTATATACGTTCCCTAAAGTGTGTGCAAGAAAATTGAGGTAGATTTTCAGCACCTAATTGAGATGGATTTACCAAATGACTAACAACCTGAAAAAGAGAAATATAAAATGAATGAATGAATAATTGACAAATATTGTTAGAGTTTACGTATTTTATTGACAACAAAGAGAGAGACAACAGAAATTGTAAATGAGTCACAGAGGTTGGTCTACGATTGTGAAGGTGGGCGTCCTGGGAGTTCTTCGGTTCGACCGGGTCACGTTCCCCGATTCCTCCGCCGAAGTGACGTTGAGGCCGTTGATGGACTTGACCTCCTCCTTCTTGATGACCACCAACTTGTCGTCCTTCTTCTCCAGCTGCAGACTCTGGAGGATCACCGGAGGCATCAGCGTCTTCACCACTTGCTCCTCGCTGTTGCTCGAAGACGCCTCTGGAAACACCGGTGCGGAGGCCTTGAAGAGCAGCAGCGCGTTGTCCTTGGTCAGGTTGGCCACTTCATTGTTGGACAGCTTCTGGATGGTCGGTGGGGGTCCTTCGTGGAGGTAGGCGACGTTGTGGGTCATCTTCTGGTCGTTGTAGCGGTGGTTGCAAGAACGCCAAATGCTTTGACTCGGACCCGTACCCACGTAGCACCTATTTATTGTTAGCAATTATTATTTTTTATTGCTGCCACTAAATTAATTAATGGGTAAAGAAATTAGTTTTCTTGCCATGAGACGGAGAGTCCGGGGCTGAATCCACAAAAGTGGTCGGGTCTGCAGCAAAAGTCCCAACTTCCTGAAATGCCAATAAAAACATTTAATACGTTCAAGAAACCCTCATTATTTTTTCATTTTCATTATTTCCATATTCTCAACATTCCAAAATTCTCAATATTCCCTAATTCTCAACATTCCAAAATTCTCAACATTCCAAAATTCTCAATATTCCCAAATTCTCAACATTCCAAAATTCTCAACATTCCAAAATTCTCAATATTCCCTAATTCTCAACATTCCAAAATTCTCAACATTCCAAAATTCTCAATATTCCCTAATTCTCAACATTCCAAAATTCTCAACATTCCCAAATTCTGAATACTCTCTAATTCTGAATATTCCTAAATTCTCAACATTCCAAAATTCTCAATATTCCCAAATTCTCAACATTCCAAAATTCTCAACATTCCAAAATTCTCAATATTCCCTAATTCTCAACATTCCAAAATTCTCAACATTCCAAAATTCTCAATATTCCCTAATTCTCAACATTCCAAAATTCTCAACATTCCAAAATTCTCAATATTCCCTAATTCTCAACATTCCAAAATTCTCAACATTCCCAAATTCTGAATATTCCCTAATTCTCAACATTCCAAAATTCTCAACATTCCCAAATTCTGAATACTCTCTAATTCTGAATATTCCTAAATTCTCAACATTCCAAAATTCTCAATATTCCCAAATTCTCAACATTCCAAAATTCTCAACATTCCAAAATTCTCTCATTATTATTTCCAATTTCTCAATGTGATAAGAATGATACAGAATTTTGTTGGAAGAAAACCATTAAAAAGAGGTTTATGATTATCTATTTACAAAGCTTTGTTTGGCATACCTTGATCGTCTACTTGGCAGTAAAAGAAGCCCGCCTCTCTATTTTGTCTACAAGAGCGCAAACATCTTTCCCCGTTGACTGTCGAATGTCCTAAAGAGTATGAAATTAGTAATAATTAATTTCCTGATAAGTAAAGAAATCTCTAAAATTTAGAAAAATGATAGCTTACCACTTCCCGACTGGTATTCTGGGTAATTTCCATAATTTCCGTAGTTTGACCCTCCTCCTCCGCTTCCATAGCGTCCGTAATTACTGCTGGTGGTGAATCCACTGGAGAAGGTTCCATAGTTTCTGTTTCCAGAGTTGTAGTTGCTGGAACTGGAAGGTCCTTGGTAGCTGCCCGCCTGGTTGAAGTATCCGTATCGGTTGTAATTGTCATCGTAGCGGTTATCCCCCGTCGAGTATCTGCTTTCTCCGTATCTTCCGCGGTTGCTGTCGTAGTACCTGTCATTGTAGTTGACACCGGAAGTTGGATACCTGCTGTCCGTGTAACCAGAGTTTCTGCTACCTCCGAAATAGCCGCTGCCGTAACGGTCGTTGTAGGTCGAGTATCCGTTTTGTCTGCAGATGGGGTCGCGGTCGTCGTAGAAATACGTAGACGCCCCTTCGTAGCGGTCTCTCGGAGGAACAAAGTCACTTTCTCTGAACTGACGATGGTCTTGGTCAGACAATTGACAACTTCCGCCAGAATTCGACGTCAATCTGCACCAATTCAAAATTATGGCAATTATTCAGTGTTTTAAATGATTTTTGTGCAATAATTAAACCAAAATAAAACAATTAAGTCTGAAAATGAATTATAAATTGGTGAATACCTGAAAGACATGACTTTGCACTCGAATCTGAGGACGTCGTAGCTGCGGATGCATTCGATTCGACATTCCTCAATCGTTTTGACTAATTAAAAGCATTCGTATTTAATTTACAATGAAAATTGTTTTAGGTGCTAATTCAATGACAAAATGTGGAAAAATAACCTGGAAAAGTAGCTCTGGACAATTCTGGGACCAAAGAGGCGTCTCTCAATTTCACCAGACACACTGTTTACAATTTAGACAATCATCTGAATGTGTTTTCAATCAATTATGGGAAAAGCATCAACATGCAGAATATGCGTTGGTAAAAAACTGAATGAAATATTGAGAAAAGAGGTTCTTACGAGGAAAGAGAGAAAGATAAATAAATATAACCTTCCCTCCGCTTGTCATAGTAAGGAGGATCAGTCTTTGGAACTGCAGAAGAAGCAGCGACGTGTGCATTAAGAATTCCCTCAGGGGGACCAAAGACGCCTTGTATTGTTGGGCTTTCGCTTTGGTGGTGGTGGTTGTTGGTAGTGATGGGAATGGAGCTGGCTATGGGGTTACTTTGGTGACTAATTTGCAAGGCGGTGTGTTGGTACCTTTCGGGGTACCTGTCCTTCGGGTACCGGTCCAAGTCCTCCGCCTCACTACTACTCTGCTTATTGCTGCTAGGGGGCGGGTACCGCTCCTCGGGGTACCGCGGAGGATTGTATCTTTTGTCATCCGGGTACCGAGGAGGGCTGTTTCTGTCCTCCGGGTAGTTATTATTGTTTCGGTCCGGGTAGCGATCGTGGTTCCGGTTCTCAGGACCTTCGGGGTATCTTTGTGCAGGATTATTATTGTGGGAGGAGGAGGAGGGGGGAGGAGGAGGAGGAGGAGGACCCCTCAAGGGATTCACGTCCCGATGAGGCGGAAATTCTCCATGAGTGTCGTAACTGTGGAAATTCCCGGGTCCAGGATAATCGGGACTGGGACGATTGTTGTTATTGTTTTGTCCAGGATTGTAATTATCGGGAGGAGGACGAATGCTTTGTCCAGGAAATTCCCCATGCTGCGTGTTTTGTCCAGGAAATTCCGAATTGGGTCGGTTGTTTAATCCTGGATAGTCGGATGGACGATGGCCTTGTCCATTATGGGGTGGGGAGGGAGGGGAGTAGGTGGTGGAGGGGGCGGGGCGGTGCGTGTGGAAGTCGAGGGTGTCCATGTAGATGGGGCGGTTATTGTGGAAGGCGGCAACGGGGAGGTCAGGATTTCGGTTGATGGGGGGGAGAGGGGGTGGGAGGGGGGTGGGTCCGTTGTGCAGGGACGAAGGCGGGTGGCCTTCGTGGTGTTGGTGGTGGCCACCTGAAGAGTTATGAAAAGACTGACCGTCACGTGGGTTGTAGGCTCCGGGGCGACTGTTGTAGTCGTTCCGGGGAGGCGGGTAGTTGGTGTTGAAGCGACTCCGGTCGTAGTCGTAGTGGCGGTTGTTGTCATTATAGGAAGGCGGGTAATTTCTCTCCGGGTAGTGTCTCTCGTTACTTCCATAAGGTCGGTCAAAGTTTCGGTTGTCCACTAGAGGCGCTGGGGGTCGGTGGTCTGGAGGACCTCCGGTGGGTCCGTAGTTGTGGCCAATTCCTCCGTTGCGGTTTCGATTGTACTGACTAAGCAAATCAATTAAACAATTAATTAATAGCCGTGAAAATATTTGGGAGTGCACTCTGAGCTTTCTATGCATTTTGGAATGAGGAAACCTTCTAGGAATAGTAATCTTTTAGAAATAACCACGTGATCCTACAATTATTCGGATTTTGTCCACATAGGTAAGAAGAGAAGCTAACTTTACATGGGGTTTTCATATATTCAAATATTCATAAACGACAAATAAGATTCAATTTTCAGATCACACAGAATACATTGCATGACACTCTGAACAGGAATTATCCAATCAGTTTTGGTAATTCTGTTTTTTCAATTGGCTAAAAAAGACGTCATTTACCAAAGCATATTTGTCAAAATAAAAATCTATTGTCTTTCATTACATTTCCTTCAAGGAATAAAGCAACTATTTGGAATAAATGACATCATTTTAGTCAATTGAAAAAAAAACAATTAAAGGTACTTGTGACAAACCATAGAAAGACAGGAATTTACTGGGATTATAAACAAAAGACTATTTAGCATCAAGTTTAGATAATTTCCCAGAATAGGTCCCATGAGTTGAAAAAGTGTCACGGGTAATTAAATGAGAGAATGAGAATATAATTACTCGTAGAGGATGCACTCTGCTCCCATGAGTCGTCCCATTTCGTAGAGGTCAAAGTCCGGGTTGGCCTCGATGTTGTGACCGGGGAGTCTGCCGATGTCGGCGTCGTGGAGGAGACACGAGTCCGTCTCGCGCTGGAAGTAATTCTCTCGCCCCCGCTCCGTGTGTCTGCAACCAGAACAATCTCATCATCATCTGTCACCTCACCTCAATCAAAAGAAAGTGAATGGACTTTGAGGACATTTGTGGTTGACGAACCGAAACGAGAAGGCACGGCAGCGAAAGAGCGCCGTGGCACACAGGTGTTCGCATTTGCCCATCGTGTTGACGCTGTGCGAAGACTTTATCAGCCCGGGGTTCAACTTCCCTCCTCTCCGCACCACCACCGCACAAACTATTCCAACAACACAAACAACAATTAACAATTAACAATTAACAGGGTCACCAACCAACCACAATTATCATCGTCTGACAAACACTGACCTCCGTAGGAATTGATGGAGGATGTGGTCTTGCAGTGCGGCTCCCGCTGGAAGTAGTCGTAGTCGTAGTCCTCAATGTAATCGTGCACCGAGTGGGGCGTCTCCGTGTAACTCGACAACTCACAATTACTCACCTGATCAACACAAAACTAATTCATTTCCTTTTCTAAACTAATTTTCCCTTTCCAAAACACAAAACTTGGAAATATTCTTCGTCTTGTCGTATGGGGAATTGAAAATGTTTAGAAAGCTTGAGAAAAATAACTTTCAATCAATTTTAAAGGATAAAGAAACAGATAATTTGACATTTCGTAAGTAAATAAACTCAGAAACTCCAAAAGGAATAAAGTTATTGGTAGAAAAATGGTCAAAACGGACGAAAAACAAGTTTTCTTGGTAAATTAGCAAGATATTTTGCTATTACTTTTTGGATATTTGTAAATGAATTCAATGAAGATTTCCAAAATATAAACACAAATAAAGGAATAAATGTCGAAAAAGTCATGAAAAGTGAGGAAAAGAACGTTTTCATGAATGTAAACAAAGGAATGGGGCAAGTTGAGAAAGTGAATGCTAACGGAGTAAGTGTATCCCGTTGGCATGTATCTGTAGCTGATGGATCTGCAAGAGAAGGATCGTTCGAGAATGCATGCTTCCTGACACTCTTGGATCGAGTGGACACTGACGGACTTGAGGACGTGGATCTTGGACAATCGTTTCCCAGCCATCAGACGGTAGAAACAATCTGCAACAACATTTCTTTTTTGTCACGTGACATTTTACCAAATAATTGAAGTATTTCACCGTAAAACGACGTATCTCAAATTTTGGCACAAGGAATCGAAATTAATTTTTCAAAGAAACAAGACTTTGAGATACCTCGTTTTACGGGTAACCCCTGAATTAGAAATAAGAAAAAGAATAACCGATGGGGACTCCATTGGCAGCATGGCTGTTTGGGTTTCCGTAGAGGGGACTTGTTTTGAAGCAGTGGTCTCCTGCCTTTTCAATGTAGACGTCGTACTGGTGGGACTTGTCCACATCGGAGAGGGTGATTCCTTCGGTTTGGTTGGCTGCCCGGGAGTCTCTGGTGCGGGTGGCCAGTTCGCACGTTCCGTTGGCCTCGCCAGCAATTCTGAAGTACAGCAATTAGCACGAAATTAGTCTTTGCTTGGCCAGAACAAGAAATTGTGGAGGAAACGAGAAAAAAGTCAATGCCACGGAGCAAAAAATCCGAGGCACACCCAATTTAAGAGAGAGGTACCCGTAGGCGAAGGCTGCGCAGCCTCGTGTGTTGGAACACTCGTCCTCACAAATCCTCAACGTCACTCCCCGAAGTACTTTCTGAGGTCTCCCGGAAGCCAGGCGGTAGCCCTCCAGCCATCTCTCGTAACACAGCGGACTTCCGTTCCTCTCTACAAATTTAGTCCCCATTTTATTAAGAAAACTCATGAAATATCCAGAAAAATCCAGAAAAATCCAGAAAAATCCAGAAAAATCCAGTAAAATTCAGAAAAAAATGCAGAGAAATCCAGAAAAAGTTTCAAAAAATCAGAAAACTCAGAAATATTCAGAAAATTAGAAGTAAATAGAAATAAAAAGTACCTTGTGGGTGGAAATTGGCAAGAGTGGCTTGGAAAAGGAGGAAAATCGCAAAGTAATTCATGTTGTTGTTAATGCATGCTAAATAAATAAATAATGAAATTAAAAATAAAGGCTGAGATGATGTTTAAGTTGGTGTTGTTGTTGGAGCGTCTGTGGCTGTACTGTTGGAAGGGTCTGTGAAAAGGAGATGTTCTGAAAAAGAAGCGGATGTGGAGTCAGATCGCGTGAAAAATATCAGAAGCGAACATCACACAACGAAATGGGCGTTCAGACTTTTCCATCCCTGCTCCACACCAACATATTCTAACCAACTCTCTCATGCTCCTCTCTAACGGAATCAGTTCACTTTGCCAAAAATCCCAAAAATGCCAATTTTTCGAATTCCCTCGCACCACATATCTCTATGCACTCTACAATACTCCATCGCTGTATTCTACTACAGTATGTTTACTAAATGTGGATACATTCTAGAAATGGAGTTGTTGCAGACAATGGCCGGATTTGTTTTCTGGAAGAGTGCGTCTAAGGTCAAGACATTTGGTAATTATGGTTATGTATTAGAAGACATTAAAGTCAAGGTGGGGCGCACATCCTTCTCATTACATCTTTTGTTGCCTGCTCCTGCCTGCCTGCATCCACGCGTCCACACCAACAGCGGTCTCCTCTCTTCTCTCATCTCTCTCTACCTTACGTAATAACAATGCCTTCCTCAACATCTCCAACTCGTAGAGAGCAACAATAAAAGATGCATTCAAATGAACGAGTCCTGCGGAACGGAAATCTTGAAAAAACCAAATTGCAATTACAACAATAATTGTTTATGTTCTCCAATATTTATTATTACGTCACCTCATACCACCTGAATAAATCTCTACACAGCTATTGCTTCCATTTAATTAATTCCTCCCCCTTCTCCCCCTCCCTCCCCCCAAATACTCCAGCCACACACTACATAATAATGTAGCAGAGTTGAATGAATTGACTGAAAGTGTTGTCGTGAATAAATGAATAGGAAAGAGGGAATAATATTGTGTTGTCATTTTGGATCTAGGTTAGCATTCATCCAGTTTGCGTGTTGCTTTTCTATAAATATTCCATTCTCTCTCTCGCACCTCATCCAATTATCTCCATTTCAGGCTTCAACGGGCCCACAACACAAAATAACCAAAAAATTCCATTTTTAGTCACTTTTCCATTTTTAGCCATAATTCAATTTTAATGTGCAGCAGCAGGTAATTAAGGAGTAATGATGATGAATGCAATTTGTTTTTGTAGGGGTACTTTTTGTTGTGATTGTGAGGACAATAATAATTGAGTTTCTTATAAGAGATAGGAAAGGAAGAGGATTTTTCTGTGGTCATGCTGAGGAGTGTGGATGTAATGAGTTTATGCAGGTCACTGTTGTCACAGTCTTTACTTTTGTCGTTTGTTGGAAACTTAATTCAAGGATTCGTCATTTCCCATTTCGCAATAGTCCTCTCCGCCTCCTCTTCCATTGCCTCACTACTCTCTCGATTCTCTATTAATTTCCATATTTTCATAATCGCTGATTGTTGGTAGCACTCTAGCAAGGAGCGTAGATATGAGTATATATGGATGCCATTGTGTGAGGTGGTGGTGGTGGCTACGGCACTGTGGATATTATGAGTTAATGGATAATACATAAGAGAGAGGTAGGAATAAGTTAATGAGGATGAGTTGAAGATTCTCTCTATCATCTCCACTCTGCCATTCCACACAATTCTCGTCTGACCAGTTTTATTGCACTCACCTCTCTCACCATTCCTCTTGTACCTCTCTTCTACTACCTCTCTCAAACGGTACGCTGTATTATTTGCACAGGGGGATATTCATCTCCTGTACACGTCACCCGTCACCATCCGTACCTCTTTTCAAGTACGTCCCTACCGCAAATCAAGTAACATTTTACCATATCTTTAGTACATCTTTTAATTCTCTCAGAAATTTTAAATATTTCATCTAATATTTATTTTCTGGTTCATGGAATTTTTTATTGCCAAGACACTTCTCAAATAAATAACATTTTAATAGACATGCGTAAATTTTATTTCAAAAAATTTTTGACAATTTTTAAATTGGAATTTTTTTGGAGGCAATAAAATAAATTTTTAAAGCAATATTGAATTTTCAGGAAAAGTTATTTATAATATTTTTGCCATTTTGAGGAACAAAATTTGAAATTCATGTATTTTAAACAGCTAGCTACAAGGTGGTCATTTAAGATATTTTTAAAGATTTTAAAGAATTTTAAAAACCTAGAAAAGGTTCATTACAATTTGCCTAAATATTGTTAAAGTTTCCTAAAAAATTTGGATTTTAACCACTCTTAGAGGATTAAAATAAATATGGAAATACCTGGATGCAATCATATTATCTGAGAAACAATTTATGGGTGCACAAAGTATTCCTAAAATAGATATAAAAATTTTAATAAAAATGTCATTATTTCTAAAATTTGAAATTCAATATTATTTCAGTCGCAGAAACCAGTAAATATATTTGCTGAAAAGATTGGCAAAAGGGTAAAAGGAGACTATTAGAGAGATAGCTTATAAAAGTGTTGAGAGTATATTGCAGTGATTCTTAGAGTGTATAGAATAGAGGAGTAGAGGATATTTGTTGGTGTATATGTGCCCGTGTGTTGGTTCAGTTCAGTAAACTTGTGCTATTTGAGCAGAGTTGTGTGCTTGGAGTGGATGAGAAGAAGAAGTCACCTGTGTGTCCCACTCCAACTAATCGATCAGAAATTCCCCAACGGAAATTCCCTTTTTTCCGAATATCAGCCCAGGGTGTCTGCCAATAAGAGTTGAGGATCCATGGATCACCAACAATAATAAAATAACCCCTACAGAGGATTCACATTAATAATAAGGGATCATTTAGTAATTGTGTTGTGTGTTGTGTTTGGAGAAGAAGAAGAAGAGGATCTTCTTCCTGTTCAGGGTGCGTCTTCATATCATGGTCATCAGCGAAACAACAATCTCTTTTTTGGACAGAGATTTGGTGGTGGTGGTGGTGGGGCGGGGGGACGGACGGATCGGAATGTAAACAAAGAGGATAATAGCGGAGATAAGAAATCGAGATTAGACTCCACGTGAACATTCCCACAAAATACGTGTCCCAGAATTAATTAGTAGCGCTGACTCACTTTTTTAAACTCCACGTAATCCGAATGACTTTTAAATAAAATGTACTTGATCAAGAAAAAGTTGCTGTTGAAGTTGTTGGTGTTGGTGCCCCTCGCCTGGCTCTTCTTCCTCCTCCTCCTCTCCAACAAGAAACAGGCACCCGATGACCACCCTGGGCCCCCGCCCCTCCAGAGTCAGCAATTAGTCCAATCAGTCACCAAAGAAAAGGCCTCCGTCGAAAATCAGGCCCCGCCCGACTTTGCAGAGATGGGCGTTCTCCAAATCCCCGAAAACTCCCCCGGAGAAATGGGCAAGGGCTACAAACCCAAAAACCTTACCGATGAACAAAAGAAATTGGTGTCGGAGGGCTGGAAGAAAAACGCCTTCAACCAATTCGTTAGTGATGCCATCAGTGTCAGAAGAACTTTACCAGATCCCCGTGACGAATGGTAAATTAACCCTTTCCATCCCGAACCAAATTCATTTTAATTAACCCTTCTTTGTTGTTGTTGGTGAACAGGTGCAAAGCTCCAAATAGATTTTTATCAGACTTGAAACCAACGTCGGTTATCATTTGTTTCCACAATGAAGCTTGGTCCGTTCTACTCAGATCCGTACATTCCGGTAACAAATCTATTATTAACCCTTTCATCGGAATTATTATTTTCTTTACACAAGAAAATAATCAATAATATTTTCTATTTGCAGTCCTGGACCGCTCTCCCCCGCATTTATTGAAAGAAATAGTTCTCGTTGACGATTTCTCAGATATGGGTACAAACAAGACTAATTTAACCTAATTAGTTGTTATTATTGTGATTATTAAGCTAATGAGAATATAATTGGAATTAGATCACGTGAAACACCAACTGGAGGAGTACATGAGTCAGTACAAGAAAGTAAAGATTATCAGGGCAAAGAAAAGGGAGGGACTTATCAGAGCAAGACTTTTGGGCGCGGCCTCGGCCGAAGGTCCAATTCTCACATTCCTCGACTCACACATTGAGGCCACCACAGGTTAACTATTAATTAACCCTTTCACTCACAAAAAATGTTGTTTTATATTGGCTAACTGGAGAATTTATTGAGCACAGGTTGGTTGGAACCGCTGTTGGATCGCATCGAGCGGAACTGGACAACGGTGGTGTGTCCAGTCATCGATGTCATTGATGACGACAGTCTTGAATATCACTTTTCCGACAGTAAAGCCACCAGCGTTGGTGGTTTCGACTGGAATTTACAGGTATTATATAAATTAATTAATTATTGGAATTGATTATAATGTGGGAGTGAAAGGGTTAATAATAAAGTAATTGCTGGAATAGTTCACGTGGCATGCAATTCCGGAGAGGGAGAGGCAGCGCCACAAGAACACGGCTGAGGCCGTGCAGTCACCGACCATGGCCGGAGGATTGTTTTCCATTCACAAAGACTTTTTCGAAATGCTCGGTTCCTACGACTCTGGATTCGACATTTGGGGAGGAGAAAATCTTGAACTCTCCTTTAAGGTAACTCAATATCATTTCTTTTATTTCAATATTTATAAGGTTTTCAATATTTCTAAGATACGTTAATTTGTATAGACGTGGATGTGTTCTGGAACTCTGGAGATTGTCCCTTGTTCCCACGTGGGCCACATTTTCCGAAAAAGAAGGTAGAAATGCACTTATTGAACAGTTTTAGACTTTAGAATAGAATAAATAAGAGAGATGTTAATTTGTGTTTAGTCCGTACAAGTGGCGGACAGGGGTGAATGTTCTTCGGAGGAATTCTGTCCGTCTGGCGGAAGTGTGGATGGACGACTACGCTCAGTACTACTACCAGAGAATTGGACACGACTTGGCAAGAACATTTCTTTAACCTCTTCATTACCTATCCACAAGTAACTGACCTTTAGTTGTTATTGTGAATATTTAATGCAGGGCGACTTTGGAGACGTTTCCGATCGGAAGAAGTTGAGGAAGGAATTGAGCTGCAAGTCATTCAAATGGTACCTGGACAACATTTACCCCGAACTCTTCATTCCTGGAGAAGCCCTCGCCCACGGAGAGGTAACATTTAGTCATATTTATGTCAAAATAGTATGCAAATGGACGCATCTTGATGCAAATAAATAAATAATTATACATTAATAATTTCTTTGTAGATTCGTAACTTGGGAATGGGCGGTCAGACTTGTCTGGATTCTCCAGCGACCAAGAAGCAAATGAACAAACCCGTGGGACTCTACCCTTGCCATGGACAAGGGGGCAATCAGGTTAACCCTCCTCAAATTAATAATAATATAGTGAATACTCTGTGAATTGTAATAATAATGGTTGAGAATATTTGTATTTTGTAGTATTGGAGCTACAGTAAGACGGGTGAGATCCGTCGAGATGAAATGTGCGTTGACTATGCGGGGCAGGACGTCATGATTTATCCTTGTCACGGATCCATGGGTAACCAGCACTGGAACTATGACCACCTTGTAAGTTCACGTTAAACAAACAATTAAACTTTTTATTAACCTTTTCTCGTCTGCAGCGCAAAACTACTTTTTATGCAATTCCTGTATGCAAGGAAATATTTCACCTTTTCTTTTCCTTGTTTAACCCTTCTGTCTTGTAAATCAATTTAATACTTTTCTACGCACTTACAGTTATTTTTTCATTAATTTTTTTGGGATTAATATTTCTCTCATATTTTTTAAAACTTTGCCTAAATCCAATTTCATTAAACACAGTGTTTTCAAATTAATGTTTTCAGTAATGGTCGGCAATTTTTTTAGCAAAAATGGGTTAATTAATTGAATAATGAATTCTTGAGGACAAATGGGTTATTTTTTCTCAGTAATAAATTATTCTTCATATTAAATTCACTAATTTCCTTGCCTATAAAAGAAAATGAGGACAAAAACACACAATGAAAGGGTTAACAATGAATGTATTTTGTGTAGACGGGGAAGGTGCGGCACGGTCCGAGTCACAAGTGCTTGACGATGTTGACGAAGGAGAAGGTGACGATGGAGTCTTGCGTGGAGGGGAAGGGGACGCAGCAGTGGAAATTGCAGAACTACAAAGAATAGAGTGCCAAGCCAAGTTTATTTTTCTACTGATCAATTGACTGTGATGTCTTCCATATCGAGCCGCGATTTTACATATCCAATAAATAAACCCTTTTTCAGTAATTGTCATTTCTTTATTATTATTATTATTATTGATGAAGAAAGACTTGATGATTATTACAAACATCGAATCGCTAACTACGATGAGATTGTCAAAGAATTCTATGGCTAATGAGTATTCCAACAAGGGTCGAGGACCCCCGCTCTAGTGCGCCTGCGCTCTGCGCTCTACTTGCGCTCAGGTTCCGTAATTTCATAAAGGAAGTCATTATTGCAACAGTTTGTAATTATTTTTATAGATATTCAGAGTATTTGTATTTGTAGTTTCAACAACAATAGATTAATTGCAAAGGTAGGGAAGGAGGCCCATGTCTGCCAACTGCTTATGCACCACGTCCCTATGGCAACAAAACAAACATTATTATTTATTTATTATTTATTTTATTTTATTTATTAATTCTTTAGAATATTTTAATTATCACCCCATTCGTCGAACGGGTAAAAAAGACTAGTAATATGTAATTAATTAATGAGATGGAGTTTGTTTGTACCTCCACCCCTTATTGGCTGTCGGGTTGACTGGAGAGGGATGCAGAATGGACTCAACACGAACATTCAGAATTCCAGCTGACTGCAACGCCAACTGAGTCCTTTGCTGCGGAAACTTCCCCACGCCCACCACAATCTCCGTCCCCAACAACTGAATTATTTTTATCAGCGCTTCGTCACATGACGAAAATATCAGGTTCCGCTCCCGCGCCTTCAACTCTGGCGGTGTCACATTTCGTCCAGAATCCTGTCCCACAACAATCATCACCCATTCATAATATTTCTGGTATATACCAAGGTATATATTGACAATTTATTTCCTCCTATAGATACCAGGTGACAATAAAAGACACTTTCATGAAAAAGGGTTAATGAGGTAGTTGACCTTCATGAAGGCTAGAGGACAATAGTTGTGAACATAGCAATGTCGAAAAAGAACGTCGGGTTCCTTGCACAGGTCCTTGAAGTAGCTCCAGAAGCGTTGTCCAGAAACCTCCGAGCGGGGACAGTTGAACCCCTCGATGATTCTGCTCGGATGTTCAATCACTGGCTGAGAAAAGGAATCAAATACAGATCTCCACCCAGGGAAAGGGATAAAAAACGTGAAAACTCACTTTTCCAATGCGTCCCTCCACTTTGAGCCAAGATTTGACGAGATTCACTTCTCCGAACGGAACTCCAGTCTATCATTAATTAATAGAAGATGAATTAGAATAAAACTATTGTAGAGATGGGGGTAGAAAAGTGGCGGAATACCTGACTCATTCCCCAGGGTCCGGGGTTCATGCCGAGGAAGAGGAGTTTCTTGGGAGCGTTGCAGTACTTGCGGACATAGTCGCTGTGGGGTTCGTATGCGTACTCGAGGGGAGAGTAGACGTAGGACACCGGCGGAGGAATGAGGATCGGTTTCAGTTTCTGCACCAGGTTCAGTTCGATGGCCAAGACGTTTTCGGGGATGGATCCGTACGGCGGGTACAACTCGTTGCACAGCCGTTTCTGCGGCGGGTTCGGCACGTACGGGTTCAGAAGGTTGTAGTAGTTGTCTTCGTAGGGACGCTTCAACGTAGACGGGTCGTACACTTGGTAGTTCATCGTAGACAACTCACGGGCATCTTCTTCTTGGCCACCAACACCACCATCCACTCTCTTCTTCTTGACATCCAACAATATAATCGATCACAGAGGGACGCACCTGCGCACAACAACCCACTCACACACCTTGGCACAATTAAACCCCAATTAATCTCACAAAATCGAAACTACATTTATCAGCAATTTCTAAGCGTCTTTAACAACTAACGGTGGTTGCAAACTGTGCCGAGAAAGAAACCTTGGCTGTCAGTTAAGGAGATCAATGAGAAGACGGAGAAGCGCGCAGTTTGGAAATCATGGCCCTCCCTACAGCAGCTCAGGTTTAATTCTTTTCACATTTTTCAGTCTTTTGCGTAAATATCTTTTAATATTGTCCTTATTTTCCAGATAAGTGGGAAACACAATGCTCTCTATGAATCCTTTTATCGGTCTTTGGATCCGGAGGTTATTTTCATGCATTTCTAACATACAATTTAATTGCTTTTCTAACATACAATTTAATTGCTTTTCTAAATAGATATAGTTTAGAAGTAAAATAAACATTTATTTGACAATAGGGAACTGGTGTCATTCCGGCTGCAGTATGTGCGAAATTCTTGAAAAAGTCTGCTCTCTCTGATGCCATTCTCAGCAAAGTACAAAAAATCTTAATTATTCCCCAAACAATTAACTTTCTTAACAAAAGTCAAGTTTTAAGTTTTGTAACATTTCATCCGTTTACTTATTTAGATTTGGGATCTGTCTGACCCGGGAGGAAAAGGTCACCTGGACAAAGCGGGTAACTTTCTTACAATTTCCATTTCCTATTCTTTTCTGTTTGCGAACTGATTGTTTGTGTTTTGTCTAGGTCTGTTTGTGAGTCTCAAGTTGATAACGGAGGCGCAGAACGGGAGGGAGGTGACGACGACGTCGATTCTGAATGACGTGAGTGAGGAACCCATGATGGGGGAGCGGGAGGCCGACATCTCCTCCCTCAACCCCACCCTCGAAGATGTCTCCAAGTTCTGGAAGATTTTCGAAGGAATCGTCGGTCCCGATGGAAAAGTACCCGGAAACAAGGTACAAACATTTATTTTCATGTATTATTAAATAAAGAGACTTTTCATGAATAGTTTCTTCTTATAGGCGAAAGGAATCTTCCTGGAGAGTGGACAGAGTGTGGACGTTCTGGGAAAAGTCTGGGACTTGAGTGATGCTGACAAGGTAAAATAAAAGAAATTCTAACTAAATTTTAAATGACTAAATTAATTAATACATTTTAAAGATTTTTGTCTTTATCTGGATTTCTTGTTTTTCGGACAGGACGGGGCTTTAGATCTGTTTGAGTTTTCGATAGCCATGTATATGCTGTCAATGGTGGCCAAGAAGAAGTTGGCAGTGGTCCCCAAAGTGCTTCCTCCCGAGTTCCTCAACAGCCTCAGGAATCTTTGCAACTCTTACAACTGCGCTCCAATAGCTCCTCCCCCTGCTCCCGTCGTCGCAATGAAACCAGTCGAAGCCTGGGCCATTTCTCCAGATGACAAGGCTAAATTCTCAGCTCTCTTTGACGCCACGGACAAGGACCAAGACGGATTCGTCTCTGGAGGCGAAATCAAAGGTGACACAAATTATTTCCATTTCAAGGAAATTGTTTTAAAAATAGATGTAATATTACAAATATTTTGTGCAGATGTTTTTCTGCAGAGCGGCGTGAGTCAGCAGATTTTGGCCCACATTTGGAATTTGTGTGACACTTCGCAGAGTGGCAAACTGACGTTGGAGCAGTTCACCCTGGCCATGTGGTTGCTGCAGAGGAAGATGAATGGAATCGAACCACCTACCGTTCTTCCTCCAGAACTCGTACCCAAGGCCTACAAGGAACCCGATGTCAATCCAGAGTTTGAACTAATCATGAAGGAAATCATGGAGCTGGCTGGAGAAAAGAGTTTCTTGGAAAATGAAATATTCATGAAGGAAAACGACAAAAAAATCAAAACTGGAGAAATGAAGAGTCTCCAGAGTGAATTCGACACGCTCGCTGCCACTCTCCGCCAACTGGAGAACCAAAGAAACGTCGCCAATGGAAAACTCGCAGAACTCCAGGCTCAGGTACTTTTATGCAATTAATCTAGAAATTATTTACAATTAATGTGGAATTAATTTGAAAATTATTTAGAAATCATTTGCATTTGCATTTTTTTGAAAAAAAAAATTAGAAATAATCTGTAGTTTATTTGCAATTTATTTGAAAATTGTTTAGAAATTATTTTCAATGCATTTGCAATTTATTTACAATTTGTTAACAATTTAACAATTTACTTACAACTTATTTACAACTTATTAACAATTTATTTACAATTTATTAACAGTTTATTAACAATTTATGTACAATTTAATAACAATTTTTTATTTACAATTTATTTACAATTTATTAACAATATATTAACAATTTATTAACAATTTATTTACAACTTATTAACAGTTTATTAACAATTTATTAACAATTTATTTACAACTTATTTACAACTTATTAACAATTTATTTACAATTTATTAACAGTTTATTAACAATTTATGTACAATTTAATAACAATTTTTTATTTACAATTTATTAACAATTTATTAACAATTTATTAACAATTTATTTACAACTTATTAACAGTTTATTAACAATTTATTTACAACTTATTAACAATTTATTAACAATTTGTTAACAATTTATTAACAGTTTATTAACAATTTGTTAACAATTTAATAATTTATTTACAATTTATTAACAATTTATTAACAATTTAACAATTTATTTACAATTTGAGTCACAATTTATTTACAATTTGGTTTATTTGAGTCACAATTTATTTACAAAATGTTTACTTAACTTATTTTATTAATGTTATATTATTGCAGGTGACGACCCTTCGAACTCAGGCGGAAGAACAGGAAACGATTCTGATAACTCAGGAACTGGAGAATTCGGGTAAGAGGGGCGAAGTGGAGAAGATGGTGAGGGAGGAGGAAAACATTGAACTAGAAATCAAACAAGTTCAGAGGACGACGGAGGAACTGGAAGCAAAAATCGGAGACACTCAACTGGAGATTTCCAAGAGAAAGCAGCACTTGGTGGATGTCCAGGTGAGGAAACTAAGCACAAGTAGGTTTTCCAAGCTCCTACCACTTTTTCAGTACAAATTTGTAACTTTTTCCTGTAATTTGTTTGTAAAAGGAGTTGGAGAACAATTTGCGATCGAGTATTCTAAAGTACGACTCTGCGATGGAGTCAGGAAATGCTTATTCTGTGACTGAACCCGAGTTGCGGGACTTGAGTAACGACTTTGAGGAAATTCTGCACATTCTGAACGAAATGCTGGGAGTTGTCCAGCGCCCCGTTTCGGTGACTTCTCCAATGCAGTCGGATCCCTTCCCAGTGGACTTCTCCGGGGGTGACAACGGATTCGAATTCAAGGTGCAGCAGCCGGCGGCTGTAGCGGCGGTGGCCTTCGACGACCCCTTCGCCTCCTTGCACGCCCCCACGGCCGCCAACGTCGCTTCTTGGGACGCCCTCCACGAGGTCAAGCCTGTGGACCCCTTCGCTCCAGTGGCCTCTGTCTTGGACACCAAGGACTACAGTCCAGGGAAGGACCCCTTCGGTCACGAACCCTTTGCTGCGCCTGGACCCGCCTTGCCACCCAAGGGTCAAAAGAAACCTCCCCCGAGACCGGCCCCTCCGAGAAACGCACCGGCCCGCCCACCGCCCCCGTCAATCAGTAAGAAAGTGGAGGAAGTAGACTTTGAAGCAGACTTTTCTGTCTTTGAACAAACCGTAAGAATTTCTTTTTTTTGTCTAATCCCTTTAAATGATTGGTTGGGTGCCAAGAATTCTTTAATTGTTGTTGACTAATGACTCTGGTTTATTTTTGGCAGTGAGTTTTTCTTTTGTTTATTTTTTGTTTAATTTTGTACGAAAGAAAGCTTCGCCTTGGGGTCAACCCGCGTTGCCTTCCAAACTTCGGCAGACGCCGCAACCAGAGAAATTGGATTTCACAGAGGACCCTTTCAAGAATTACCGCTATGAAGACCCATTTGCATTGTCCATTGACCCTTTTGGTTCCTCCTCCAACAGTCAAAACGACCCGTTCAAATAAAGCATTCCTAATTAATTATTCAATTTATTTAATTTTGCTAAATTCTGCGTTTAATCTGACTATTAATAATTCTGAATTTCGTTTAACTAGTCAGTCAAGGAGTGTAGATGTATGAATATGAATTCGAATAAAGACAACAAAATTGTAATTGAAAAGAGAATCGAGTCTTTATTAAATAATAATCATTTATTATTAGTTCTTCAATAGTAGACGGTAGGGACGGAGTTGTACCAATTGTGACCAACGAAAGCCACGAATGCACCTATTAGAATTTCAAATTTCTTTCATTAATTTCCCATAAATAATAAAATAATCAAGGTGCCTTGATAAATTCTAACGAGGTTGGTGCCTTATTTTGTTTAAAAATGGATTAGGCTTCACAAGTGGTCTGTTCCTATTTTTAAATTAAATATGTCACCACCTTGTTAGAGAAAATACTTTGTTTGGGCACTTTGGGTTAATTAATTTAATTGTTTTGCGAACCTCCAATGATGTACATGACGTATGACTTGTATCTTTCCGTCCTCTCCACTTCCTCTTCTGGGGTCAACTTGACACTCTTGTTCTGATTGGGGAAAATAAATAAATTGCGTTTATATTTTATTTCCTGGTTAAAATAAGTCAGTGAGTTGTTACCTTTCTTCTTGGGTTGACCCACTTTTCCTCTGTTTCGCCTTCTGCCATTTCTTTTGTGTTTTGGATGCTTTAGTTGAATTACTTTCGTTGAAATGAGCTCCTGACTCTTATTTATATTCTCTTCGCGACAGTCGAGTCCAAATTTGGACGAAAATACATTTCAAGCCCAGATTTTCTTTAAATAGAATTCTTCCCACTTCCCATTTCTCCCTCCCTTCGCTCTTGCACACGAAAATGGATGAAATATGGCACAGGGCGATTCCTTCCTGACATTGGCATTGTTGTTTATGTTTTCTTTACTCTTATTTGAATGCGGGCCAAAACGACAAGTGATAAACAGACGGGAATTCTCCAACGAAAACTAACCTGGGACAACTATCAAAGATTACTGACAAAATGCCAACTTAGTTCTATTATTTGCTCCACTTTTATGCCAAGTAATTTTTACACGATCACATTTATTTCCGTTCGTTTACATTCATGCAATCAAATGATGAAAATCACTCTCTGATGAATAATATTATCCCGTGTTTTAGGGGATGGGCTACGGGACGGATAATTTCATACCTCATAATAAATATTTTGGTACACATCAAGGAGTATAAACTTGGGGAGTACATAAATTATAAATAATTTCTAAATAATTTTCAAATAAATAGTAAATTTGCAAATACATTCTAAATTAATTGCAAGTATATTGTAAATAAATTGTAAATAAATAATTAAATTGTTAATAATATTGTTAATAATTCCAAATAAATGAAAAGTTCATTTAACTAAGTAAAAAAAATTTGTTAAATAAATAATAATGATATTTAATTAATTCATTATTTATTAATTAATAAGTAAAATTTTTTAACGCTAGTAAAGAAAGCAAGTTTCACGTCTCAAAGCGCTATTTTTGATAGAACTGTTGATTTTCCTCACCTTAGTAGGCCAAAATCGCAATAACTATAGAAAAACATTGGATTTCATGCATTTTGAACGTCCACTACAAATTCAAATTGAAATTCAACTTTATTCAAGTGTCTGGCAGTATCCACATTACATCACTACAAATTCATTTGGCTGGAAATAACAAATAACTACCAAGACAAATTCATCGCACTACAAATTTATTCAAACAATTTTACGGACCACATTAAGAGGTTTCCTCGTCGTGTGTTTCACGGTGTTGTCTCACCGCTTCTTTAGTCTTGAAACCTTTAAGACAACTATCACATTTAAAAGGTTTGTCTTGACTATGCTTCACTTGATTTTGATGATTTTGCCTTTGTGCCCTACTGGGAAATGTTTTTCCACAAGCCTTACATTTAAAAGATTTCTTTTTCCCATGCGTCATAAGTTGGTGATTCTTTAGGCGTGAGTTTTCGATAAATGCTTTGCCACAACGACATTTAAAAGGTTTCTCTCCAGAATGCCGCATGGAATGTTTCTTTAAATAATCAGCAAATGGAAAAGCTTTGTCACAAAATTCACAAAAGAATGGTTTTTCCCCGCTGTGAGCAACTGTCATATGAGTCTTTAAAACGTACAACCAGGGAAAGGACTTGTTACAAATGATGCATTTGTGCTTCTTTTCTGCTGTGCGTTTCTTCAAATTCTGTTTTATTTTCGCAGCAGTTGTTTTACAGGTGCTAGAATGTGACCGCAGGTGAATTTTTAAATCTTGAGGCAATTTGAAGAATTTCAGACACACATGGCATTTATTTTTAACAACTTCTGTTTCCTCAGTCGTCTTTGGTGAAGATTTACTCCCCCGGGGACTTTTATTTGATTTTCCAGCTAATTGAACCAAATTGTCATTTGAAGACAAGCTTACACAATAATAATAATGGACTTTTATTACTAGTAGAAAATTGACAAAGGTTACCTTTTGTGATAACATGAGATCTTACAATAGCTTCGCATTTTGATTCAGCGCCAGACGCTTTCTTGGTGGATTTTAGCATTTTGGTTTCAATATTGGACCGGATTTTCTTGTACTGCTTTTGAAACATTTCTGCTTGTTCTAAAGCGTCTTTGCATTTCTCCACCAAACGGAAACAGGAATTGCAGCATTTTACCCAAGCACTCTCATGTCCATAACGTTGACGCAGTTTACAACACGTCTCTTCCGGGATTTTTAGTATTTTCCGGAGCAGGAATACCATTTGCAATTCAGTGTCGCCCTTATCGTTTCCTTCTGCAAAAATATCATCCAGGTCACATAATCATAATATATTCCACAGGTGATTGTAATACAAGTGTCTGCATCATAGTTGAGAACCTTGTTGACAATTGACGTCTCCATCCTGGGCACCAGCTTTATTCGGAAAACTCTTTCCGCAACAAATGAGACACCTTTTGGCTAGCTTTTTGACCATTCTGAAATTTTAATACAAAATTAATTGACCATTTTAATATTTTTATGACACATAAATAGCCGACAAGCTACGTATAACATTTCTACTATTAGGTTACGTTTGGAGAAAAATTAATTTTTGCAAATATTATAGAAATATAATTCAAACCTACTTGTCGGAAAAATGAATGCTTAAAAGTGACAATTTGGAAATAATTAAAATGCCTGGTAAATAATGGAAGTCTCAAGTCCGGGAAGAAATGAAATATTAAATGCCTTAAACTGATTAAATTTTACTTTTAAAAACTATAGTTTTGAGGGTGGATCCGATGGATGAATTCTCGCTGGAAGTCTTTTGAGAGTGGCCATGCAGTTCTACAGAGCTGCAACAATAAATCAACAATCTCCAGTATATATTAATAATACCTGTATTAGTATATTATCAACACACCACCAAGATAATTACCATATCAAAGATAATGGAAATGTTGCAAATTCAAATGAAAACTCGGATTTCTCTCTTGCAAATCATAGATTTGTACGACAATTATGATTTGGAAACAAAACACTTCTTGACGTTGGGCTGTTTCAAGATTTTCAGCTGCGTTTGAGAGGCTTGTAGCTATTATGAAAGATGGCATTGTACGCCCTCTCTTGGTGCTCCCAGATAACGATGGAAGAATTCCGTGGACAGATGTCATAGTAAAGAATGTCAATAAAAAAGCTTGTTTTGGAATTTTTCTGATATTATATTTAGTAATTCAGATAGATTTAAATGGAAAGTCCGCTGGACATTTTGTCCAGAGCTGCGGGAATCGTGTCCAGCCGAAATGGCGGTAATTCCTACAAAGAATTCTTAAATGTTCAATGCTATTTCACCTTTTTCTAATTTTCCTTTATTTCCGTTGATAGTGAACAATGGAGACGAGGAAGAGAGCTGTGTGATTAATTTGTCCAGAAGGAACCCCGACAAAAGTGATGACAAAAGTGACGACGATGATGAACCAATTGACATGTCCTGCAAAAAGAAGGTCGTCGAAAAACCATTCCTCTCTGTGAAACGGTCAGCTGATTTTCAATTAATTCACATTTCCTTTTGTATTTGCAAATGGGGTTATAATCAAGATGCGTCCACACTAAATAATAATTTCCCTGGAAACGCCTTGGGTTATAATATTTTTGTCTTTTTGTTATTGTAGACACCGTCCATCCGTGATCGCCTTTGCCCGAAACCAGTCCAAGTCCTCCTCCTCAGAAGACGAAAGTCCGCCCAGAAAAGTCAAATATTTCAGAAAGCGATTTAAAAAGTAATTTTTTCAATTTTCGCTTCTTTGTTTAAAATTTACAATCCTAAACTGGTCTTTAATTTTATTCTTTGCGCTATTTTCTAATTATTTCATTTTTTTGGCCATTTAAATATTTTAGTCGCAACAGTGGTGGGACAAACGTGGACAGCAGCAGTGGCAACAGTAAACAGGCAAATGGGAAAGCAGAAGACATGATTGACGAACATTTTAGACGTTCGTTGGGGCCTCAAGTGTACAATAAGCTGGAGAAGGAGGAAAAACGGACCGTTGTTCTCGACGACCCCCTCAGTGGTAATAAAATATAACAAAGTGGTCTTTGCCCACAATTTTCAGAGCAAGGGAAAATAATAATTTTGTGGAAAATGTTTTTTAGTGGACGATCATTTCGCCAAGGCCCTTGGTTCGGAAACATGGAACAAAATACAAAACTCTAACAACACTTAATATTTTATAAATACAACTATTTTTTACAAAAGTAATAAAATATCCTAAAAATATTTCTGTTTTACTAAAAACGATTACAATCATTTAAGAAAACCATCAGGAAAAATAATGTACTTAATATCGATCGTACCAAGGAGTATAAACTTCTTTAATAAGGAGCCTCCAGTAGCATGTTTTGCAGGAATATTTATAAGGGACAAAATCGTCCCCTATGCTTCTTGTCGTCATTGACTACTCGTGGTAAATTTGGGAAAACGTCCCTTATAAATATTCCTAATCCCCCGTGTGAATTTGGCTACTGAGGCCTCCTGATTAACCAGCAACAAACGGGAGCCAAGGAAACCCCAAGTTTATACTCCTTGGATCGTACACAATAATTTTAACCAAGATGATTTGACAAGTTTTGTCCTAGAAGGTGATGTCATACTTTGTTAGAAAAGTGAAGTAGACCAATAAATAGGAAGCATATATAATAAATAACACCCAGCATAATAATTCAATGCTTTGAAATTTGAAATGCAACCCCCTAGTTGTGATTTGTTCAAAGGTACTTAACATTACATAACAGGTGTCGAGATATGCGGGCGAAATGCTCCAGGTCAGGTGACTACCCGTTCTATCGGGAAAAATAACTTTAGGAAATTCCATAGAATTTGGAAACTTAAAAATTAATCAAATCTTAGTAATTAATTTCAGCTTGACAGTACTTGGTAGTAGCAGTTCTTCAAGAGACATTGGGTAAGTTGGTTTGTTCACTTGCAAGTGGAATTACTAAAGACGGGCTTAGAGTCTGATCTGCGAGTTTAGGGAATGGGCGCGAATAACAAACAGTTGAGATAAATAACAAGAAAATAAAATGGCAGAAGTGCTAAAGAATGTGACGATGGAAAATTTAAATATTTCCAATTCCTGTAAGACCAAATTTCAGTGTTTTCTTTTCCAATTTTTTTGGCAGGCTTGTAATACGTTTTATTTGTATTTCATGTTTAGTGGGAGACGAGGAAGTGGAAGAAAACGGAACGGCTGGAACGGACGGCGTCGCTGCCGGTACGATAAAATCTTTTTACAAATAAGAATACTCAAAAAATGTAAATAAATGACAATGTATATACAGAGACAAAGTCCAAGAAGAAGAGGAACAAGAAGAAGAACAAGGAGAAGGCTGCTTCCAAGAAAGAACAGACTGACCCCCCGTCCGTGGCTATCAAGGATATTTTTGAAAGGTTTCCCGAAGGCGAACTGCAGACGTACAAGAATGAAAACGTTCTGTCCACAAAGAATTCGCTCCAGGAGCGACAGGCTCTGGAGAAAATCCACGATGAACTTTATCAAGAAATTAGGTTAATAACAAAGAATGTTTAATAATGTCTCTTTTTAGAAATTCTAAATTTAAATAATTGGTTTGAATTATGACGATAGACAAGCGGCGGAGGCCCACCGACAGACGAGACAATACATGCGCAACTGGATAAAACCGGGAATGAAAATGATTGACATTTGTGAAGAGCTTGAGTCCACGGCCCGCAAACTCATTGCCGAAAATGGTACAAAAATATTTGTTATTCATGAAAACTAAATAAATGCTAAATCCTCCTAATTGAAAATAATAATGATTGTATTTTTGCAGGCCTCCAGGCGGGTCTGGCCTTCCCCACGGGATGCAGGTACCAAATAACACCACAATAAAAGTATAACATCATAATGAATTACCTAATGAGTAATTAATGAAAATATTTTAGTTTGAACCACTGTGCAGCCCATTACACGCCAAATGCGGGCGACAACACAATCATCACTAGCAACGACGTCTGTAAAATTGATTTCGGCACTCATGTCAACGGTACATTTTATTATGGTCACCCTCACCTTAATTTTATTGAAATTTAGGATACTAATTATGAGAAATGTGTTTTGAAAATTGCAGGGAGGATAATAGATTGCGCATTTACGTTAACGTTTGACGAGAAGTATGACAAATTGCTGCAGGCGGTGCGGGAGGCGACGGAAACGGGGATTCGGGAGGCGGGCATCGACGTCCGTCTCTGTGACATCGGCAGCGCCATCCAGGAAGTCATGGAGTCCTACGAACTTGAGATCGACGGGAAAAATCTTCAGGTCAAGGCCATCCGCAATCTCAACGGACACTCCATCGACCAGTACCGTAAGGACTTTCACCATATATCACAATATATGCCACAATATATGAAGATATATGAAATCTGAGACTATATGAATATATTGTTGACATATTAAAGGAATTCATGCTGGGAAGACGGTTCCGATAGTGAAGGGTGGTGAGACGACCCGAATGGAGGAGAACGAGATCTACGCTATAGAGACTTTCGGGTCGACTGGACGCGGGGTGGTGCACGATGACATGGAGACGTCCCACTACATGAAGAACTTTTTCGTCGGTCATGTTCCTCTCAGACAGGCCAAATCCAAGGCACTTCTCAACTCCATCAATCAACACTTTGGCACTCTCGCCTTCTGTCGCAGGTACCTTATTCTCCCAAAAGTGTCAAAACTTCTTGGTATATGTAAATACATGTAAATATATGTAAATATTGTGATTGGAGATGGTTGGATCGGATCGGGCAGACAAAGTACCTGATGGGACTGAAGGACCTGTGCGAGAAGGGGATCGTGGAGGCGTACCCGCCCCTGTGCGACGTCAAGGGTTCGTACACTGCGCAGTTCGAGCACACGATTCTGCTGCGGCCGACGTGCAAGGAGGTCGTGTCCCGCGGCAGCGACTACTGAGGATGAACTGAATGCACTAAATAAAGTTATTTCCTGTACCGTATTTCTAAAGGTTGGCTTTATTTCGTTAGTTATGGTAACAAATTGCAAAGTGGGCGGCAGCCACTGGTGAGAGGAGGAACAGAAGGCAGTCCAAACAAAATCGTTATGTACATTAAAAAATGACTGATAAAAAGAGTCGTCGTCGTCGGAGGCTATCTCTATAGTAAATGACACTCGAGGAATTCCCGACTCAATTCCATGGCAGCTCAAAAAAGTTAAATTAACAAATGAACACGAACGAGGAATCCAAACACAACGCGTTAGGGAGGAACGTACGGCGGCGGCTTCCTAAACATTTCATACACATCAATATTCATTGTCATTTTTAACATTTTAGAAAAAGTCTCATAATGGTACAGTGACGTATTTAAAGTATAACTTCAGGGAGGGAATTCAACAAAACCCTCCCTATAGAAATTAAATTCGTATTTGGAATTGAATTTTAGGGAGGGTTTTATTGAATCTGTACAGTAGATGAGAAACCTTTGACCGTTCCTTAATTACTTAACTACATAGTTACCTGTAGCCGTAGTTGGGATTAGTCTGGAGCGGTGGTTGACGAAAAGCCTGTTGTTGGTATTGATATGGAATTGCTGGCGGTGGTTGATAGCTGGGTTGGTTGTCCAAGTCCTTCCGGTACTTCCTCGGTTGGTACTCTGGCGGTTGCGGGGTGCTGCTCCGAATGGCTGCCGGGGGCTGAGAAGGACTCTTCGAACGACGAGAACTCCCATACGCCTCTGGCTCTGCATTCATACATCATATATCATATATTTATCACATATATCTCAATATATATAATATATTTATTAGTTTATTATTATTACGAATGAGTTTGTCGTCATCGAGTTCGTCCTGGAAAATGACGGGGACTCCTTTCTTGATAAAGTTTTTCTTTTCGTCCTCGTCAGTGGGCACTGGAATGTTCTTGGACTTGGCTCTGGACAACAGACAGGCGATGATCAGGGCCAGCAGGACCATGATGGCAATCAAGACCGAAGGAATCACGTACGTCAACAAGTACCCACTGCCAACAACAACAACAAAACACCAATAAAACACCGAAAGTGTTGTAATACCCGGGTAGTAGGAATAATTTGTTAATTTGCCTGTAGTCTCCGAGGACTCCGGCGTATTCGTCCTCGAGTTCTTCGATTTCTGCTTCCTTGTCAAAGTGGATGGGTGTGTCTGAGGCGAGGAGACGGCCCTTGGGGACAATGTTGCCCACGCTGAGGTTGAAGTCTGGAGAAAACATGGCGACGAGTTTCTTCTCGGGCGGTCCTTCATTGCTGAGCAAAATGCGTCTTAATTCGGTGACTTCGTACTCGCGACTCGGATTCGAGGCGTTGTACCACTGGAACAACACGTGACCACTCGACTCCGACACCGACTTGACCACAATCGAGTCCAGGTCCGAGTTGAAGGCCGCTGCCAGTTTCTCCATGAACTTCCGCTGGTTCTTCGGAGTGAACGGCACCGACTTGAACTGCAGGGAGAACTCCGAATTGTAGTTGGCCGGAGGGCGGGCAGAAACTTTCACTTCAAGGGCGTCGTTCGCAGATTTCCCTGTTCCAGCATCACAAATTATTATCATACATTGCAAAGGGTGGCAATAATAAGATTATATTAGTCCTACCTCCTTGGTCTGAGCAGACGAGGACAAAGGAGGACCTCCCGTCGTGCCCATCCATGGGCAATCCGAAAAACTCCCGGTTCTTCTTGTCGAACTGGAGCCAAAAGTTGCTGTCCACGTGCATTCGCTCCGAATCCAGCAAAGTCTACAAAAATAAACAAATTAAATCAGAATTTAAGGACAGACAGACAGACAGACTGCAATAGGTATTTCTATAAAGTATCTCCATTAGTTTTATATTACGAGATTGAGGCGAGTAGTGTCTCCGTCCTCGGGGTCGTAGCAAAAGTCAGGTCTGACTTTGTAGATGAGGAACCTTCCGACGGTGGCGTTGAGGATGTCGATTTGGTTCTTAATTGACGGAGGGTAGTTTTCAGTCATTGGCTTCGACTCGGCATTCTTTATTTGCTGGATCTGCGAACTGTTCCACAAATATCGACACTCATCTCACAAAATTCAACATTCACCAAATACACATTCTTTTAAGTATTCAATTAGCAAACCTGTCACAGAGGTTGGGGGAAGACGGATGAGGCTGCAAATTGACCGACTCGATTTTAAAGGAGGGGCGCATGTGTCGCATCAGTTGCGCAGAGGGTTGGTGATTTGTCGTCAGCTTTTTGTACATTTTCTTCAAATCCTCCACTGGACAACTATAATATTCATTCGCAATTTCCAAACACACAAAACATTGAAAAACACTTAAAACAATTTACCTTCCTCCAACTGCGAGACTTTCGTTGACAAAAGAAAAGCTGAATGGGTATTCCCTGTAATTCATAGATAATTGGTTAGTATAATAATAATAGGGAGGAATAATAAACATAAAGGAAGGAGAAAAGGCGAACCTGGTGACTTCGAAGACGACGAGATCTTGGCAAGAGAGGAAGGCGCAGGTTTTGTCGTAGAATTCGCGGAACTCGAGTCCGTTTTCGTTTTCTAGTCCGCCGAAGGTGAGGGTGAAGAGGTGGTTGTAGTTGCGACTCTTGGGTCTCTGGCGGACACTGAGGAGGACGTCGTGCGGAAGACTGCTCAGGTTGTCCCTGTCCACCGCCACCAACTCGAACTTCCAGTCAGACACCTCGTGGATCGTCGGCAGAGCAGACAACTCCAAAGTCTTTTTGTCAAAGTGCACCCACGGCTCAACCGGAGTCAGATACATTGTCACATTCGAACCTTAAATTCAATCACTCAATCATTTCCTCTAAAATATTTATTTCCATTAAAACAATTTAAATAGCCCTGAAAATTATAAACAAATTAACAATGATGTTTGGGCGATTTTTGGAAATTAAAAATAATTTTGGGGCATTACAAATTATTTTGGGCTAATAAAAATTATTTTGGGCTAGTAGAAATTATTTTTGACCATTGAAAATGCATTTCGGCAAATCAAAATAATTTTTGGGTGTTAAAAATGTATTTTGGACAGTAAAAATTATTTCTGGGCATTAAAAATTATTTCTAGGCATTGAAAATGTATTTTGGGCAATAAAAATGCATACTTTGTCAAATTGGCCATTGCATATAATTTATTTCTAGATATTAAAAATTTTAATTTTAGGTATTAAATACTTCTACTAACCATCTTCGACGTCATGGAAAGTCATAGGATCGATTTTAACTTCGAATATTTTTCCAAAAGTCATTGCTTGTTTCTGCATCGACTTTTGTAGCTGCGGGGCGTTGTTGTGGTAGAGCTGCGGCGATTGGTAGCTTTCCGTGGGTCTCGAAGGTGTGATTGTCATTTCCTCCAAGGGGCCGTCCCCAGAACCCATCACCACGTGGTCCTTTCATAGCAATCCCACAATTATGGAATTTAGTACAGAGAATCACTTAAAATTAATAAGAATAGGTGATTGCCAACCTGGAAGAGAATACTGCTGGAGAAAGGACTTTGTTGAGGTGGGGGTGGAGGGGGGTAGCTGGTGAAACTGGAGAAGAGTCTCTCCGAGGGGAGGGGGACGACGGAAGAGCTGCTGATACTCGGAGTCTCCGTGACACTCGGAAGACCGGGGAATCCGGAGAAAGTGGGCGTGGGCAGGAGGAGGACGATTCTCTCGCTGGGCATCAACTCCTCCTCCACGACGTCTTCGATTTCATTGTCCAGTTCCTCAGGGAGGTCGGGGAGTCTGGGAGTGGTCACGTGGGTGACGACCAATTGGCCTTCAGTGCTGGTGGGACTGCTCGTGGTGTTGAAGACTTGATTGTCAATGTCCTCGGAGTCGTCGTCGTCCTCCTCCTCCTCGTCCTCTTCGTCATAGTGCAAAAAGTCTTCGTCCGTCCCACTGCCCTCCAGGAAGTCTCTGCGGTGTCTCCGACTCTGTGTCAAGTGTCGTTGCAGTTTCTGGATTTTCTTGTCACTGCAAGTCTCCACCCCGATTCTAGTGTCTGTTCAAATAAATGGTTTGTTTACAAATTGTAATGTATTTAAATTGAATTGAGGTAAATGTAAAATTACCGGAAATCCAGGAAAAGACGTCGTGACAATTGCCGCAGTGGAGTTCTTGTCTGGCGACGGTGAAGATGCGCATCTTGTCATGGAAGTGGTGTCCGTTGACGGTCAGTTGACGAAAGCAGGGGTTGTTTCGGTGGTCATTTGGGTGCACTGGAATTTCCTTGACTTCTCCTCGCTGGAGAGTGCGGAGTTTTTGGTGCTGGAAGTCGGGAGGGAGGAATCCGAAGACGTTGCCCTTGTCGGTGGCGACCCAGCCCCCGAGGTTGTCCAGAACTTGGCCATTGAACTGGAAGTAGTGGCCCCGCTGAATGGATTTGGCAAATATTCCGAAATTCAAGATGAAAATAAGAATTTTGATCATTTTAGCGGAGAGCTGACATTAGTGGTTGCGATGAGTTGGGAGCGCCATCTGTGTTGTGGAGGGACTAGTTGCTTCTTAAGGTGTGTCAACGGCGCCAACGTGCAACTTAACTGCGGATAAAAATGACTAACTGTGACGAAGTGACGGCGAAGAATTTGTTGTCACCGGTTCTGGTCTTGGCTCGGGAGTTTAACAACTTTTTTCTCAACAGTACGATTATTTCTCTTTTCAAATGTCGTTTTTTAAAGCTTTGCTCAATTTCAGGCATTTTTCCAAATTAAAAGGTTTTCTTTTCTTTTTCAACTAGTTCAGAGTTTTTTCATTTTACGGGAATTCCTGATTATTGCATGTTCCTCCTTAGAGTTGAATAGCGAGGTGGGGGGAGAGTTCAAGCGCCTTGTCATCGACGGCTACCAGGTCGGTCTCATCCCCAACTCCGTTCTCCAGCAACTCCAGCAGCACTACCCTAAGGTATTTGTTAACTACCCCGAGGCCGTTGAGCTAAGTCCCTCCTATGGAGACTATGACACCAGATCAAATATTGTTCACAAAATTCTACAGGATTTTCGCAAAAAGGAGACGTTTGTCACCTTGAAGGGCTGGAGGGACGAGGTGGGTCATCAACCATCCTTGACTAATCAATTACTACTATCGTAATTAATATGTGTAATAAATATATAATGTACCCCTGCCTTAAAGAGTATCTTACAAAGTAATTAAGGAGAAGTTACTGGTAATTAAGTTATAATGGGCCTCCTTGTATATTTTTGTAAATATTAACTAATAAATGTTTTTTGTTGACAGTGTTATGAAGTCAAATGTGGGTTCGATGACCCGCCTCTATTGAAAATGGAGCGATCCGCGACGTGTAAGAAGAAACAATCAATAAGAAAAATAACATTTAGCCCAGATTCGATCAGCTGATTAAATTGTTTGTGTTATTTTGCAGGCCTGTTCGGAATCCGGCAATACGGAGTGGACATTAACGGATATGTGAAGCATCCTTCGAAGGGGCTGTGCCTCTGGCTCCAGAAAAGAGCTGCAACGAAGCAAACGTGGCCTGGAAGACTGGATAATATGGTTGGCGGAGGGTGAGCCAATGAAATTACGACACAATAAGGGAATAACCAAGGTTGATGTTGAGAATAAATACTAATTTGCAAATGTTTGTAGGTTGGCTGTTGGCTACAGCGTTCTGGAAACGGCGCTGAAGGAAGCCAAGGAGGAAGCGTCCATTCCAAAGAGTCTCCTGAAGAATCTCAAGGCTGCGGGAACCGTTTCGTGAGTGCTGCACAATCCAAGGTTACTGGATGATGAGAATAATTATTAATTGTGTATAATAGGTTCTACTTTGAGAGCGAGCGGGGATTGTTTCCAAACACGGAGTTTGTGTTTGACTTGGAGTTGCCGTTGGACTTCCAGCCGGAGAACGAAGACGGAGAAGTCGAGTCTTTTCATTTGGTGACGGCTGCCGAGGCTAAAGAGATTTGTCTGTCGCCGCAATTCAAAACAACTTCCTGTCCAGTCACGTTGGACTTTCTCGTCAGGCATTCCATCATCAACTCACACAATGGTCAGTCACTCTATTCCATGTATTGTGGATTCGAATACCCCAATGAGGCTAATAATTGGCTACTCTAATGTAACAATTCTGTTTTGTGTTTGCAGAACCGGATTTACCTCAGCTGCTGGAACTTTTACACGTGCCTCTTCATGCCATCTACAAACGAATCAACTAATCGCCTTTGATTTCCGAAAAATCTCTATAAATAAGTAACTCTAGTCAGAAAACTCTTACTTATTCAATGTGATTAATTATTTGCCAAATAAACAATTCACGCTTTACAATTCATCTTTTCATTCCCACAATGCATTCATAACTTTTCCAATTTTCCCCCATTCTCGAGAAACCAAACGACAATTCTTGATATCTTTTACTTTCAGAAATTTCAGGACACATTCTATTACCTACTTTGTAAACACAAGTAAATATTAGTCACTGTTCTTGAAAATAATATCACAAAGCATCGGAAAGTATTATATTGTTTTGTTTTGATTAAAAGTAAAGTACAGGGTTGGCCTAAGTTTTGAGGTGGTAGTTTCGTGGTGGTAGTTTTGAGGTGGTAGTTTTGAGGTGGTAGTTTTCGGGTGGTAGTTTTGAGGCGGTAGTTTTGAGAAAGTAGTTTTGAGGTGGCGTTTTAAATTGGTAGCTTTGAGGTAGGAGTTTTGAAGCGGTAATTCTGATGGAGGAAGTTTTGAGGTGGTAGTTTTGAGGTGGTAGTTTTGAGGTGATAGTTTTGAGGTGGAAGTTTTGATGTGGTAGATTTGAGGTGGAAGTTTTGAGGTGGTAGTTTTGAGGTAGAAGTTTTGAGGTGGTTGTTTTGAGTGGGTAGTTTTGAGGTAGAAGTTTTGAGGTGGTTGTTTTGAGTTGGTAGTTTTGAGGTAAAAGTTTTGAGGTTGTAGTTTTTAGGTGGAAGTTTTGAGGTGGTAGTTTTGAGTTAGTAGTTTTGAGGTGGAAGTTTTGATGTGGTAGATTTGAGGTGGAAGTTTTGAGGTGGTAGTTTTGAGGTAGAAGTTTTGAGGTGGTTGTTTTGAGTGGGTAGTTTTGAGGTAGAAGTTTTGAGGTACAAATTTTGAGGTTGTAGTTTTGTAAAAGTCAATCAACTAAAAGTCAATCAACTAAAAGTCAATCAACTAAAAGTCAATCAACTAAAAGTCAATCAACTAAAAGTCAATCGACTAAAAGTCAATCGACTAAAAGTCAATCGACTAAAAGTCAATCGACTAAAAGTCAATCGACTAAAAGTCAATCGACTAAAAGTCAATCGACTAAAAGTCAATCGACTAAAAGTCAATCGACTAAAAGTCAATCGATCGACGACTAAAAGTCAATCGACTAAAAGTCAATCGACTAAAAGTCAATCGACTAAAAGTCAATCGACTAAAAGTCAATCGACTAAAAGTCAATCGACTAAAAGTCAATCGACTAAAAGTCAATCGACTAAAAGTCAATCGACTAAAAGTCAATCGACTAAAAGTCAATCGACTAAAAGTCAATCGACTAAAAGTCAATCGACTAAAAGTCAATCGACTAAAAGTCAATCGACTAAAAGTCAATCGACTAAAAGTCAATCGACTAAAAGTCAATCGACTAAAAGTCAATCGACTAAAAGTCAATCGACTAAAAGTCAATCGACTAAAAGTCAATCGACTAAAAGTCAATCGACTAAAAGTCAATCGACTAAAAGTCAATCGACTAAAAGTCAATCGACTAAAAGTCAATCGACTAAAAGTCAATCGACTAAAAGTCAATCGACTAAAAGTCAATCGACTAAAAGTCAATCGACTAAAAGTCAATCGACTAAATGTCAATCGACTAAAAGTCAATCGACTAAAAGTCAATCGACTAAAAGTCAATCGACTAAAAGTCAATCGACTAAAAGTCAATCGACTAAAAGTCAATCGACTAAAAGTCAATCGACTAAAAGTCAATCGACTAAAAGTCAATCGACTAAAAGTCAATCGACTAAAAGTCAATCGACTAAAAGTCAATCGACTAAAAGTCAATCGACTAAAAGTCAATCGACTAAAAGTCAATCGACTAAAAGTCAATCGACTAAAAGTCAATCGACTAAAAGTCAATCGACTAAAAGTCAATCGACTAAAAGTCAATCGACTAAAAGTCAATCGACTAAAAGTCAATCGACTAAAAGTCAATCGACTAAAAGTCAATCGACTAAAAGTCAATCGACTAAAAGTCAATCGACTAAAAGTCAATCGACTAAAAGTCAATCGACTAAAAGTCAATCGACTAAAAGTCAATCGACTAAAAGTCAATCGACTAAAAGTCAATCGACTAAAAGTCAATCGACTAAAAGTCAATCGACTAAAAGTCAATCGACTAAAAGTCAATCGACTAAAAGTCAATCGACTAAAAGTCAATCGACTAAAAGTCAATCGACTAAAAGTCAATCGACTAAAAGTCAATCGACTAAAAGTCAATCGACTAAAAGTCAATCGACTAAAAGTCAATCGACTAAAAGTCAATCGACTAAAAGTCAATCGACTAAAAGTCAATCGACTAAAAGTCAATCGACTAAAAGTCAATCGACTAAAAGTCAATCGACTAAAAGTCAATCGACTAAAAGTCAATCGACTAAAAGTCAATCGACTAAAAGTCAATCGACTAAAAGTCAATCGACTAAAAGTCAATCGACTAAAAGTCAATCGACTAAAAGTCAATCGACTAAAAGTCAATCGACTAAAAGTCAATCGACTAAAAGTCAATCGACTAAAAGTCAATCGACTAAAAGTCAATCGACTAAAAGTCAATCGACTAAAAGTCAATCGACTAAAAGTCAATCGACTAAAAGTCAATCGACTAAAAGTCAATCGACTAAAAGTCAATCGACTAAAAGTCAATCGACTAAAAGTCAATCGACTAAAAGTCAATCGACTAAAAGTCAATCGACTAAAAGTCAATCGACTAAAAGTCAATCGACTAAAAGTCAATCGACTAAAAGTCAATCGACTAAAAGTCAATCGACTAAAAGTCAATCGACTAAATGTCAATCGACTAAAAGTCAATCGACTAAAAGTCAATCGACTAAAAGTCAATCGACTAAAAGTCAATCGACTAAAAGTCAATCGACTAAAAGTCAATCGACTAAAAGTCAATCGACTAAAAGTCAATCGACTAAAAGTCAATCGACTAAAAGTCAATCGACTAAAAGTCAATCGACTAAAAGTCAATCGACTAAAAGTCAATCGACTAAAAGTCAATCGACTAAAAGTCAATCGACTAAAAGTCAATCGACTAAAAGTCAATCGACTAAAAGTCAATCGACTAAAAGTCAATCGACTAAAAGTCAATCGACTAAAAGTCAATCGACTAAAAGTCAATCGACTAAAAGTCAATCGACTAAAAGTCAATCGACTAAAAGTCAATCGACTAAAAGTCAATCGACTAAAAGTCAATCGACTAAAAGTCAATCGACTAAAAGTCAATCGACTAAAAGTCAATCGACTAAAAGTCAATCAACTAAAAGTCAATCAACTAAAAGTCAATCAACTAAAAGTCAATCGACTAAAAGTCAATCGACTAAAAGTCAATCGACTAAAAGTCAATCGACTAAAAGTCAATCGACTAAAAGTCAATCGACTAAAAGTCAATCAACTAAAAGTCAATCGACTAAAAGTCAATCGACTAAAAGTCAATCAACTAAAAGTCAATCGACTAAAAGTCAATCGACTAAAAGTCAATCGACTAAAAGTCAATCGACTAAAAGTCAATCGACTAAAAGTCAATCGACTAAAAGTCAATCGACTAAAAGTCAATCGACTAAAAGTCAATCGACTAAAAGTCAATCGACTAAAAGTCAATCGACTAAAAGTCAATCGACTAAAAGTCAATCAACTAAAAGTCAATCGACTAAAAGTCAATCGACTAAAAGTCAATCGACTAAAAGTCAATCGACTAAAAGTCAATCGACTAAAAGTCAATCGACTAAAAGTCAATCGACTAAAAGTCAATCGACTAAAAGTCAATCGACTAAAAGTCAATCGACTAAAAGTCAATCGACTAAAAGTCAATCGACTAAAAGTCAATCGACTAAAAGTCAATCGACTAAAAGTCAATCGACTAAAAGTCAATCGACTAAAAGTCAATCGACTAAAAGTCAATCGACTAAAAGTCAATCGACTAAAAGTCAATCGACTAAAAGTCAATCGACTAAAAGTCAATCAACTAAAAGTCAATCAACTAAAAGTCAATCAACTAAAAGTCAATCGACTAAAAGTCAATCGACTAAAAGTCAATCGACTAAAAGTCAATCGACTAAAAGTCAATCGACTAAAAGTCAATCGACTAAAAGTCAATCGACTAAAAGTCAATCGACTAAAAGTCAATCGACTAAAAGTCAATCGACTAAAAGTCAATCGACTAAAAGTCAATCGACTAAAAGTCAATCGACTAAAAGTCAATCGACTAAAAGTCAATCGACTAAAAGTCAATCGACTAAAAGTCAATCGACTAAAAGTCAATCGACTAAAAGTCAATCGACTAAAAGTCAATCGACTAAAAGTCAATCGACTAAAAGTCAATCGACTAAAAGTCAATCGACTAAAAGTCAATCGACTAAAAGTCAATCGACTAAAAGTCAATCGACTAAAAGTCAATCGACTAAAAGTCAATCGACTAAAAGTCAATCGACTAAAAGTCAATCGACTAAAAGTCAATCGACTAAAAGTCAATCGACTAAAAGTCAATCGACTAAAAGTCAATCGACTAAAAGTCAATCGACTAAAAGTCAATCGACTAAAAGTCAATCGACTAAAAGTCAATCGACTAAAAGTCAATCGACTAAAAGTCAATCGACTAAAAGTCAATCGACTAAAAGTCAATCGACTAAAAGTCAATCGACTAAAAGTCAATCGACTAAAAGTCAATCGACTAAAAGTCAATCGACTAAAAGTCAATCGACTAAAAGTCAATCGACTAAAAGTCAATCGACTAAAAGTCAATCGACTAAAAGTCAATCGACTAAAAGTCTAAAAGTCAATCGACTAAAAGTCAATCGACTAAAAGTCAATCGACTAAAAGTCAATCGACTAAAAGTCAATCGACTAAAAGTCAATCGACTAAAAGTCAATCGACTAAAAGTCAATCGACTAAAAGTCAATCGACTAAAAGTCAATCGACTAAAAGTCAATCGACTAAAAGTCAATCGACTAAAAGTCAATCGACTAAAAGTCAATCGACTAAAAGTCAATCGACTAAAAGTCAATCGACTAAAAGTCAATCGACTAAAAGTCAATCGACTAAAAGTCAATCGACTAAAAGTCAATCGACTAAAAGTCAATCGACTAAAAGTCAATCGACTAAAAGTCAATCGACTAAAAGTCAATCGACTAAAAGTCAATCGACTAAAAGTCAATCGACTAAAAGTCAATCGACTAAAAGTCAATCGACTAAAAGTCAATCGACTAAAAGTCAATCGACTAAAAGTCAATCGACTAAAAGTCAATCGACTAAAAGTCAATCGACTAAAAGTCAATCGACTAAAAGTCAATCGACTAAAAGTCAATCGACTAAAAGTCAATCGACTAAAAGTCAATCGACTAAAAGTCAATCGACTAAAAGTCAATCGACTAAAAGTCAATCGACTAAAAGTCAATCGACTAAAAGTCAATCGACTAAAAGTCAATCGACTAAAAGTCAATCGACTAAAAGTCAATCGACTAAAAGTCAATCGACTAAAAGTCAATCGACTAAAAGTCAATCGACTAAAAGTCAATCGACTAAAAGTCAATCGACTAAAAGTCAATCGACTAAAAGTCAATCGACTAAAAGTCAATCGACTAAAAGTCAATCGACTAAAAGTCAATCGACTAAAAGTCAATCGACTAAAAGTCAATCGATCGACTAAAAGTCAATCGACTAAAAGTCAATCGACTAAAAGTCAATCGACTAAAAGTCAATCGACTAAAAGTCAATCGACTAAAAGTCAATCGACTAAAAGTCAATCGACTAAAAGTCAATCGACTAAAAGTCAATCGACTAAAAGTCAATCGACTAAAAGTCAATCGACTAAAAGTCAATCGACTAAAAGTCAATCGACTAAAAGTCAATCGACTAAAAGTCAATCGACTAAAAGTCAATCGACTAAAAGTCAATCGACTAAAAGTCAATCGACTAAAAGTCAATCGACTAAAAGTCAATCGACTAAAAGTCAATCGACTAAAAGTCAATCGACTAAAAGTCAATCGACTAAAAGTCAATCGACTAAAAGTCAATCGACTAAAAGTCAATCGACTAAAAGTCAATCGACTAAAAGTCAATCGACTAAAAGTCAATCGACTAAAAGTCAATCGACTAAAAGTCAATCGACTAAAAGTCAATCGACTAAAAGTCAATCGACTAAAAGTCAATCGACTAAAAGTCAATCGACTAAAAGTCAATCGACTAAAAGTCAATCGACTAAAAGTCAATCGACTAAAAGTCAATCGACTAAAAGTCAATCGACTAAAAGTCAATCGACTAAAAGTCAATCGACTAAAAGTCAATCGACTAAAAGTCAATCGACTAAAAGTCAATCGACTAAAAGTCAATCGACTAAAAGTCAATCGACTAAAAGTCAATCGACTAAAAGTCAATCGACTAAAAGTCAATCGACTAAAAGTCAATCGACTAAAAGTCAATCGACTAAAAGTCAATCGACTAAAAGTCAATCGACTAAAAGTCAATCGACTAAAAGTCAATCGACTAAAAGTCAATCGACTAAAAGTCAATCGACTAAAAGTCAATCGACTAAAAGTCAATCGACTAAAAGTCAATCGACTAAAAGTCAATCGACTAAAAGTCAATCGACTAAAAGTCAATCGACTAAAAGTCAATCGACTAAAAGTCAATCGACTAAAAGTCAATCGACTAAAAGTCAATCGACTAAAAGTCATATTTTCACTGACCTACCCAAGGCTTTAGGCTTGAATTCAGTTTTTATTCCCTGACAACAATTCGGGTGAAGATTTCATTGCTAACGAAATATTCACTCAGCAAAAGATGTGCATTTTTCACTAACCTACTCCTGCGAAATCGTCATGGTGAACGGAATTTTTGAGGTGAAAAATCTTATGTGAGTTTAAAAACCGAAATCCAAAGCGAAGAGAAAATTTTGTTCTTTTTCGTAAGAAAACAGGCCGAAAAGGGGAACTGAATACTAGGCTTTATTAGACCCTGTACAGTTTTTTATTCCCCTGACAACAATTTCGGATGAAAATTTTCATTGCTTGCGAAAAATTCCCTCAGCGAAAAGTTGTGCATTTTTCTCTGACCTACTGCTGCGAAATCGCCATGGTGAGCGGTCAATCAACTAAAAGTCAATCAACTAAAAGTCAATCGACTAAAAGTCAATCGACTAAAAGTCAATCGACTAAAAGTCAATCGACTAAAAGTTAAATCGACTAAAAGTTAAATCGACTAAAAGTTAAATCGACTAAAAGTTAAATCGACTAAAAGTTAAATCGACTAAAAGTTAAATCGACTAAAAGTCAATCGACTAAAAGTCAATCGACTAAAAGTCAATCGACTAAAAGTCAATCGACTAAAAGTCAATCGACTAAAAGTCAATCGACTAAAAGTCAATCGACTAAAAGTCAATCGACTAAAAGTCAATCGACTAAAAGTCAATCGACTAAAAGTCAATCGACTAAAAGTCAATCGACTAAAAGTCAATCGACTAAAAGTCAATCGACTAAAAGTCAATCGACTAAAAGTCAATCGACTAAAAGTCAATCAACTAAAAGTCAATCAACTAAAAGTCAATCAACTAAAAGTCAATCAACTAAAAGTCAATCAACTAAAAGTCAATCAACTAAAAGTCAATCAACTAAAAGTCAATCAACTAAAAGTCAATCAACTAAAAGTCAATCAACTAAAAGTCAATCAACTAAAAGTCAATCGACTAAAAGTCAATCAACTAAAAGTCAATCGACTAAAAGTCAATCAACTAAAAGTCAATCAACTAAAAGTCAATCAACTAAAAGTCAATCAACTAAAAGTCAATCAACTAAAAGTCAATCAACTAAAAGTCAATCAACTAAAAGTCAATCGACTAAAAGTCAATCGACTAAAAGTCAATCGACTAAAAGTCAATCAACTAAAAGTCAATCAACTAAAAGTCAATCGACTAAAAGTCAATCGACTAAAAGTCAATCGACTAAAAGTCAATCGACTAAAAGTCAATCGACTAAAAGTCAATCGACTAAAAGTCAATCGACTAAAAGTCAATCGACTAAAAGTCAATCGACTAAAAGTCAATCGACTAAAAGTCAATCGACTAAAAGTCAATCGACTAAAAGTCAATCGACTAAAAGTCAATCGACTAAAAGTCAATCGACTAAAAGTCAATCGACTAAAAGTCAATCGACTAAAAGTCAATCGACTAAAAGTCAATCGACTAAAAGTCAATCGACTAAAAGTCAATCGACTAAAAGTCAATCGACTAAAAGTCAATCGACTAAAAGTCAATCGACTAAAAGTCAATCGACTAAAAGTCAATCGACTAAAAGTCAATCGACTAAAAGTCAATCGACTAAAAGTTAAATCGACTAAATAAAAGTCTATCGACTAAAAGTCAATCGACTAAAAGTCAATCGACAATCGACTAAAAGTCAATCGACTAAAAGTCAATCGACTAAAAGTCAATCGACTAAAAGTCAATCGACTAAAAGTCAATCGACTAAAAGTCAATCGACTAAAAGTCAATCGACTAAAAGTCAATCGACTAAAAGTCAATCGACTAAAAGTCAATCGACTAAAAGTCAATCGACTAAAAGTCAATCGACTAAAAGTCAATCGACTAAAAGTCAATCGACTAAAAGTCAATCGACTAAAAGTCAATCGACTAAAAGTCAATCGACTAAAAGTCAATCGACTAAAAGTCAATCGACTAAAAGTCAATCGACTAAAAGTCAATCGACTAAAAGTCAATCGACTAAAAGTCAATCGACTAAAAGTCAATCGACTAAAAGTCAATCGACTAAAAGTCAATCGACTAAAAGTCAATCGACTAAAAGTCAATCGACTAAAAGTCAATCGACTAAAAGTCAATCGACTAAAAGTCAATCGACTAAAAGTCAATCGACTAAAAGTCAATCGACTAAAAGTCAATCGACTAAAAGTCAATCGACTAAAAGTCAATCGACTAAAAGTCAATCAACTAAAAGTCAATCAACTAAAAGTCAATCAACTAAAAGTCAATCAACTAAAAGTCAATCGACTAAAAGTCAATCAACTAAAAGTCAATCAACTAAAAGTCAATCGACTAAAAGTCAATCGACTAAAAGTCAATCGACTAAAAGTCAATCGACTAAAAGTCAATCGACTAAAAGTCAATCGACTAAAAGTCAATCGACTAAAAGTCAATCGACTAAAAGTCAATCGACTAAAAGTCAATCGACTAAAAGTCAATCGACTAAAAGTCAATCGACTAAAAGTCAATCGACTAAAAGTCAATCGACTAAAAGTCAATCGACTAAAAGTCAATCGACTAAAAGTCAATCGACTAAAAGTCAATCGACTAAAAGTCAATCGACTAAAAGTCAATCGACTAAAAGTCAATCGACTAAAAGTCAATCGACTAAAAGTCAATCGACTAAAAGTCAATCGACTAAAAGTCAATCGACTAAAAGTCAATCGACTAAAAGTCAATCGACTAAAAGTCAATCGACTAAAAGTCAATCGACTAAAAGTCAATCGACTAAAAGTCAATCGACTAAAAGTCAATCGACTAAAAGTCAATCGACTAAAAGTCAATCGACTAAAAGTCAATCGACTAAAAGTCAATCGACTAAAAGTCAATCGACTAAAAGTTAAATCGACTAAAAGTCAATCGACTAAAAGTCAATCGACTAAAAGTCAATCGACTAAAAGTCAATCGACTAAAAGTCAATCGACTAAAAGTCAATCGACTAAAAGTCAATCGACTAAAAGTCAATCGACTAAAAGTCAATCGACTAAAAGTCAATCGACTAAAAGTCAATCGACTAAAAGTCAATCGACTAAAAGTCAATCGACTAAAAGTCAATCGACTAAAAGTCAATCGACTAAAAGTCAATCGACTAAAAGTCAATCGACTAAAAGTCAATCGACTAAAAGTCAATCGACTAAAAGTCAATCGACTAAAAGTCAATCGACTAAAAGTCAATCGACTAAAAGTCAATCGACTAAAAGTCAATCGACTAAAAGTCAATCGACTAAAAGTCAATCGACTAAAAGTCAATCGACTAAAAGTCAATCGACTAAAAGTCAATCGACTAAAAGTCAATCGACTAAAAGTCAATCGACTAAAAGTCAATCGACTAAAAGTCAATCGACTAAAAGTCAATCGACTAAAAGTCAATCGACTAAAAGTCAATCGACTAAAAGTCAATCGACTAAAAGTCAATCGACTAAAAGTCAATCGACTAAAAGTCAATCGACTAAAAGTCAATCGACTAAAAGTCAATCGACTAAAAGTCAATCGACTAAAAGTCAATCGACTAAAAGTCAATCGACTAAAAGTCAATCGACTAAAAGTCAATCGACTAAAAGTCAATCGACTAAAAGTCAATCGACTAAAAGTCAATCGACTAAAAGTCAATCGACTAAAAGTCAATCGACTAAAAGTCAATCGACTAAAAGTCAATCGACTAAAAGTCAATCGACTAAAAGTCAATCGACTAAAAGTCAATCGACTAAAAGTCAATCGACTAAAAGTCAATCGACTAAAAGTCAATCGACTAAAAGTCAATCGACTAAAAGTCAATCGACTAAAAGTCAATCGACTAAAAGTCAATCGACTAAAAGTCAATCGACTAAAAGTCAATCGACTAAAAGTCAATCGACTAAAAGTCAATCGACTAAAAGTCAATCGACTAAAAGTCAATCGACTAAAAGTCAATCGACTAAAAGTCAATCGACTAAAAGTCAATCGACTAAAAGTCAATCGACTAAAAGTCAATCGACTAAAAGTCAATCGACTAAAAGTCAATCGACTAAAAGTCAATCGACTAAAAGTCAATCGACTAAAAGTCAATCGACTAAAAGTCAATCGACTAAAAGTCAATCGACTAAAAGTCAATCGACTAAAAGTCAATCGACTAAAAGTCAATCGACTAAAAGTCAATCGACTAAAAGTCAATCGACTAAAAGTCAATCGACTAAAAGTCAATCGACTAAAAGTCAATCGACTAAAAGTCAATCGACTAAAAGTCAATCGACTAAAAGTCAATCGACTAAAAGTCAATCGACTAAAAGTCAATCGACTAAAAGTCAATCGACTAAAAGTCAATCGACTAAAAGTCAATCGACTAAAAGTCAATCGACTAAAAGTCAATCGACTAAAAGTCAATCGACTAAAAGTCAATCGACTAAAAGTCAATCGACTAAAAGTCAATCGACTAAAAGTCAATCGACTAAAAGTCAATCGACTAAAAGTCAATCGACTAAAAGTCAATCGACTAAAAGTCAATCGACTAAAAGTCAATCGACTAAAAGTCAATCGACTAAAAGTCAATCGACTAAAAGTCAATCGACTAAAAGTCAATCGACTAAAAGTCAATCGACTAAAAGTCAATCGACTAAAAGTCAATCGACTAAAAGTCAATCGACTAAAAGTCAATCGACTAAAAGTCAATCGACTAAAAGTCAATCGACTAAAAGTCAATCGACTAAAAGTCAATCGACTAAAAGTCAATCGACTAAAAGTCAATCGACTAAAAGTCAATCGACTAAAAGTCAATCGACTAAAAGTCAATCGACTAAAAGTCAATCGACTAAAAGTCAATCGACTAAAAGTCAATCGACTAAAAGTCAATCGACTAAAAGTCAATCGACTAAAAGTCAATCGACTAAAAGTCAATCGACTAAAAGTCAATCGACTAAAAGTCAATCGACTAAAAGTCAATCGACTAAAAGTCAATCGACTAAAAGTCAATCGACTAAAAGTCAATCGACTAAAAGTCAATCGACTAAAAGTCAATCGACTAAAAGTCAATCGACTAAAAGTCAATCGACTAAAAGTCAATCGACTAAAAGTCAATCGACTAAAAGTCAATCGACTAAAAGTCAATCGACTAAAAGTCAATCGACTAAAAGTCAATCGACTAAAAGTCAATCGACTAAAAGTCAATCGACTAAAAGTCAATCGACTAAAAGTCAATCGACTAAAAGTCAATCGACTAAAAGTCAATCGACTAAAAGTCAATCGACTAAAAGTCAATCGACTAAAAGTCAATCGACTAAAAGTCAATCGACTAAAAGTCAATCGACTAAAAGTCAATCGACTAAAAGTCAATCGACTAAAAGTCAATCGACTAAAAGTCAATCGACTAAAAGTCAATCGACTAAAAGTCAATCGACTAAAAGTCAATCGACTAAAAGTCAATCGACTAAAAGTCAATCGACTAAAAGTCATATTTTCACTGACCTACTCAAGCTTTAGGCCTTGAATCAGTTTTTATCCCCTGACAACAATTCGGCTGAAGATTTCAATGCTAACGAAATATTCACTCGCAAAAGATGTGCATTTTCACTAACCTACTCCTGCGAAATCGTCATGGTGAACGGAATTTTGAGTGAAAATCTATGTGAGTTAAAACCGAATCCAAGCGAAGAAAATTTGTCGTTTCGTACGAAACAGTCGAAAGGGACTGAATACTAGGCTTTATAGACCTGTACAGTTTATTCCCTGACAACAATTCGATGAAAATTTCATTGCTGCGAAAATTCCATCAGCGAAAAGTTGCATTTCTCGACCTACTGCTGCGAATCGCCTGTACGGTCAATCAACTAAAAGTCAATCGACTAAAAGTCAATCGACTAAAAGTCAATCAACTAAAAGTCAATCGACTAAAAGTCAATCGACTAAAAGTCAATCGACTAAAAGTCAATCGACTAAAAGTCAATCGACTAAAAGTCAATCGACTAAAAGTCAATCGACTAAAAGTCAATCGACTAAAAGTCAATCGACTAAAAGTCAATCGACTAAAAGTCAATCGACTAAAAGTCAATCGACTAAAAGTCAATCAACTAAAAGTCAATCGACTAAAAGTCAATCGACTAAAAGTCAATCGACTAAAAGTCAATCAACTAAAAGTCAATCGACTAAAAGTCAATCAACTAAAAGTCAATCGACTAAAAGTCAATCGACTAAAAGTCAATCGACTAAAAGTCAATCAACTAAAAGTCAATCGACTAAAAGTCAATCAACTAAAAGTCAATCAACTAAAAGTCAATCAACTAAAAGTCAATCAACTAAAAGTCAATCAACTAAAAGTCAATCAACTAAAAGTCAATCAACTAAAAGTCAATCAACTAAAAGTCAATCAACTAAAAGTCAATCAACTAAAAGTCAATCAACTAAAAGTCAATCGACTAAAAGTCAATCAACTAAAAGTCAATCAACTAAAAGTCAATCAACTAAAAGTCAATCAACTAAAAGTCAATCAACTAAAAGTCAATCAACTAAAAGTCAATCAACTAAAAGTCAATCAACTAAAAGTCAATCAACTAAAAGTCAATCGACTAAAAGTCAATCGACTAAAAGTCAATCGACTAAAAGTCAATCGACTAAAAGTCAATCGACTAAAAGTCAATCGACTAAAAGTCAATCGACTAAAAGTCAATCGACTAAAAGTCAATCGACTAAAAGTCAATCGACTAAAAGTCAATCGACTAAAAGTCAATCGACTAAAAGTCAATCGACTAAAAGTCAATCAACTAAAAGTCAATCAACTAAAAGTCAATCAACTAAAAGTCAATCAACTAAAAGTCAATCAACTAAAAGTCAATCAACTAAAAGTCAATCAACTAAAAGTCAATCAACTAAAAGTCAATCAACTAAAAGTCAATCGACTAAAAGTCAATCGACTAAAAGTCAATCAACTAAAAGTCAATCGACTAAAAGTCAATCAACTAAAAGTCAATCAACTAAAAGTCAATCGACTAAAAGTCAATCGACTAAAAGTCAATCGACTAAAAGTCAATCGACTAAAAGTCAATCGACTAAAAGTCAATCGACTAAAAGTCAATCGACTAAAAGTCAATCGACTAAAAGTCAATCGACTAAAAGTCAATCGACTAAAAGTCAATCGACTAAAAGTCAATCGACTAAAAGTCAATCGACTAAAAGTCAATCGACTAAAAGTCAATCGACTAAAAGTCAATCGACTAAAAGTCAATCGACTAAAAGTCAATCGACTAAAAGTCAATCGACTAAAAGTCAATCGACTAAAAGTCAATCGACTAAAAGTCAATCGACTAAAAGTCAATCGACTAAAAGTCAATCGACTAAAAATCATATTTTTCACTGACCTACTCCAAGGCTTTAGGCCTTGAATTCAGTTTTTTTATTCCCCTGACAACAATTTCGGGTGAAGATTTTCATTGCTAACGAAATATTCCCTCAGCAAAAAGATGTGCATTTTTCACTAACCTACTCCTGCGAAATCGTCATGGTGAACGGAATTTTTGAGGTGAAAAATCTTATGTGAGTTTAAAAACCGAAATCCAAAGCGAAGAGAAAATTTTGGTCGTTTTCGTACGAAAACAGGCCGAAAAGGGGAACTGAATACTAGGCTTTATTAGACCCTGTACAGTTTTTTATTCCCCTGACAACAATTTCGGATGAAAATTTTCATTGCTTGCGAAAAATTCCCTCAGCGAAAAGTTGTGCATTTTTCTCTGACCTACTGCTGCGAAATCGCCATGGTGAGCGGAATTTTGGAGGTGAAAAATCTGATGTGAGTACTGAAAAACGAAATCGAAAGCGAAGAGAAAATTTTTCTTCGTTTTCATACGAAAACAGGCCGAAAAGGGGAACTGAATACTATAGGCTTTACTCAAAAAATTCGGAATGGGCAAATTCTGAAAGCTATATCTTTAAATCTAGTATTCAGTATTTTATTTCCCTGACAACAATTTCGTATGAAAATGTTCATTGCTCACGAAATTTTCCCTCAGCGAAAAACAATGTATTTGTCGCGGAACTACTCCTGCGAAATCGCCATGCGAACGGAATTTTCGAAGTGAGAAATCTTAAGTGAGTACTGAAAAGCGAAATCGGAAGCGAAGAGAAAAATTTGGTCGTTTTCGTACGAAAACAGGCCGAAAAGTGGAACTGAATACTAGGCTTTAATCTACAAAAGTACTTGACCTAAGTCATTTTTCAAGTCGACTTGACTTGAAAATCATTTTCAAAATTCCTGCCTTATATTTTCTTGAAAATACATTACAGTGGCAATCAAAAAACAGAAATTAACAAAAGGACAAATTTGCTAAGCCCAACACATGGAAAATCCATATTTTTATGACATGACATGAGTGAAATTGGCAAACATTACACTTACTTTCGTCAGCTATTAACTGCATTTAGCTCGCAGTTCGGGAGAATGCCTTTTTTGTTCATTTTGGCAATATCGAAATCAGTGTAGTATCAAGATGAGTACAGTCATACCTCCCTATGTATGAGAGGTGATGAATTTTGATCATCTTCAGGAATAGGATTTGGGAAAATTTTCCCCATTTGGGAGACTCTTTGTGTCCCAAGAGGTCATTAGTACCCATGGATACCCATTAACATTATCAGTTTGGGACTGAGATCTGGGGAAATTTTTCCCAAACCGTGTCCCCGTAACCCTAATGTAAAACGGTCCAACTTTCATCACCTCTCATACATAGGGAGGTATGACTGTACTCATCTTGGTGTAGTATGCAATAAGCAAGCAATATCGAAAGTAATGAAAATTTAAGCTGATTTTAATTTTCCCCGATTTCGGTCAGAAAATAATGGGGATTCTGGTACTGTATTGGTGCCTAGATGATTTTCAAGAATTAGTTGTCAAGGAAAATAAATGTCAAAAAACCTATCCGCCCTTCTATCCGCGAGCTTCTCAATTATGCTTTGCAATTTTACATATTCGCATTTCGGAAACAATATGTAGCACTTCGAAAAACGACATTTGTCTTCCTCCCAGAGCTGAGCAATTCATTTTTGAACGACTTTTGTCGTTTTCCCATCGCAACGCATCAAATAAATGAGACGACATAAGTCGTTCTCCCATGACAAGACAACTATTTTTTGGACGACTTTCGTCGTTCTCCCATAGCAATGCAATTCCTTTTTGGACGACATACGTCCCCTTGCCAGGGACTTCAAAATTTTTGCTTGAGGTAACTTTACAAAAGAATCCCCATGGTTCCAATAGCCTTAGGTGTCTTCATCTCAAAAGTCTCAAAAATTGTAATATTTTTGAGATTGAGATTGCTAATCCATGAGATACAGAAAATGGGCAAATCTCACTTAGTTACCAATGAGCAGGGTTGGCCAAAATACTTCAATTCGAAAATACAAAATACAAAATACTTTTCAAAATTAGTGAAAATACAAAATACAAAATACTTTTGACAAATTAGTCAAAATACAAAATACAAAATACTTTTGACAAATTTAGTCAAAATACAAAATACGTTTGACAAATTAGTCAAAATACAAAATACAAAATACTTTTGACAAATTTAGTCAAAATACAAAATACTTTTGACAAATTAGTCAAAATACAAAATACTTTTGACAAATTTAGTCAAAATACAAAATACTTTTGACAAATTAGACAAAATACAAAATACTTTGCTCGAACTTCCAGAAAATACAAAGTATTCAATCAAAATACTTGATAAAATACAAAATACTGCAATTTTTTCAATTTTTTATTTCCACTTTGACTGCCGATTTACTATCATAATTTAATGTAATACTACAATTTAATTTAATAGTATAATTTAATTTAATATTAGCTACTTAATTTAATAACTCAAGTTTAAAAGCCGCATCAACGAATCTCTAGCAATAACTTAGTAGTTATTGATTTTCAGAAGAGTCAATTTTCAAAATTTGGGTGACTGAGTTTACGCCTAATGAAATTTCAGTATAAAGTAGTGGAAGAGTAATCAAATTTCAGATATCTCTGCTTGGTAGTTGAGACTAAAGTTGCCCGAGTCTTAGTAAGAATACCCTCTGAAACGATATCCAAACGCAAGGCGTGCGCATGCACGTTTTCCTGCAGACAAAGTATTTTGTATTTCCTCAAGTATTTTCACTATCAAAATACTTTCCAAAATTAGTGAAAATACAAATTACAAAATACAAAATACTTTTGACAAATTAGTCAAAATACAAAATACTCCGCTCGAACTTTCAGAAAATACAAAATGCAAGTAGTATTTTGTATTTTGTATTTTGTATTCCGACAAAGTATTTTGGCCACCCCTGCCAATGAGATAATCTCATACACGTCGAACCCTAGTGCTGACCAATCTTCAGGAATTTTACGCACGGTGACGTCACAATTCGTTTATGAAGAAAGTGTCTCCGATTGTCCAAACCATCATCACTATAACAATATACTAACCCGTACTGAAGTGTCTGTAATTATACAATATCTTACTATTTATTTTTATTCTGAGAAACTCCTACATTACATGTTCCTGCTACCTACCCGCTTTTTTGCCCAACTACTACACAACACCTCGTATGGTAATTGTCACCGCGTGATGACAATATACTAATTATAGGTATTAATATACCTATAATTAGTTGTTGCTGTTGGATTGTTGCAGCTTCTGAAGAACGGCATTCTTCCCGGACTTGACCGGATTGTTTACCAGGTATTTATTCTCTTTATTTCTAAAATATGAAATAGCATAGTGTAGGCATAACACTCGAATTTCATTGAAATAATTGGTTTCTAAGGGAAACTGCATCAAAATTGAGGGGGGTTAATTAAAATTTCAGCACTTGCTGCAATGCGCTACTAAATCCCCATTGTACAATCCCCGCACTAATCTCAAAAAACTCCGATTAGTATAGTGGCTAACAACAGAAAAAGTAAGAAAATCCCCAAAATGGTAACATCAGCAGATTTGGTAACTTTTTCTGTTTCTAGCTTCTGTACAGAAGATTTATTTTACTGTGAAATCGTTGTTTATAGCGACAAACTGTGCCACATCGGTCGTTTCGTCTTGCCTCTGATTGACTGAAAAAGAATAAAATGACGTCATTTATTCAAATATGGGCCCTCTGATTGACTGAATAAAATATTCCCTATAGTAACCAATAAAGTGGCTCACATTTGAATAAATGACGTCATTTTATTCTTTTTCAGTCAATCAGAGGCCAGACGAAACGACCGATGTGGCACAGTTTGTTGCTATAAACAACGATTTGACAGTACCTTTTGCATTTCAGAAGTTAGTCAAGTCATTAGAGATTACAGATATGAAGTGTTACATTATGTGAGTATCAAGAAGCCTAAATGGGTCCAGTTTCTATTGGAAACTTGATTTTTATTTTACTAAGGAGAGGAGAAATGGCATAATTTTGATGAATTCTATTGGGACGTAGTAATCCGAATTCTACTGGGGGTACACCAGGGCCAAGTAGACGTAGTCAGGGATACCGGGTCATCTTTCGGCATCAGCGTCCCAATGCGATTCACAAAACGTCCCAATAGATTTCATCGCCCTTCTAATGTAAAAAAAAAGAGAGAAAAATGGGTCATTTTTCCTCTCCTTAGTAAAATAAAAATCAAGTGTCCAATAGAAACTTGACCCATCTAGGCTCCTTGGTTAGTGGTGAGTATGAAAATTGTTAATTATTTATTGTTAAAATGACAAAAATTTTAACGTTAAGAAATTGGAGCCAAACACAAGCAAATTTTCTAGTTTTGGAAAACAAAAAACACCAGCCAATTTATTGGTAAGGGCTAGAGGAAACCAAACAATTTAGGTTTCTATGACTACAGGTTGTTGATATATCCTTCACGGGTTTTCTTATGTATGCAAATTTGGAAAAGTTTTGAATTTCTCAAAAGCAAAGTAAAACGTCTAAATATTGTTCATATTTCCTAAAATATTTCCAGGTTTTTCATTATTTGTACCCAACTTTTGCCAATTTTTCGAATTTCGTTAACACAAAAAAATGACCTCAGTATTGTTTAGTAGTGTTGAAAACTGGAAAGTTCATGTTTCCATGACAACGCGTTACTAAGATAATCACCTCCCTTTTATTGCAATTTGTACCCGAATTTCGTCAATTTTTCGAATTTCGTCAAAACGAGAAAAACTGACCTCAGCATTACTTAATAGTGTTGAAAACTAGAAATTTCATGCTTCGATGACAACGCGTTACTAAGATAATCACCTCCATTTTATTGCAATTTGTACCCAAATTTCGTCAATTTTTCGAAATTCGACAAAATCAAAAAAACTGCTCGAAATATTGCTTAGTACTGTTCAAGAAGCCTGAATGAGTCAAGTATCCCTTAGATACTTGATTTTTATTTTTACTAAGGAGAGGAGAAATGGCACATTTTACATTAGAAGAGCGATGAAATCTATTGGGACGTTTTGGGAATGGTATTGGAAGAAAGATGACCCCGTATCCCTGACTACGTCTACTTGGCCCTGGTTTACCCCCCAGTAGAATTCGGTTTACTTCCCAATAGAATTCATCAAAATTTTGCCATTTCTCCTCTCCTTAGTAAAAATAAAAATCAAGTATCTAAGGGATACTTGACCCATTCAGGCTTCTTGGTACTGTTGAAAACACTAAATATCGTGTATCGGCCTAGTGGTAGAGCCGCCCCTGATCCGGGTTACCAGAATTTACTCGACGGTCTTTTACACCGTCAAAAAGAAATATTTTGAAAATTTTACACCGCCCCGGTGTAAAAGATTAATTTACACTGCAAAAAAATCGTTATTTTTTGTAGAATTAAGGGTTGCCTGTAGATACTGTTTTTTAATTGAAATGAGGAGCCAATTTTCATAATTGACTATCAAATTGCATTGAAATACTGAAAATGCATAAACTTTCTGCAAAGTAACATTTCTGCACATGTAAATATTGCTAAAAATACTCTAATCATACCGACAAAACGTTAGACTTCAATTTTCGAGTTTTTTTCGTATTTTTCAGTAAAAAGTGCCTAAAAAAGACGGGAGCAAAGTTCGAATTGTCATCTGCAGAGATGCACAAATTTACATTGAAAATTCAGTATCCATGACAGAGTGGGAGGCATAAGTCTCACAGGGCTACGTTGAATTTTTTAAAGATGGCTTATTTTTGAAACTGGCAAAAAATATCAAAAATCGAAGTCTAACATTTTGTAGCCCTGATTCCGGAGCATTTTTAGAAATGTTTACATGTGCAGAAAAGTTACTTTGCAGAAAGTTTGGGCATTTTGAAATAGGCAGATTTTCAATGTAATTTGGTAGTCAATTTTGATTAAGCGATCCCTTCAGGACCATTTCTTATGTAAATTATGACAATTATTAACTTTGAAGAGTTATGTCATATTATATGATGTACTATTAGTTTCAGGTAACTTGGAACATTGTTACCCGGACATCCGGAAAAAAAATTTGGTAAAATATTATCTACAGTCGCCACTAGTCGTCACAAACTTATTCGCGTAATGTCTTTGCAATTTGCATACATACTTACCATGGCCTCGATCTTGATTTTCGCTTAATTTTTGCCAGTTCTACTTGAATTAATCACCTTAAAGAATTGCAATGGGTGCTCCAATTCCAAGTATCATGTATTTTTACATCATTACATCTACATACAGAATAAAAATGCAGCATTAACCTGTATTATGCGTTATCTATTTTTATTTAAATCATTAAATATTATAAGGAGAAGTAGTTACTTTATATGAATGAAATTATTTTGAGCAGTTTAAAGAACGAAGTGATGAAATTATTCAAAATCGGCTAGGTAAAATCATGAAAATGGAAAACTAAAGCCCCTGTTGTAGACCTTCAATTCAAAGAGTCCCGCAGATGAAAATTAGATTTTGTTCCACAAACCACACAAGGCTGAGATTACATTATTGAGTACTTTCAAAATTGAAACTTCTAAAAAATAATATTGCTTTAGTTTTCTATTTTCATGATTTTACCTAGCCGATTTTGAATAATTTCATCACTTCGTTCTTTAAACTGCTCAAAATAATTTCATTCATAAAAAGTAACTACTCTCCTTATAATATTTAATGATTTAAATAAAAATAGATAACGCATAATACAGGTTAATGCTGTATTTTTATTCCGTATGTAGATGTAATGATGTAAAAATACATGATACTTGGAATTGGAGCACCCATTGCAATTCTTTAAGGCGATTAATTCAAGTAGAACTGGCAAAAATTAAGCGAAAATCAAGATCGAGGCCATGGTAAGTATGTATGCAAATTGCAAAGACATTACGCGAATAAGTTTGTGACGACTAGTGGCGACTGTAGATAATATTTTACCAAATTTTTTTTCCGGATGTCCGGGTAACAATGTTCCAAGTTACCTGAAACTAATAGTAACTTAGAAATGAAATGGTCCACATAATTCAAGTGAGGTTTTTCTGATTCAGCCGTGACTTTAAAATTATGCCAGTTGGTCTACAATGGCCTGCTAATTTGTCTTCTGCAAAATTGACCACAGAAACCAAAACGCAGTACAGATTTCTCAATTTGCCTAGGCATTTTTGAAATTGCCTGATTTCTCGATTTACCGCTAACATGTACACCGTGACGAAAAACTAAGGTACCTTCTATAGCGGAAGAACCAGATGTAGCACAGCAAAACTGTTTACACCAATCGAAAGCCAGTACAAAGTTACATTGAAATCCAAGTTTCCATCAAAATCGGTTAAAAATAAGTAGGTCAAATAATTCAGCAAAGAGAGAAAGTCGAAAAATTTGCTCAGTTTTGGGGATTCGGATTTTTCACGGCCGGGAAAAAAATTTTGTGAAAAACTATTTTCACAGCGACAATCTATGTTAAATGAGGGATTTTTCCTGAATTTTTCATAACAATCGAACAAGGTTGAATTTTCAACTTTCCTGGAATTTTCTGCAATTCTCTTGAATCTTAATGGAAATTCCAGGAAAGTTGAAAATTCAACCTTGTTCGATTGTTATGAAAAATTCAGGAAAAATCCCTCATTTAACATAGATTGTCGCTGTGAAAATAGTTTTTCACAAAATTTTTTTTCCGGCTGTGAAAATCTGAATCGCCAAAACTGGGCCAATTTTTCGACTTTTTCTCTTTGCTGAATTATTTGACCCACTTATTTTCAACCGATTTTGATGGAAACTTGGATTTCAATGTAACTTTGTACTGGCTTTCGATTGGTGTAAACAGTTTTGCTGTGCTACATCTGGTTCTTCCGCTATAGAAGGTACCTTAGTTTGTTGTCACGGTGTACATACATAATAAGTTAAGTACCCCTTATGTATTGTTTGTCTTACGTCTACGCCAGGGTGACCATCCGTCCCCTTTTTAAGGGGATCGTCCCCTTTTTCGAGGTGGCGTCCCCGCGTCCCAAAAACGTCCCCTTTTTGACCAAATTGTCCCCTATGTCCCCTTTTTCAAAAATTTCCATTTTGTCCAGCATTTATCGTCATTTTTGTCCATAAAATGTTAAAATTAACAGAAAAATTTTGCGCTTCGCGCAAGTTTTATCTTCACATAACATTATCCACCAGTTTTCTTAATTAAAACTCAAGTTCAGGTTAATTCTTTTCTGTTCATGAGAGAAAACAAATTGCCAAAGTAGACATAAAACAATAAAAAGAACTACAAATAGTTTTCGTACATGTGTTGACATTCTTTTCCTCTTGTTTATGTGTTTTAGCGTTGTCAAGATGAAATTTTAAAATAGAAATGTCAAATTTGTCGCGTTACGTTAATTTGCTCAAGTTTTGCATAACGGTCTTAAGTTTCAATTCTGGGACTTCCTTTCAAACACAAATCTCAAAATATATTTGATTTTGCCAATCTTTATGAAAATAAATTTTTTAGGGCTTATTTGGGGAAAAAAATTTTCGCGCTACGCGCGAATATTTCTTTCTTCATCTGTTTCCATTAGGTCGTTACAAGTTTATGCCGACTTTACAAAAAATTTAGCTACTTTTATACATTTTCTGAAGTTGAAACCACCCCTAATCTTTGTGTCAAAGTGTCCCCTTTTTCGGCCCGGAAGATATGGTCACCCTGGTCTACGCTTCCTCTCAAGTACTGAAATAAGATCCCATCGTTTTGTGCTCTCACGAAATATTATTTCTTTTTCGGCGAATTTCATATTGACATCTCTTGACTAAACGCTCTGAATGAACCTTAATGGTAGTAAACTAGTCTGTAATAGTTTATAAAATTTAGCACTATATTTAGTCATGGAGACTTAAAATAATAGCATGGTGATGGTGATTAACTTAAAGTTAAAGGTTATTTGCGCCAATTTGCGGGTTGCCTGAGTTCGACTTTTGGCACTGTATATAATTTTGACCCCCTTTCATAGTCCGTTGCTAGTGACAAGTCATAAGTAAAAGCATAGTAACGTTATAATCCCCATAAGTGGTTCTGAGTGAACTTTGAAATATTTCCATACCTGGTATAGCTCCAAGTTGCCATAGTTTCAATGTACCTTGGGCACATTGGTCAATGCCCAAAGGCAATATGTATAAAATGAATACAAATATGGTTGCAATGACGTTATATCCTAAATTGTGTAGTGTACCTTTGACGGCCAAGGCATTTCCACTTGGTCAAAAACAGAAAAGGGTCGGTTTTAGGACATAAAGTCATTGCAACCATTTGTATTCATTTTATACATATTGCCTTTGGGCATTGACACAAAGAATAGTAAGAATAGTAGTAAATAAATGAAATAGGTTGTAATACGAACCAAAGCTTACATGTAAAGTACATGTATCTACATATTTACATTTTTATCTAATTCCAATGACGCCTTCATTTGTGAGTACTAAAGCTTAATTCATTTGTGAGTAGTGAGTATTGCAATGTACTAAAGCTTAATTCATTCCTCATTTCTAAAGAAATAACATCAAAGTTGAAGTTCTCCCTGTATTCCTAAAAAGTTTGCTGTAGTGTGAAACGTTTATCACCGTTATCACCGTTATTATTTTAAGGTAAGATGGTGTATTGTGTACCTAATTTAATTATAGGCAACCAAAGTAAAAAATTTACTACAATTTATAATTTTTCTTTAATTTTTAGTAAATTAGGGCAACACTAAGATCACCTTGTGATAAATAAAAATTTTGAGATTTTTATTATGAAAAGACAATAAGTCGGAATAGTTTGTGGCGAATAGCGGCTCGGTAGTTATTATTAATCGATGTCTCCTTGCCAAAACCTTATTGACAGGGACAGTACTATCAGTACCAACTTAGATGAAACACGGAGGCATAGAAACCAGTTATCATCAGGAAGTCCGCAAATCTAATCAGCTAACTGTCCCTGTCAATAAGGTTTTGGCAAGGAGGCATAGAAACCCTTCGCCATTTAAATAACTACCGACCCAAAATGCGTAACCAATTATATGAAAAGGTAGTAAGCTGATTAGTTTGCACCGAATTTCGGTACTGCAGTTATTTTGCGGACTTCCTGATGATAACTGGTTTCTATGCCTCCGTGTTTCATCTAAGTTGGTACTGATAGTACTAAGCAAGGAGTCTAAACTGTTGGTGTCCTTCCCGCGTAGTAAGGAGGATCGAGTAGAGATTTCCACATGGGGGATTTTGCAGGTTTATAAGGGACGTTTTTGAGCAATTTGTGGTGACTTTTTCTATATGAAAATATTGGGAAAATTCATTAGATATGTGGGGGTTTCAATTTACAACATGGGCTGTTTAAGTTTTATAGGGTTGAGTCAGGCTTTATATTGCAAAATCATATAAACGGGGCAGATTCATATAATTGGGGCATTTTAAGGATTTTCATTTGTTGGAATTTCAATTTTTATGGGGGTGGATTAAATGGCAGCCTAAAAAATCATTTGTGAGAGTTTAAGGAATTTCATCGAAAACTCTCACAAATGATTTTTTATCGCAATCCAGAGGTCTTCGTATCGCTAAAATGAATAGTAATACTGCAGTACTGATTTATTCGGTCCTTCTAGTATTTTTTTACATCAGTAAGTATAATCCTTAGGTTGCTGAAGCTTTTTTTGCAAATCAATTTTAACACCGAACATGATAGTCCCGTTGTCAGGCGGTTATTATGAATTCCCGTACCTTAAGGGTTACCTGTAGCTACTGTTTTTTAATTGGAATGAGGAGTCAATTTTCATAATTGACTATCAAATTGCATGGAAAAACTGAAAATGCCCAAACTTTTTTTAAACTAACATTTCTGCACATGTAAATATTGCTAAAAATACTCCGAAATCAGGGCTACAAAAGTATAAACTTCGTTTTTGATATTTTTTTGTAGTTTTTAGTTAAAAGTGAATTAAAAAAGACGGGAGCAAGGTTCGAATTGCCAACTGCCGAGATGCACAAGTTTACATTGAAAATTCAGTATCCATGACAGAGTCAGAGACGTAAGTCACACAGGGCCACGATGGTTTTTTTTAAATGACTTACTTTTGAAACTGACAAAAAATATCAAAAATCGAAGTTTATACTTTTGTAGCCCTGATTTCGGAGTATTTTTAGCAATATTTACATGTGCAGAAATGTTAGTTTTGAGAAAGTTTAGGCATTTTGAAATAGGCAGATTTTGCATGTAATTTGATAGCCAATTTTAATAAATAATGTCTACATGGCCTCCTTAAGATACATACTTTGCTTGCCCATCTTTGTTTTGCATTGGTCGATATAAAATATTTTGCGTTAGAAGTTAGATTTAGATACTTTGATTCTAAATCTAACTATGCATGCATATAAGCAAAGTATGTAACTTAGTTCTACAAAAAATGACGATTTTTAACGATACTTTTCATAATTTTAAGTTACTTTCTAAAAAAGATGATGAATTTTAAAATTATTCTCAACGTGCTTTTAAATACCATGTGGTGCCATGGTAAATATAACAAATTTCTAGCTGCCAGTTTTTTTGCAGACATTTACAAACATTTGCACCAACAAAACTGGCAGCTTGAAACCACTTTTAAATAGCAAAGCGCCACTTGTACTGTCCAGTCGCTAGTCATAGCGACAAATGGTGCCAGATAGGTCGTGTCGTCTTGCCTCTGATTGACTGAAAAAGTATAAAATGACGTCATTTATTCAAATATAGGCCCTCTGATAAATAATCAATTGTGAGAGTTTTTGATAAACCTGTCACAAATAATCTTCTATCTCCATCCAGATGTATTTGTATCGCTTAAACGAGGAGTAACTTTGTAGTACAGATTTATGCGGTCCTCCTAGTATTTTTTTTACATTTGTATGCATAATAGTTAAGAGGCTGAAGCTTTTTTTGCAAAATCGGTTTTAACAGGGAATATGATAGTCCGCAGTTGTCAGGCTGTCGTCAAGAATATCACAACCTTAAGAGGCGTATCTTTACGGTTTCACTCGGATTTTGATAAAAAACAATAAATGAATAATTCATATAATAATATAATATAATATATAATAATATAATATATTATATAATAATGAATAATAAATTATTGATTCGGCCGCAAATGGGAAATGAATATGTACCATTTGTAGCCACTGAGTTACTCTACCCAATGATATAAATATTCATCCCCAAACTGTTGTCTAATCCATTTTTGAAACAAAGTTGGGCATCACCTAGTTAGAAAAAATACGTTGTATAGGCCCCCTGCGAATTATATTAATTTATATTATAATATTATAATATTATATTAGAAATATTATAATTCCATTATATACAATAAAGATTAAAATGAAATGACTGAAAGGTGCAATAATTTATGACAAAGTAAGGATTTTGTATTTCAATTTAATATACGATATGTTCTTAGAAATGGATTTGGGAACATCAAAAGCAAGGTCTCTGCTTGATGCTGCTTCGGCCCTTCGCGAAGCTGCAACAAGATTGGAGGCAGCTGCTTCGGCAATACAGGCGGCAGAAGATCCGCTGCCAAATGCCGGAGGTCGTGGAGGCCGACAAATGGCTGGCGGCAGCAGAGTGAAGACCGAAGTGGGCCCTACTTCAATAGCCATGTGTGCGCTGCCGAGGTCCAGGGGTGGCCGGGGTGGCCGGGGTGGCCGGGGTGGCCGTCCTATTGGAAATATTGTCCGGAAATACGTCGATAAAGTAATATATTCAATATTTATCTCTATTTACAAATGTAACCACTCGTATCACGCTGCTTTTGCATGACATCGATTGCGACTTAAATCTACATTTTTATGTTGACGACTTATCATTTTGGATGTTTTTATTTTTAGGGGACTTGCAGCATTTGCAATAAGAAGTTTTCAGGAAAGACAAGTAATTCTTCTTTGTTTTACCACTTAATGAGTAAGCACGAAGAGCAAATTACAGATGAAGAGGTGAAGATTGGTAAGCAATGTTGTTACGACTTTTGACAATGAAAATTTTTATATGATATTTTGGATAGTTTTCATTCCCACACTGGCATTTTCAATAACATAATTATATTTAATATATTCTTTCTTTTATAGTCAACGCTCCTCGGTTGGCTGCAATTCAGGAGTCGGAGGAAGAATCGTCCTTCCATTCTGCATTGGACGCTTCTATTGATTAATTTGTATTAATTTTCATAGTCAGGTTGTATATAGGTGTAGGTTAAGTTAGCATTGCTATGATTATTGCATGCATCATTGCTAGGAATATTTATAATGTAGTATCTTGTATTGTATTCATTTCTCTATATTTGCCATTTTTGGCAGTGTTCATTTTCACTTTAGTTGTATATTTGTATATAGTAGTAGTATCTCTGGTTTATTCCGTTGGCCTTATTCCTAAGTGCAGCATCCTTGATAAAAATGATATTTGGACAGTAATTAGGTAATAGTAGTCTGACTGAATGAGCGGAGTAACGTCATGTACGGAAATAACTCGGCGCCTGCGTCCACTCAGGGTGCGGTTCTCTACTACTCTTAACAACATTCTTGTAGACTAGACTCATAATATAACGCTATATAGCACTATGGCATTGGGGCACTGCAGTATTGCACTCTAAACTCGCTAGTCAAAGTCAGTCGGCTTTATTACCAAAAATCTGTCACATTTCTCACGTCCCCATTTCAACAACTCTTTTCTGGTAATGTCCACATTTCCGCTCCTCTTTATTATTCACTTTTTCTCAACATTCAACATTCAACTCTATTTACACCACAACAACAATCAACAATTAATTATTATAACGGAATAACTAACTGATAATGCATTATATTCTATTGCAGTTGTAAATAAACCAAGGATAGGGTGGCGGAATAATTATTATTAGTGGACCATGGCATCAGCCGAAGACATGGAGGAACAGCTGATAGAAGAAGAGGAGCCGGAGGAAGAAGAAATCGGGGCTCAGCTGTCGCCGACGCACAGTCAAGCGTCGTCACAACAGCAAAATGCGGAAAAGTTGACTCCGAAGGAGGTGAAGATCCTGGAGACGGCCGAAGACATCCAGGACCGGAGGGAACAAGTCCTCGGCAGGTACTCCGCCTTCAAGACAGAGGCCAAAATGAAGAGGGAGAAACTCGAGGACTCCAGGAGATTCCAGTACTTCAAGAGAGACGCTGACGAACTCGAAAGTTGGATCTACGAAAAACTCCAGGCAGCCAGCGACGAGACGTTCAAGGACGCTACAAATCTCCAGGCCAAAATCCAGAAACATCAGGTGCGTTAAATAAATAATAAATAAATAATGATAAATATTAATTAAATATTTAATAATAATAGATGTAAATAAATGTCAATAATTGTAAATATAGGCGTTTGAGGCAGAGGTGTCTGCACATTCGAATGCAATTGTGACTCTGGACAACACTGGACAAGAAATGATCCAGCAGAATCACTACGCCTCGGAGACCATCCGGAAGCGCCTGGAGGAATTGCACCGATTGTGGGAGTTGCTATTGTCCCGGTTGGCCGAAAAAGGACTCAAGTTGCAGCAGGCTCTCGTCCTTGTCCAGTTCCTTCGTGCTTGTGACGAAGTCCTTCTCTGGATAAGTGACAAGGAAGCCTTCGTCACTGCCGACGAGTTTGGAACGGATCTGGAACACGTGGAGGTGCTGCAACGCAAGTTTGACGAGTTCCAGAAAGATATGGCCAGTGAGGAGTACAGAGTCATGGACGTCAACTCCAATGCAGAGAAACTCATCAACGACGGTCATCCAGAAAGAGAAACCATCAACAGGAAAAGAGAAGTAAGTCATACACCAAGGTGTCTACACAAAACATTTCCTCACTAGGTCATTTTATCGATTTTTTTACAGAATTTACATTTACAACTGATTTTTACAGCATTTTTACAATATTTACAATTAAATAATTACAATGTTTAATTTGCTGTAGGAATTAAATGAAAGTTGGCAGCGCCTGAAGCAATTGGCAGTGATGCGACAGGAGAAATTATTCGGAGCACACGAAATCCAGCGTTTCAACAGAGACGCTGACGAGGCCATTGCCTGGATCAGCGAGAAGGACGTCATTCTGAGTTCGGATGAGTACGGAAGAGACTTGGCCTCCATTCAGGCCCTGCAGAGGAAGCACGAGGGTGTGGAACGGGACTTGGCAGCCCTTCAGGACAAGGTCAACACTTTGGGGGCCGAGGCCGACCGCCTCTGCGCCATCCACAACGACCACGCAAGTCAAATCAAGGGAAAGCACTTGGAAATTGTGGACAATTGGGAAGGACTCGTCGAAAAGGCTAAAGTAAGTTATTATTATCACCACCTTAGGATTACAATTATATATTTACACTCCTTGGTACACTAAATAATTATTGTAATTGTGTTGTCTAGTCGAGAAAGGAGAAGTTGGACGACAGTTACAGTCTGCACCGATTTCTGTCTGAATACCGCGACTTGATAAACTGGATAAATGACATGAAGTCCATAATTTCTGCGGACGAGTTGGCCAAGGACGTCGCTGGAGCAGAAGCCTTGCTGGAGAGACACCAGGAGCACAAGGGCGAGATTGACGCGAGGGAGGACTCCTTCAAACTGATTCTGGACAGTGGCAACGTCTTAGTGGACAAGGACCATTTTGCTGCCTCCGAGGTCGCAGAGAAACTCAACAATTTGGGGGAGGAGAAAAACGGACTTTTGAGTTTGTGGGAGGACCGGAGGATTCTCTACGAACAGTGCATGGACCTCCAGCTCTTCTACAGGGACACCGAACAGGCAGACACCTGGATGGCCAAGCAGGAGGCCTTCCTGGAGAACCAAGATTTGGGCGACAGTCTCGACTCCGTAGAGGCCCTCATCAAGAAACACGAGGACTTTGAAAAGTCCCTCGCAGCCCAAGAAGAGAAAATCAAGGCTCTCGACGAATTCGCCTCCAAATTGATTGAAGGTCAACACTACGCCGCTGAAGACGTGAGTCAACGCAGGGCCCTCCTTCTCCAGCGCAGAAACGCCCTCCTGGAGAAATCGTCGATGAGGAGAGCGACTCTGGAGGCGGCTTTCAAGCTGATGCAATTCGAACGAGACTGCGACGAGACGAATGGGTGGATTCGAGGGAAACTCAAGTTTGCCAACGACGACTCCTACCTCGACCCCACGAACCTCAACGGAAAAGTCCAGAAACACGCCAACTTCCAGAAGGAACTGGCTGCCAACAAATCCAGGATCGACGAAGTCTGCTCCAGTGGCAAGAACCTCATCGAGAGTGGACACTACGGAAGCGAACGAGCCGACTCGAGACTCGAAGAAATCCTCTCTCTCTGGCAGGCACTGGAAGAGGCAGCCGACAAGAAGGAATCGAGACTCGCAGAAGCAGCCCAACAACAACAATTCAACAGAACCGTCGAAGACATCGAATTGTGGCTCTCAGAGGTCGAAGGAAGTCTCGCCAGTGAAGACTACGGAAAAGACTTGACTTCCGTGCAGAACCTGCAAAAGAAACACGGACTCTTGGAATCGGATGTTGCTGGACATCAAGAGAGAATCGACTCCATTCGGTCCAATGCAAAGGAATTCATCGAAAAAGGTTACTTCATATATTTAAGTGGGGGTATTCAAAGAATTATTATTATTGAGAATATTCTAATAAATGTGAATAATTTGACTGCAGGTCATTTTGACAAGGAAAATATTGGACGAAAAGCTGAAGGCGTGGAGACGCGTTACAATAATTTGATGCAGCCGATGGAGACCCGGAGGAAGAAGTTGAGTGACAGTCTGCGGGTGCAGCAACTCTTCAGGGACATTGAAGATGAAGAAGCCTGGATTCGAGAGAAGGAACCGATTGCTGGATCCAATAACCGTGGACGGGATTTGATTGGAGTTCAGAATTTGATTAAGAAGCACCAAGCGGTTTTGTCCGAAATCGCCAACCACGAAGGTCGGGTGCATTCCGTCTGCGAGGCGGGAGAGAACTTATCCGACGGTGGCATGTTCCTCGGGGAGGAAGTCTTCAGTCGGGTTGGCAAATTGAAGGAACACTGGAACGCACTCAAGGAAAAGGCTGGAAAGAGGAAACGCGATTTGGACGACGCCCTTCTGGCCCACCAATACTTTGCAGATGCCAACGAGGCCGAATCCTGGATGAAGGAAAAAGAACCGCTCGTCCTCTCACAAGACGTCGGCAAGGACGAAGACTCCAGCGAAGCTCTTCTCAAGAAAAACGAAGTAAAACTCTTTCTTTCTCGTAATATTAAATGGGGGTATTCACAACAACTATACTTAAGTGGTTAAGCAATGTTTTCTTTTTGATCGTATTCAAGGAAACTTTACGAAATACATAATAATAACACTTTATGATATTTAATTGAATACCCCTAAGCTATTTAGTGGGTTTAAAACTGTATTTGGAATATTGAGGGTATTCAAGGAATTGCAATTAAATATTATGTTTTGAATTGCAGGCTTTAATGTCAGACTTGGAGGCTTTCAAGAGTACCATCGAAGGATTGCGCGAACAAGCAGATGCCTGCAAACAGGCTCCAGTGGGAGACTTTGGAGGAAAAGAAGTCGTCATGGCCTTGTATGACTACACGGAGAAGAGTCCTCGAGAAGTGTCAATGAAGAAGGGAGAAGTCCTCACTCTCCTCAACTCCAACAACAAAGATTGGTGGAAAGTCGAAGTCAATGACCGTCAGGGATTTGTGTAAGTCAATTCTCAAAAATCTTTCAAAAACATCAAAATATTTACAAGATTTTTCTAAAATACTTCAAAATTCTTCAAAAATATTGTTTTACATTTCGAATTCTTCAAAAAATTATCAAAATTCTTTTAAATATTAAAAATATTAAAGATTCTTCAATATTCTCCAAAAATATTTAAAATTCTTCAAAAATGTTCAGAATTTTTATTGAAGTGTACAAAATTTTTTTTTAAATATTTGATTTGAATTGCAGCCCGGCAGCGTATGTGAAGCGAATTGACGCTGGTTTGTCTGCGTCGCAGCAGAATTTGGCGGACAAGTCGAGCATCACGAGTCGTCAGAACCAAATCGAGAACCAATACGGACAGTTGCTGAACTTGGGTCGGGAGAGACAGGAGAAGTTGAACGAGGCCTGCAAGGCCTACGTCTTGGTCAGGGAGGCTGCCGAGTTGGCGCAGTGGATCAAGGACAAGGAACAGTATGCGCAGGTCCAGGTCGCAGACGTCTCTGCCGATGTCGACCTCGAACAGGTAGAGGTCATGCAGAAGAAGTTCGACGACTTCCAGTCTGACCTCAAGGCCAACGAAGTCCGTCTCGCAGAAATGAATGTCATCGCCATGCAACTCATGTCACTGGGACAAACGGAGGCGGCTGTCAAGATTCAGACACAACTCGAGGATCTTAACCAAAAGTGGAACTCTCTCCAGCAAGTCACGCAGGAAAAGGCAGAAAAACTCGGATCCGCCCACCAAGTCCAAAGATTCCACAGGTTGGCATTTATTTCGCAATTTTAAGAGATTTTATATTTTATAAGACATTTTTACAGAATTTTCCAAAATTCTACAAGTTTTTTCAACATATTTGCAACATTGTAAACATTTTTACAGCATTTTTTACAATTTTAAAGTATTTTTCTCAATTTTACGAAATTTTTCGCAATTTAAATACATTTTCCAACCAAAATTGTAACAAATGTATAATATTTGCAGGGACGTGGACGAAACGAAAGACTGGATAAGCGAAAAGGACGAAGCCCTCTCGAAAGACGATTTAGGAAAAGACTTGCGGACTGTGCAGGCGCTGCAACGAAAGCACGAAGGACTGGAACGAGATTTGGCTGCTCTTGGCGACAAGATTCGTCAGTTGGACGAGACGGCGACAAAGTTGATGAACACGCACCCCGAGTCAGCTGACACGATTTACTCCAAGCAGAAGGAAATCAACTCCGAATGGACACAACTGCAGGGGAAGGCCAATGCCCGGAAGGAGAAGTTGCTGGACAGCTACGACCTCCAGAGGTTCCTCTCCGACTACAGAGACTTGATGGGCTGGATCAACTCCATGATGTCCCTCGTCTCCTCTGACGAGTTGGCCAGTGACGTCACCGGCGCCGAAGCCCTCCTCGAACGTCACCAGGAACACAGAACCGAAATGGACGCCCGTGCTGGAACTTTCCAGGCATTCGAACTCTTTGGCAAACAACTCCTCGAGTCTCGGCACTACGCCAGTGTCGAAATCGGAGAGAAACTGGAGTCCATGGCAGACGCCCGTCAGGAACTGGAGAAACAATGGATCGCCAGAAGAATGCAGCTGGACCAATGTCTCGAGTTGCAACTCTTTTACCGCGACTGCGAACAAGCAGAAAACTGGATGGCCAGCAGGTACAATTCAATTAAACTATTTTCCCTGTAAATTTAACTATTTTCCTTGTAAATATAACTATTTTCCCTGTAAATTAAACTATTTCCTCTGTAAATTTAACTATTTCTCCTGTAAAGGACGATATCGGTTAAGAAAATTCCTATGGGGCTGGATAGCCCGTAAAATTCTACACAAAAAATATATATGTGTTCCTGATCCTAAAATGTAACCCTGAGTATACACAGGCGAAAAACTAAAAGCTTATACATTGACGGAATAGGAAAAGTTGACATTTTGAAACCCCAATTTGGGGAACTTGGCCGAGGTTTTCGGGAATAAATAAGATAGATTCGGATTCTAGGGAACTTGGAGATTATTTGAAAGCTTAATTACGTGCCGTGTATTGTTCCTTCTCATCTTTTTCGACTTTTGAAAATTGCAAAAATCTGCGAATTTTCTTGACAGTCCGGAGCACTTTTCACATTTGATACTAGGGAACTTCAAAAATACAGCCGATACAAGGTAACTCTTGAAATGCCAACTATTTAAACTACACAAATCAAAATGAACACTGATTTTGAACACAAAGTACCTTTACGCATATATCTAAAGCGTCACAAGCGTCAGCGTAGACAAAATAGAAGCAATGTATACAGGAGCTTACAAAGTTCGACACAAAGTAAATAGAACACGCTGATTTCGTTAAAAATAACAGAAATTGTTTACCATTATTAATTGCAGCGTTATAAGCGTCAGCGTAGACAGAATAAAAATAATGTACGAGGGCGCTTTTGCAGGGTCATACAAACTAAAATAGACACGCTGGGTTCAAATAAAATACTAGTAACAGCATTAAAAATATTTAAAGCGTCATAAGCGTCATCGCGGACAGAAAACAACCAAAGAGCAAACATGTTAACATACTCTTCTAGAGACTAAAGCAAACGCGCTGGTTTCGAATAAATTAATGAGAATGGCCGATCACTCTTAATTTCAGCGTTATAAGCGTCAGCGCAAGTGAAATACAAGTTTTATACATATTTACTCTCTACTACTTAACAAACAAAACCAGAGACGCTGATTTGAAATAAAACAGTAATAATAGCTTACCAATCTTAACTCCAGCGTTATAAGCGTCAGCGCAGGTGAAATGCAAGTTTTGTACATATCTGATATCTAGTACTTAAAAAACTAAATCAGAGATGTTGATTTCAGATAAAACAGTAATAATAACTTACCAATCTTAATTTCAGCTTTGTAAGCGTCAGCGCAGGCGTATAACGCTGCAAATAATAGTGACCAGTCCCTTTCGTTACTTTTTTTGAAATTACCTTATATGATTAAGTCTTTATAGATACTTGGAAATAAATATGTGCATAACTTGTATTTCACCTGCGCTGACGCTTGTAACGCTGGTACTAAAATTGGTAAGTTATTATTACTGTTTTATCTGAAATCAACATCTCTGATTTAGTTTTTTAAGTACTAGATATCAGATATGTACAAAACTTGCATTTCACCTGCGCTGACGCTTATAACGCTGGAGTTAAGATTGGTAAGCTATTATTACTGTTTTATTTCAAATCAGCGTCTCTGGTTTTGTTTGTTAAGTAGTAGAGAGTAAATATGTATAAAACTTGTATTTCACTTGCGCTGACGCTTATAACGCTGAAATTAAGAGTGATCGGCCATTCTCATTAATTTATTCGAAACCAGCGCGTTTGCTTTAGTCTCTAGAAGAGTATGTTAACATGTTTGCTCTTTGGTTGTTTTCTGTCCGCGGTGACGCTTATGACGCTTTAAATATTTTTAATGCTGTTACTAGTATTTTATTTGAACCCAGCGTGTCTATTTTAGTTTGTATGACCCTGCAAAAGCGCCCTCGTACATTATTTTTATTCTGTCTACGCTGACGCTTATAACGCTGCAATTAATAATGGTAAACAATTTCTGTTATTTTTAACGAAATCAGCGTGTTCTATTTACTTTGTGTCGAACTTTGTAAGCTCCTGTATACATTGCTTCTATTTTGTCTACGCTGACGCTTGTGACGCTTTAGATATATGCGTAAAGGTACTTTGTGTTCAAAATCAGTGTTCATTTTGATTTGTGTAGTTTAAATAGTTGGCATTTCAAGAGTTACCTTGTATCGGCTGTATTTTTGAAGTTCCCTAGTATCAAATGTGAAAAGTGCTCCGGACTGTCAAGAAAATTCGCAGATTTTTGCAATTTTCAAAAGTCGAAAAAGATGAGAAGGAACAATACACGGCACGTAATTAAGCTTTCAAATAATCTCCAAGTTCCCTAGAATCCGAATCTATCTTATTTATTCCCGAAAACCTCGGCCAAGTTCCCCAAATTGGGGTTTCAAAATGTCAACTTTTCCTATTCCGTCAATGTATAAGCTTTTAGTTTTTCGCCTGTGTATACTCAGGGTTACATTTTAGGATCAGGAACACATATATATTTTTTGTGTAGAATTTTACGGGCTATCCAGCCCCATAGGAATTTTCTTAACCGATATCGTCCTTTAACTATTTCTCCTGTAAATTTAACTATTTTCCCAGTAAATGGTAAATGAATGCATTAAATGTCGATTTTCTTGTAAATGAATGAATTTGTACTGTAAATCAGATGAATTTGCCATTAAATTAAATGAAATGCAAATATTAATTGTGTTTAAATTGATTTTCAGAGAGTCTTTCTTGTCTGAAGACAAAGAGAGTGACAACGTGGAGGCTCTGATAAAGAAACACGAAGATTTTGACAAGGCGATTGCTGGACAAGAAGAGAAAATGTCCCAATTGACCCAGTTCGCTGACCAATTGACGTCATCGAACCATTATGCATCCGACAACATTGAGGCCAAAAAGATTCAAGTTTTGAACCGGTGGGAAAAACTAAAGGACGCTCTGATCGAGAAGCGCTCCAAATTGGGAGAGTCACAAACACTCCAGCAATTCTCCAGGGATGCTGACGAAATCGAGAACTGGATCGCGGAGAAATTGCAGTTCGCCACGGAGGAATCCTACAAGGACCCAGCCAATATCCAGTCGAAGCACCAGAAACACCAGGCCTTCGAGGCAGAGTTGGCTGCCAATGCAGACCGAATCCAGGCAGTGTTGGCCATGGGCCACAACCTGATCGAAAAGAGACAATGCGCCGGAAGTGAGGAGGCCGTCGAAGCAAGACTCGACTCCATTGCCCACCAATGGGAAACTCTGACCATGAAGACCAGCGAAAAGAGCCTCAAACTGAAAGAGGCCAACAAACAGAGGACGTACATTGCAGCCGTCAAGGATCTCGACTTTTGGCTCGGAGAGGTCGAAAGTCTCTTGACATCAGAAGATGCTGGAAAAGACTTGGCCAGTGTCCAGAACCTCACAAAGAAACATCAACTCGTGGAAGCAGACATCATGGCACATGAAGAAAGAATCAGAGGTTAGTTTAAGGACACTTTACATTGTTTTAAGGACATTTTACAATGTTATGAGGACATTTTACAACGTTTTGAGGACACTACATAGTTTTAAGGACAATTTACATTATTTGAATGATATATCACAATTTGAGAACAATTAATATTATTTTAAGAAAAGTTCACTTTATTTTCATTTATTTTGTGGACATTTTAAACTATTTTGAATGATTTTGTGTTTGTTTGTGTAGACATGAATGCGCAGGCAGACAGTTTGATAGAGTCTGAGCAATTCGACGCTGCAGCGATCCAGGAGAAGCGTCAGTCCATCAATTCTCGTTTCGAGAGAGTCAAGAATTTGGGTGCCCATCGACAGGCGCGTCTCAACGAGGCCAACACCCTCCACCAATTCTTCCGGGACATTGCTGACCAAGAGAGCTGGATCAAAGAAAAGAAACTTCTTGTCGGCAGTGGCGACTACGGACGCGACCTCACCGGTTAGTTCCATTCTCCAGTAGTACCAATTCAATTCTCCAGTAGTAGTCATAATAATAGTCGTAATGTATTATTTGTGTAGGTGTCCAGAACCTGAAGAAGAAGCACAAGCGCCTGGAGGCAGAGTTGGCGTCGCACGAACCGGCGATTCAATACGTGCAGGACGCTGGACAAAAGTTGATGGACGTGGCCAACATCGGCGTCCCTGAAATCGAGCAGCGTCTGAAGGCACTGAACCAGGCGTGGCTGGAACTGAAGCAACTGAGTGCTGGAAGGGGCGACAAACTGGACCAGAGTCTCGAGTTCCAGCAATTCCTCGCCAAGGTCGAGGAGGAAGAGGCCTGGATCTCCGAGAAACAACAACTCCTCGTCGTCGACGACCTCGGCGACTCCATGGCCGCCGTCCAGGGACTCCTCAAGAAACACGACGCCTTCGAAACTGACTTGGCGGTCCACCGCGAGAACGTGGCGGAAGTGACCCGTGCTGGAGAACAACTCATCAACGACGAGAACCACCACAGCGACGCCATTTCCACACGAGTCAAGTCTCTCCAGAGCAAAATGGACTCCTTGGCCCAATTGGCCTCCAAACGAAAGACGGGACTCCTGGACAACTCAGCCTATCTCCAGTTCATGTGGAAGGCTGACGTCGTGGAGTCGTGGATCGCGGACAAGGAGGCGCATGTGCGGTCGGAGGAATTCGGTAGAGACCTCTCCACCGTTCAGACACTCCTCACCAAACAAGACACTTTCGACGCTGGACTCAGTGCTTTCGAGTCAGAGGGCATCTCCAACATCAAGAACCTCAAAGACCAACTCGTCAACGGAAACTGGTAAGATCTCCTCCGTGGAAACAGAGGGAAATGAACAAAATTGTAAAAGTGATAGTCTAAATGGACCTTAATTTGTGAATTTTGAATTTTAGGAGCGGAAATCAATCGACGAACAACGCCAGCGTTCAAATTGGTAATTTATACTAATCTTTTTTACGCGTTCTACGAAAAGGGGATAATCCTATGTCATTACTAATAATAATTTTGTTGTCTTTGTTAGAGCGTCGGTTTGAGGATGTGCAGGGACGGTGGAAGAATCTATTGTTGGCGAGTGAGGGGCGGAAGGCTCGTTTGCTGCACATGCAGGAGCAGTTCAGACAGATCGAAGAGTTGTACTTGACCTTCGCCAAGAAGGCCAGTGCCTTCAACTCTTGGTTCGAAAATGCAGAGGAGGACCTCACCGATCCAGTTCGTTGCAATTCCATTGAGGAAATCAGGTATGACCTCTCATTGGCTAATATTATTATGACCTTTGATTTAATTGGTTGATTTGTTTGCAGAGCGCTTCGGGAGGCGCATGCGCAGTTCCAGGCGTCTTTGTCTTCAGCAGAGTCTGATTTCCAGGCTCTGGGTGCACTGGACAAGCAGATCAAGTCATTCAACGTGGGTCCTAACCCGTACACGTGGTTCACGATGGAGGCCCTGGAGGACACTTGGAGGAACCTGCAGAAGATCATCAAAGAGAGGGACGTCGACTTGGCCAAGGAACTCCAGCGACAGGAAGAAAACGACAAACTCAGAAAGGAGTTTGCAAAGATCGCCAACGCTTTCCACTCCTGGCTCACAGAAACCAGGTAATCTATTAAATCTTCCTGGACAATCCTCTTTGTTGTTGTCGTTGTTGTTGTTGTCGTCCTTAGATTTGATTGGTTCTTGTCATACTCACCTCATTTGAATGTTTAGGTTCAGACTTCTGGGCTGGGATGGGTACTTTGCATTATTCAATAGATGTGCTCTCTTATTTCTCTCTCTCTTCCTCCGCCTTCCTCACACAAAGTAGTTGCACAGAAACTCTCTCTTATAGGGTAGCCCCGTCCAACAATATTTTACAACTTTTTTTCCTTTCTGGGGACAAATCTCTCCAGAATGGAAAAAGTTGTACCTTATAAGACGGAGTTACTGTAAAAAACTACTTTGGCCTTCCTCCCTAACCATCATTAACCTCCATCACCTCTCGATCACTAACCACTAACTTGCCAACCAATCATTCTTCAAGACTCTCTAATCCATCTCTTATCTTGCAGGTCTTCCATGATGGAAGGTTCAGGAACTCTCGAACAACAACTCGAAGCCACCAAGGTATGTCTACTAATTATTAATAGGTTCACTCTCACCACATAATTACCAAATGAATTAACAGAGAAATGATTTGAATATTCGTGGATGCTTTGCAGAGAAAAGCTGGAGAAGTGCGTGCCCGCCGTTCTGACCTAAAGAAGATAGAAGACCTTGGAGCAATCCTGGAAGAACACCTCATCCTGGACAACCGATACACCGAACACAGCACCGTTGGCCTCGCCCAGGTAAACCAATCAAATTCAGAGGACTTTATTTTGGGATGACCAATAAGTGATGACTGTTATTCTAAAGATGACTAATGAGAATGTTTTTTGTAGGCCTGGGATCAGCTAGATCAACTGGGAATGCGGATGCAGCACAACCTTGAACAACAAATCCAGGCCAGAAACCAATCCGGTGTTTCCGAAGACGCCCTCAAAGAGTTCTCCATGATGTTCAAGTCAGTACTCCAACAATAGTCAGCATTTTATGTGGGATATTTAATGTATATTTATGTGAAATGATGATTGTTTGTGTATAGACACTTTGACAAGGACAAGTCAGGTCGACTGAACCAGCAAGAATTCAAATCCTGTCTCCGTGCCCTCGGCTACGACCTCCCGATGGTCGAAGAGGGACAACCCGACCCCGAATTCGAGTCCATCCTCGGTAAGTCATTTACAAATTGTGTGGCTGTACCTTAATAATATATAGTACAGGTAATGAGAGTGACCTTGTTAATTAGATTTGGTGGATCCGAACCGAGACGGTCACGTGAGTCTGCAGGAGTACATGGCGTTCATGATCTCCAAGGAGACGGAGAACGTGCAGAGTTCCGAGGAGATCGAGAATGCGTTCCGGGCCATCACTTCCGGTGAGCGTCCGTACGTGAGCAAGGAGGAGCTGTACGCGAACCTGACGAAGGAGATGGCCGACTACTGCGTCTCCCGCATGAACCCCTACATCGACCCCAAAACAGGACACCCCATTCCCGGAGCTCTCGACTACGTTGACTTTACACGACAGCTTTTCCAGAATTAATATAGTCGCTATTCATTCAATAAATTATACATAATATTATAACATCCTCTCTTATCTATATTTATTTCATTTACATTGAAACTCTATTAAAGATTAAAGATGCCAGTTGTAAATGTTAACCTTGAAGGTAGCAAAGAAAGAGTAACGCAATTCCTAACGTTACATTTAAGCACGAAATACAAGTTTCTAGTCTTTCAGCAGAAGGTTTCCACCACAGTCATGCATCATTTAGTGATCTATATCTAAGCTACAAGAAAAGAAAGTAGAAAGGATATTATAAGCAGAAGAATGACCACCGTCTGCATCAAGGTGCTTTTAGTTGTCATGACCCCTCTTTCTGGGGGTACAGGTGGCGACTTCCTTTTTAAAAGTGGTTTCCAGCTGCCAGTTTTGTTAGTGCAAATGTCTGTAAAAAACTGGCAGCTAGAAATTTGTTATTTTCACCATGGCATCACCTGGTATTTAAAAGCACCTTGGTCTGCATAATAAATTAAGTTTTTAAGTCAACAGGAGAGCACGCGAGAAATGGGGAGACTCTACAAAGTAGTCCAATGCTTCAAATGCTTCAAACTCATTCAATTTACTTTCGCAACTACCAAACTCGACTTTTGTAAACGAAAAATAGTATTGACTGACAACTATAATAAATACGCTGGTAACACTTATCAATTATTTGGACTCCCTCACTAAACAAATTCCTACTTCAACTAGGGCCACGTAAACGATTCCTCTACAAACCCTACCGGCTTTCCAATCCGTTAACTATAATTCAATTTCAACTATTATAATTTGTTTTCAAAAAATCTTCAACGAATTCTAACATTGTAAGATAGAAATTGCAGTTATTATGGTTTCACAAGCAAAATACATTATTCTACTCTCTGTTTATATCTTGACTGCACAATGTCAACATCTACCCTCACAACTGGCAAACTATGATTTTGACATTGTTCTGTATCCAAGTAATTTAATGGATTATGTCTTTGAAAAAATTGTATTCTCATTCTCACCACGAACCATTTTTTTGTGGCACAATTTCAATAAGCAGAAATGGTGGGAGGATAACCCAAGGTCATTGTCACACACAAATGGGAATATCATAACTGTAGTGGAGCCACCCGAGAAGAAAATAGGAGATATTCCATTTCTTCCACTTCTATTTGGCAGAGAAAGGAATCGACGAAACGACAAGTTTCTAGTTATTAACACAAAGCATCACTTTAAGAAAATCAAATTCACTTTGCATTTCGATCGATTGACTTTTATAGATAAGACTGCAGTTTATTATTACATGGTCATCAATTCTAAGAACGACATTCAAGTGCTGACGTTGTCAGTTTTCACTCAGAAATTTGCAAGCATTGATTTCACAACTTCCGAATTGGAACAGAGTCGAATGGCAAGGAAAGGTTTACATAGAAATCTTCAAAAGAAACATATTCTTGCTTCAGCAGGCACAACGAATGAAATGGAACTACAGTGTGCTTCTTCCCCATACCACCTCATTAACAATAAAATATTTCAAAAATGCATTCAGACTGCAGTACAACATCCACTCTTGCAAGTAATGGCTGACCATTTAAATTTCACAACTGTCTACGAAATGGACGGACAACAAAATCCTATCAACGTAGGTTATTGCGGCTTTATCCATCCTGAAGCCTCCAACGTACATAACAACTACTCGTCCTTCACACTTCTATACATAACATATCCTGGAAAAACAACTTTCCTGTACTGCTTGGACAAAGAGACCTATGCGGACAAGCCTCTTCTGGCTATCTGGATATCCATAATGGACTGGAGTACCTGGCTATCACTGCTACTCTCTTGTCTACTAGGCAATGCACTCATATTTCGATTCTCTAAACGAAAACTGACATTTGAATTGATTGGTAATTTGTTCCTTTCGGCCATTGCGATTCTTCTCCGTCAAAACCATAACCAAAGGAAACTCATGTTGTATGGAATTCTCTGTCTCGTCTTGAATATTCTTGTAACTCAATACGAATCTTACATCACAAATGAAGTGGTCGCTCCTGTGGACACAAAGAGAATGAACAATTTCAAAGAACTCATTCTCAATGGATACAAAATAGTTTACTTCATTGGAAGTACTATATCCAAATCAGCCCAAATTGAAGGCTATTCTTCTATGCGTCCTTATTTCCAACAATATGGAATTAAGCACAAAGAAAACTCGAGTGTTTATTTCTATGACTCTGATGAGGGAAATGTGACTTCGTTGACTATAATGAAATCATGTTTGTCAGACACGAAACTTAAATTTTTTTTTGCACAAGGAAATATTGGGGAAATGACGCTTTACCAACTCCAAAAAGCTCTTCCCTTGTTGAAATGCTTCAGAACAAAAGAGCATGCACATGACAGACCGCTTTCATGGATGTTTCATGGATGTTTTCGGCATGAAGTTCTCAATGTTTTCCAAGACATGGATGAAATGGGAATAGTCGACCTGCACATTTCGCACCTCATATTACGAGATTCAACGAAAATAAAAGGCAATCTGAAGGGGGAGTTGTGAGCCTTAGCTTTGACATGAAAATTGGTGCAATTTTTAATATTCTTGGATATCTGGTCATTCTTCCTATTTTAGTATTTCTGTTTGAACTACTTGCAAGATGTGTGACTTTACTCTATAAAAATAGACATGCTGCTTATACTTTCTGCTTGTCTTCTTTTTTGAGCGATACTTAGCCTGTATATACTTGTATATATTTACTCTTCTTGCCTTTCCTCAAGGTGTATTTAGTGGTCATAGCGCCTCTTTCTGGGGATACAGGTGGCGCTTTGCTATTTAAAAGTGGTTTCCAGCTGTCAGTTTTTTTGGTGCAAATATCTGCAAATTTGTGCAAAAAACTGGCAGCTAGTTTGTTATATACCATGGCATCACCTGGTGCTGGTAATATAACAGCATCTTGCCTTTGCTGTAATTTCCTCTCCTCTGTAATGTTTTTGAATACAGGGTTACAATAGTAAATAATTTATTATTGTAATAATTATAAATAATACTTATATTACTTATAATTATAAATAGTACTTATAAAAGAAGACTATCGCTGGAAAACAAGTCAACTCCATAGTGAAATAAAATTTTTGGTAACTACGGGGCACTCTAGTTAGTAACTGTGTCCATTGAATAGGTTGACCTCAAGGAGTCTAAACTGCTGGCATGGCGTTTCTTTGGGTTTACAAGGGGGGTCAAATTCAGATTTCCATGTAGTCGATTTTGATATAAGACAGCAGTTCGGAAATAATAATTTGTCATTAGTAGAGACCAGGTTGGTCTCCAAGGTAACATGGCTATGTAAGGAGGTTCAAAAATCTTCATAATAGGTTACTGGACGATTTTGCAGACATTGACATACGCTACGGGGCTGGAATTCTCAAAAAATCGTAAAATTGCGATCGTTGATTTCTGCAAAATCACTGGTTAGTTTTTATCGTTACTAAGTTACTATAAAAATTAGCCAATTATTTTGAAGAATTTAACGATCGTAATTTTACAATTTTTTGAGAATTCCAGCCCGGGATGTTAGTTTATCTATATCTATGGACATAGGCTACGGGAAAAGGACTATTCAAGGAGTTTCTTGGCTGCCTCGTTACGGTCCCGTAGCCTACTTTGCAGACCCAGTGTAAAAAGGTTCCAATCCTTACCACCTGTATACTCATCATATGGAATGTCCCCAAGACGAGTACAGTCATACCTCCTTATGTATCAGAGGTGGTGAAAGTTGGGCCGTTTTACATTAGGATTACGGGGACACCGTTTGGGACAAATTTCCCCAGATCTCAGTCCCAAACTGGTAATCTTAATGGGTATCCATGGGTACTAAAAGCCATAACGGAGATAACGGTCCCAAACCCTATTCCTGAAGATGGTCAAAATTCACCACCTCTCATACATAGGGAGGTATGACTGTACTCGTCTTGAATGTCCCTGATTTCCAATGATAGCAGGTACTATTAAATCGGACAAGAGCCCTATTATTTTACCTTCTCTTCATCAAGCCAACTCAACTTTTAATTCAATAGTACGTGCTATCATTGGAAGTCAGGGTTAGAATTCTCAAAAGATTGCAAAATTACGATCGTTGATTTCTGAAAAATCATTGGCTAATTTTCATAGTAACTTAGTAACGATATAAAGATAACCAATGATTTCGCAGAAATCAACAATAGTGATTTTACAGTCTTTTGAGAATTGCAGTCCAAGGACATTCGTTCCAATTTAGCTCCGGTAGACTCTTTTACTAAACGGATTCGAGAGAAATAGGAGTAACTATTTTAAACTCTATTGTCTCTTCTAATGACAAACAATTTCCGAACTGCTGTCTTATATGAAAATCGACTGCGCGGAAATTCTGGAAATCTGAATTTGACCCCCCCTTGTAAACTCAAAGAAACGTCATGCCAGAAATTTAAACTCCTTGGGGTCAACCTATTCAATGGACAGAGTTACTAACTAGAGTGACCCGTAGTTACCAAGCATTTTATTTCGCTATGGAGTTGACTTGTCTTCCCGCGATTGTCTTCAATTATAAATAGTACTTATAATAATTATAATTATTATAAATAATACTTATATTAGTTATAATTATAAATACTACTTATAATAATTACAATTGTAAATAATACTTATATTAATTATAATTATAAATAATAATTTATTATTTATCTTGGGTTAATAATAATTATATTATTATTATTAACCCAAGATATATGAACTATTACTGTTGCAATTTTGTCTCTAATAGATTTTGTATGTATTAGATAATTTTGTTTCTATTAGAAATAAAGTCGCTATAGCCATTGTTCATTTACAGTGGGTTGATAGCTAGTTGCGACGAGATGACTGGAAGAGCAAAGTTTTCTTGCCTTCTATTGGCTGATAATATTTGTGAAATAAATTGTTTTATTAGTTCCTTGCCTACCGGCGGCCATTTTTTTCATTATATAAATTGTCGTTGTCAAACTTCTGAAAAGCGGAGTCACATTCTCATAGCTTTCGTCGTCCAGTCATTACTACGACACAATACATGGATACATACATGCTCAAGGATAGTATTTTGTGGTTTGGTTTTTAATAAAATCCATGGTAATTAATAAATTCCAAAATTTTATCAAAATCCGAGTTAAAACGCATACACGCGACTCCTTTTCTACAAAAAATGACGATTTTTTACATCTTTCATAATTTGTAGCTACTTTCTAGAAAAGATGATGAATTTAAAAATAATTCTTTTTGACGAAATTCTTTGTAACAAAACACTCTAGTGAGGGAAACCGAGGCAACCCTTTGAAACTCCTTGGACCCTACACTCATTTCAATGAAATTGAAATTAGCGATTAGCCGTTTTCCTTCTCTACAACTTGCAACCTACAACCATTTCAGTGTTTACTCTTTGCAGTGTTTTTTACGAAATCGTTTGCTATGAGGAGATACAAAGTGTGGTCACCACTTTTCCTTTTCGTAGCACTGCCCCTTCTCTCGAATATTTCATCATGTGGACCCTTGGTGCCTGCCAGTGACGAAGGTGACATTGGCAAGGGTGCTCTTGCTAGCATCGCCAATAACATTACAATAGAGGAGGGTGACGGACTGGAGTTGGCTGAGTACAGAACCGGATTAGCCGTCACCACCGAAAGCAGCTCAGGAAAAGATGGCGGCCAAAAACCTGCCAGGGGAGGACGGAGAATGCAAAAGTCACGAAAAGTCAATCCGAAAAGCGCGAATGTCAAAATAAAACCACAACACCAAGTCCTCCCAAAATTACGATTTTCTCCAAAAAGTAAAATTACGAATAAAAAGGATGGACCGTGTAAAATCAAAGCATTACTATATTGATCGTGTTTGAAATAATTATTCTGATAATTATTGATGAACAGGTGAAGGTACGAGTAGCCGAGGGAAGAAGGGCTTCAAACATGAATTTCTATTAAGGTATGATGAAGAAGGAAAATCAGTAAAGCAGCCACCGTTTTCCTATCACGGATTTTATGGTACGTTTACTGTAATCTAGTGAAAACTACCAGTCATGTGTTTTGAATTATCGGCGATTGGATTGAGTGGCTTAAAAACCGCTAATTTACATGTGTGGGTATTGGGTATAAGATATAATGCAGAAAAACTGAAAAATTAACAATTTTCCAAAGATTGGAAATTTTGCGATACTGCGGAATGTGTTTTGTATTTTGATGCCAGAAAATTGTACTTTGTAGTTTGATGCCAAAAATGTGAATTTAGAGGCAAGTATTTAATTTCAGATCCTCCAAATTGGCACTTAATTCCGGGGCACTTCTTTAAGCCTGACTCTGTGACGTCTCTGTTGTCGAATGGAGAGCCGAACGGCATAAGCTTCATGAGGCTGAAGTTGGCGAAGAACCGGGAAAGCCACTGCACTTGCAACACGCCTTCGCCAATTGATATTCTGACGAGAAACGCCGAGGAAGAGCCGTCCTTCACCAAGTTCTCTTTCCACAATTACGAAACCAAGTACAAATTCGACATGTTCATCCCCGAAGACGGAACCGATCTACGTAACTCATTCTCTCTAATCTGTCTTGCCAATTTCCAATCCATATGCAATTATTAATGTATCGTTTTATTTAGTGGTAGTGAAACTATCGGAAGAAGACAATGAGAATCAAAGTCCGACCGTGAGCAAAGGAAGTATCATTGGCAGAGAGTTGACCTTCGACTCCATCCTCATTCGCTTTGGCTCCAATCACAGAGCCGGCTCAGAACACTTTATTAATGGAAAACAGTAAACAATTTATCAGTCAATTTATTGATCATTCTAAATAGATTTTTTAATTGAATGACTGAATTTTGTTGATTGTAGGATGGGGATGGAACTGCAATTCATATTCAAAACGGAAGCTCCGAAAACTTCGTATTGGAACTTGGCGGAGGCAATCAACGAAAGAGTCAACTCAAACGACACCGACAACGACCCCAACATTGAAAGGAACTTTCTCATTATATGCATTCTTGTTGAAGTTAAGGACCGCCATGAAACGGTAAAACTGGCCCTCGCAGTTCCATCAAATTGGTTAACAGCATATATATCATACAATATTGCTTCATAATAATAGTAATGTTTGTATTACTTTTGATTGGCTACGTGTTGAGGTGTCTGAGGAAGAGAATAACGAGGGCGTGCAGTTCCTGGCACAAGGAGCAAGAAACTTTTGGAATCCTACCAATAATCGTAGGAAAAGAGGTTTTCAGTCAGAGCAGGCCGTTCTGTCTTTGAAGCAATTCTTTCAAATTCCAACAACGGGTTTGTACTACACCTATAGCGGCACTCTCAGCTTTCCGCCTTGCTTGCCCTTTTTCCGTTGGAGCGTTTTTGAGAAACCCATTGTCACGGATTATAGGACGGTTAGTCACTCAAAGGCGGTTTTTCAAGGGGCTTATGGAAAAAATGTATTTATTACCGGCAACTGAAATGCCAATGTATTGTTTTCCAAATAGTGGCAGTCTTTTGAGTTTGTCGAGAGCCAATTTTCTGATACAGGATTCATGGCTGGAAATTTTAGGCCCTTAGCGTCAATCTACATAAGTAAGGCGACCTTTGACCAAGAAGGCTTGCCCATCGGCTCCATCCTCCATCCCTATTCGGAATTTAAGGAGGAAATCAGCCGGAATGTTAAGAAAAGCCGCCTGCTCTCTGATAAAGACAAGAGGGATGATTATGACTACTATGAATAACACAGCGGCGAATTCCTCGAAAGAGTCAGACAATTGAAATCGGAAAACTAATTAACAGCAAGCCGTAACAGAAGCGAGCCAGTGTTTAAAATTAGTCTGCATTATACTTTTATAATTTTATATTGTTGTCATAGAAATGAAAAAATATAATATTTTACATTGAAACTCGAAAACATTGAATTTTACCATGACAACGGAAAACTAGTTAATAGTACTCACCGAATTTCGAAAAGATGTATACTAAGGCAACACAAAACTACTTAGTATTTTTTACGGAAACTAGAAAATATTTAATTGTACCATAGTAACTAAAATCTACAGGTAGAAATACCTAAAAAGTTAACTTAATTGCAAATATTATATATTAATATTATTAGAGTTAAATGCAATAAATTTCTGTTCATGAATCAATTTATAATGCATCTAAGTACCAGGTGATGGCATGGTAAGTATAACAACCATTTGAAACTCATTGCTTATGATATTACAAATGCCAGTTTTATAAAGGTTAACTTTCAACGTAAAAGTATTCTGAAGACGTAACAAGAAAGAGTAAGTAGCCCCATTGCTTGCGTGACATTTAGAAGACTTTTCGCTTAAACAAATAAAAGTTTCTATGCTTTTAGTTGGATATAAAAGTCTGTTTTCTGTCCTGAATGTTAGTTCGACTGACCTCTGCATAAATTAAGTCTTTAAGTAAATAGGAGAAGACGCCAGATCTGGGGAGACTCTGTACAGTTGTCCATTGTCCCATGGCTAGGCCTACTTTTGCAATTCGCAACTAGGACATTTGGAACTGGCGTCTTACTTTTAGTCTTTTTAGCCTGACATTATTAGTTCTATGAAAAGGTCATTAAATGAGGTTTTCAGTCAAGTCATGAATGTTTTAATAGTCTACATGTAAGCTACTTAGGAAGAGAAACAACGCAATAGGAGAATGTACATGAGGAGCCTAATATATAAGTTTCCATGCACTCTAATACTAATAAGTTAGGTCGGAGTTTGTTCGACTGACCTCTGCATAAATTAAGTCTTTAAGTAAATAAGAGAACACGCCATAGAGTGGGGAGACTAGGATTGTCCATTGGCTAAGCTTATTTATATATAAGTTGGTTTCATTTCTCAACTAGGACATTTGACTTTGTCTCTTTGAACTGGCGTCTAGAACATTCTGTCACAAGCCTTCTCTCAAATGCTGTCTGCAATCAAACTTAAAAGAAACATCATGACTTTTTTTGAAAAGTCTGTAACTTGGCATATCCTGAAAATACAAAAGACAAACGGAGTTTAAAAACGCCTTTTCGAATTCTTCACCAACTTACTATTAATAAATGTAGAACAATATCATCTCAAAGATTAAACTGTTTCCATTCCCAATATTTGTTTGCAGGTTATTTGAAGAAAGTAGATTGTTGCGTTCGCACAATATCATTTATTTAGACGCACCACTCACAAGACGCAGACTCATAAAACAAAACGAGGACGACAAAAACGACTCCTCTAGAAATATTAAAATTGATATTTCTTTGTTTCCTTTTCGAGTATGCAATCCTTTTAAATATAACACCAGAATAAAATTATATCGCCAACAACTAAAATGCAATAGCTATAGCAATATTATTCCTAATGTTGAAAATTTGTTTTCAAAAATTCATTACTGTATTCTAACATTTCTAATAGTGTAAGATAGGTTACAAAATTACAGTTACTATGGTTTCCCATGCAAAATACATTCCGGTTATTCTACTGTCTGTTTATATCTTGACTGCAGAATGTCAAAATCTACCCTCACCACTAGCAAATTATAATTTTGAAATTGAGAGAGCTGGTTGAAGAAGTAACAGTTGCAAAATCTACTTCATGGCAACAAAAATTAAACAAAATTTTGGGGAACATTCGTAATATTATGACGTCAATATTTTTGGCAATTCTGCAAAGTAAATTCATATTACGTAAAAAAAACTTTACAAGCAAACAATAGGGGGAAGAACAGCTATATCCTTACAAAATTAGTAAGTTTGAACACACATCACCAGTTTTTGGATATTTTAGCTCCAAATTTTTTAAAACTGAAAGCACGAAAGCTTGCATCTACTTACTTTTTTATGCAGTAATAATTATACGGTATTTACTAGTCAGATATTCCTCCTGAGGATTATGCTAGCACCTGCTCAAGCAGAAAATCTTTAGTTCTTCAGTCAGCAGAAATCTGAGTTTCACACGGTTATTTTTCCGAGATGTAATCATTAAAGCTATGCGTTTCTGATTTTCCGCATCTCTAGCATTTTTAGTAATATTTTATTTGGAAAACATTATCTATCGATGTTTCATCATAAAGGTTAGTAGAAAAAATCTATGGGTTCTTGAAACTCCAAATTTTTAAAGATATTAAAGAGGGATAAACATTTCCAAGAGTGAATACTTGGTCAAAAAGAGTTCAGCATCGATTTAAAATGGTTTTCAGAAAAAATTTTCCACCACAGTATCTACAGAAAAAATTTTCCACCACAGTATCTATTCTATGTATATGCCGATTATTAAAATGGTCGGCATTTAAGGAAAAAACTTCTTGAAATTTTTGGGTCCGACAAATATTTTTACAACATGAAGATTTCCGGTTCCAGTTCCGGTCATTAAAAAGTTAGAAAAGTTGTTTTTTGCTGATTTGGTAGGAACTGATATACAGGACAAATTTAACGGCCAACAGAGCTTTACAATGTTGCGATCTTGGATAGACTTATATTACGACTACGAAAGTTAAATAACAAGAATAAGGTTCTTGTAAAGACTTTAGAAATGTATTCCAAATTTTCGAAATAAAAAAAACTGGTGAATCGCCTTTACTAAATGAGCGGTGAAATAAAAACAACAATTCGAAGCCCCTTGGCCTACTTGAAACGCTACTTATGGTTATAGTCACAAGAACTATTACTGGTTTATAACGACCCTAGGCAGTTCCAAATATGGATTATTTATTTTTTTAAGTTCCAATATTAATGATATTTCAATTTTTTTTATATTTTCATTTTCATATTAGTACGAATGTGAATAATATTTTACCGTGCTGGTGCTTTATCGCAAGTGCTAAAACTGCACCTAAATTTTTTAATGGTTTTCCCATAGTTACAAACGCAAATAGCCCCTGCATTCATTTCAATAAAATTAGTGTTGAAGCCTACATTGTTCATTCACGGATTTTTATACCAATTTTTATAGAGAAAGTAAAATATTTTAAAAGTTTTGCCTCTATTTGTTTACCCCAATGCATGCATGTAAAACTATAATCTTCGACTTTCTGCAGAACTGCCAATTAAATTAATCTCGCAATAATACACGAAAGTTCCCCAAAAATTTGTTTACTTTTTGTTGTCATGAAATAGATTTTGCAACTGTTACTTCTTCAACTAGCTCTCTCAATTGTTGTATATCCAAGTAATGTGACGGATTATGTCTTTGAAAAAATTGAATTCTCTCCACGAACCATCATTGATACAGCAACTGTTAATTATACGAAGTGGAAAGCTAACTACAAAGGAGGACGTTCAAACAGAAATGGGAATATCATAACAGTAGTGGAACCAATAACTGAGGAGGCAATAAAGTATATTCAATCTCTTCCGGTTGATTTTGGAAGAGAGGGGGATCGACAAATAGAGAAGTTTCTAATAATTAGCCCAAAGAATAAATTTGATGAAATGAAAGCCAATTTCGTGGAGAAATGGAGATTTGCATGGATTAGTGCATTTTATTATTTCATGATCGTCAATTCTAAGGAGGACATTCAAGTACTCACAGTGCCAATATACGCCGAACGCGACAGACAGTTGACAAACATTGATTTGTTTAAGTTTGCAACCGAAGAACTCACAAGAAATGGTTTACAAAGAAATCTTCATAAAATGTACTTGCGCACTATGGTAAAACCAAGGAGTATAAACTCCCAAGTTTATACTCCTTGGGTAAAACTAACGTGGGAAATGGAACGACAGTGTGTTTCGTCCCCATACTACCTCATAAACAAAAGAATATTTCAAAAATGCATTCAGACTACAGTACAGTATCCACTCGTGCAAGTACTGGCTGACCGTTTAAATTTCACGGCTCTCTACGTAGATGACGTAGACAGTTATATATATCCAGAAGGCACTGACATAAAGTCATGCTGTTGGTCGGTGGACCCAGTTTCATACATTACACATTATGGAATAACAACATTCCTGTACTGCTTGGACAAAGAGACGTATGCGGATAAGCCATTGGCTATCTGGCTATCCATAATGGACACGAGTACCTGGCTATTGTTGCTATTCTCCTGTCTTTTAGGCAATGCACTCATATTTCGATTCTCAAAACGAAAACTGACATTTGAATCGATTGGTAACTTCTTCATTTCCGCAGTTGCGATTCTTCTCCGTCAAAACCACAACCAAAGGAAACTCATGTTGTATGGAATTCTCTGTCTCGTCTTGAATATTCTGTTAACTCACTACGAAACTTACATCACAACTGAAGTGGTGGCTCCCGTGGACACAAAGAGCATGAACAATTTCAAAGAACTCATTCTTAATGGATACAAAATAGTTTACTTCATTGGAAGTACTATATCCAAATCAGCCCAAATGGAAGGCTATTCTGCTGTCCGTCCCTATTTCGAACAATATGGACTCAAAAACAAAGAAAACTCGAGTGTCTATTTCTATGATACTGATGAGGGAAATGTTACTTCTTTGGCTATAATGAAATCGTGTTTGTCAGACGCGAAACTTAAACTCTTTTTTGATAAAGATGATGGGGAAATAGCCCTTTACAAACTCCAAAAAGCTCTTCCCTTATTGAAATGTTTCACAACAAAAGATTGTTTGATGGAGATTCTCGGTATGACCTTCTGAATGTTTTCCAAGAACTGAATGAAATGGGAATAGTCGACCTTTGGAGACAACTGAAATATTTCTATCCTGATGTAGCAAGATTCAACGAAAAGAAAAAGCAATCTGAAGGGCAAGTTGTGAGTCTCAATTTTGACATGAAAATTGGTGCAATTTTTCCTGTATTTGGATATCTGGCCATTCTCCCTATTTCAACATTTCTGCTTGAACTGTTTGCAAGAAGTGTGGCTTTACTCTATAAAAATAGACATGCTTTTTATACTTAATTTTTGGTTGTCTTTGACCGATACTTAGCCTCTGTATATCTTTTTGTATATTGTTTGTACTCAAGAAGAATCAACTGTCGCCGTGGTTTTCTTTTGCGTTTTACCAGGAGTATGGAATAGAGGATTCCACTCAGGGGATTTTGAACTTCTATAAGGGACGTGGAGTTTTCTATTCGATGCTCCTGGTAAAACGCAAGAGAAAACAAACAGTTTATTCTCCTTGTTTGCACTCTTCTTGGTTTAATATAATAATATTTAAACTTGCTTTTAGCAGGTCATCACCTGTAAAGTCATATGACATATAGACAACATTGCCCAGCCACCTTGGTAAATGAAATAAAAGTGATTGAATGTTTGTTTTTAGTGTAAAAGTTTATTACTCTTCGCACTCACTCAGTCTTGACAATAGAATTCATTCATATAATTTAATAGAAAATATTTTCAGTAGCTCCCCCCGCCGTTGGAAAAGCGCTTGTTCGGACTTTTGAATTTGCTGATTATGTTGCAAATCTTGAGCGCAGGTCCCAACTTGAGTCCCATGTACTTCATCAGCATGTCAGAGTTCAACAGCAACATCGCCTTCCCGTCAATCTCCTAACATCCCCATAATTCATTAACAATTTGTTAATTAATTTAATTTTAATTCAACATTTAATTCGTTCCTACTGAATTTGAATAATAAAGATATCCCCCGTTCATGGAACGGGTAAAAAAGAGTAGTAGTAGTGGTGGTTACGTGTATGCGGAAGACGTCGGCGTGGATTTGCATGTTTCTGTCGACGGAGGTGATTTTGCGGATGACGTCCTCCACGGTCCACTCTCCAGGGTCGCTGTTGACCTCTTCATTGCCTCCAGTAACTCCACTCACCGCCTCTGTCTTCGGCCCACCCGAGGGTCGCTTTGGTATCTTCTGCGGAATCCCCACCGGCACTTGTTGCTGCAAAGGTGGCGGCGGCGCATCCGCCACTGGCGGAGGACGCTTCCGACTTCCCTGCGGCTTTTCTGCAATATTCCCATAGTAACCAATACTTATAATAATAATTCCCCCGAGAGATAGTAGTATTGAAATAGTCGCCCTCCCTAGGGAGGTATTAATTACCTCTGCAGACGGAACACGTGACTTCTCCCCCTCCGACGAAATTATCACAACAGCTGAGGGCGCCGATGATGGCGGCGACCTCGGACCAAAAGTCTGCGGGTTCGTCAAACTTTTTGTTGAGGCCGCCAAAGTTGTCGAGGATGGAGGTCAATTCCGTGGCGGCCTCTTCCCTCGCGCAACTCTTCAGAATGGAAATGAACTGATTGAGGACTTCGGGGAAGTTGCTCGGTCCAATCAGCGTCGGCGACGACTTCAACTTGCTCTGGTCCAGGTACGGACCGCAGCTGCACGTCGGGTTCACGTAGATTGTCACCGTCTCCGGCGTCGCAACCGTCTCCGACAACTCCTCCCCCTTCGCCTTCTTCGTCAACGGACCTAATCATCAATTATTTATTATTACTTATTTATTCCTACCAACCACATTTATTTCCATTTTGTCTGGTTTGAAGTACCCTTTTGTCCAGGCGGTTGCAACGGATGTCCTCCAGCAGAACACCACCCCACGGGGAAAATGTCCCTGGAGTCGAACCGGGTCCAGTAGTCGAAGGCCCCCCGCCACCCGTCAAACGTCACGTGAATATTTTCACCGTTTATAGCACCTGCACAAACCAAACATTTTATTTTTCCCATTTCCCACTACCCACGTGACCCAAATGAATGAAATATGACTGACCAACAGTAGCGACGCAAATGAGATGAGGATTCTTTTTGTCGACGGCCTCCAGTTTCATGCCGACCTTGAAGAAGTTGAATTTTGGACTGGGCGGCTCTCTTTTGAAAGACTTGGAGGGCGCCATTTCGGCCCCGTTGAGGGTCTTGCAGAGAAACATTGGCCAAAAAGAGGCGTTCATCCGGAAACCCAACGGTGGCTGCAGCAGTCCTCCGTTCTTCTCGCAGTGGCCAATCGGGTTGATTTCCCGCGTGTCCACCATTCTCCAGAAGTCATTCGAGTTGTCGCTGCCGTCGAGGCGGAGCCTAAGTCGAGGACCTATGGACCCTATCACCGTTGCTATGCACGTAGACGTCGTGTTCCGCGGGTCGATCGCCTCCAACTTCATCCCCGCCTTGAACTCATTTGTTGGCGGCTGCAGGTGCTGAAATAGTCACAAAAAACCTCAATCAGCACGGGCATATTTATAAGGCATTTTGTAATGCATTTGATTGGTTAGGGTACCTGTTTGAAACATTGTGCGGGGGCGGGGCGTCCTTTGAAGGCTTTGAGGTAGTCGTCCCAATTGAAACCGGAAGTGGGGTCAACTGCAAAATTACCGGGACCAGAAGGAAATTTGACGGCGTTCTTTCTCACTAGATTTTCAACGCCTCCTCCTCTTTGCGGAGGGGACTGCTGACTCGGAGGAGGAGGAGGGGGCAACTGCTGTTCCAGTTGAGGAGGGAGAGGAGGAGTCGGGGGAGGGGGAGGGGGAGGTGGTGGCTGCTGCGACTGTGACTGCTGAGGATTCAGTTTACTTGTCCCTTTTTGAAATCGGACTAAACACTCGTGACTGCAGAACTCTTTTGTCTGAGTTTCTTCTTCTAACCGAATCGGATTTCCCCGAATTACATTGTCACACGTAGAACACGCCCCCTGCAATACAAACACATAATATTCAAGCGCTTCGAAAATTACAAATATTTAGAAGGGTCTTTTCCAGCTCTTTGATTGGGTAAAATATACATCATTTTATTTTCGTTGCCTTAGGATTGTTCTTGGGTTAAAAATGAAATAAATTTTATTTAGCCAATCCTAAGGTAAATATTTGGAAAAATGAAGTCATTTTTAGCACAAAAATATTGGTTACCCAATGCTAAGGCAGCGAAAATGATTTGAATTGGTATCGCAATTATGCCTATAGTATTCAGTTCCCTATTTCGGCCAGTTTTCGTGCGAAAAAGACCGGACGAAAAGAAAATTTTCTTTCGCTGTCGATTTTGTTATTCAGTACGCACTTTATTTTTAGCCCCCGAAAATTCCGTTGATCATGACAATTTAGTAGTGAATGAAAAATGCACTACTTTTCGTGGGGATTGGGGAATATTTCATAAGCAAAGAAAATTAGCACCCAAAACTGTCAGCAGGGAAATGAAAACTGAATAGACTGAATACTAGGCTTTAAACCAAAAAATAAAGGTGAAAACAAACCTTATTGTAGGCTCTTCTGAATTCGGCGAGGCACACTTCGGAGCAGAATTCCCTTTTTCCATGCTGGGTGGGAAGGACGTATTTCAACGACAGTTTGGCCTCTCTGCACCAAATGCACATCGGTTTCGAAGAGGAATACACGGGTTTCTGACCCGTTTTCGGAGGGCGGCCTGGTCCCACCATCTGCAAACAATACACGGCGCAAAAGGGTTAAATACTTTGGTTTCATTATGGGCAGCATTTAATTGGGTTGGGATGGTTACCTTTACAAGGTGAATGTACAAATAATAAAAGGTAAATGAAATCCGGGAAAAGGTCCGGAGAAAGAAGGCGAGAAGTAAACAATGAGATTGTCGGAAAAACAGCTGATTTTATTTGCAGTTGCAAAAGTTCGTCATGGTAACGTTCTTTCCTCTCTCGTCCTCCGCTAACCACAATGAACCCAATCCCGAAGTTACTTGTCAAATTCACTAAATAAGTTTGAAATTTTAGCGACCTTCGTAAAGCTGCGTACCTCGGCACAAGGTCACCTCATCCCTCCAATCCACAATCTAGATCCGCCTTACCCGCCAAATTCAAACGCTCTTCCTCCCAATCTCTCAATCTCGTCACAACCAACAAAATGTCAAGACAAACGGCCAGAATCGCCGACCCTAAAAAAGTCGTAAGTCCCTAAATTATCAAGAATTTATTTTTAATTTTTGTCATTTTGTGAATCCTGAGTATGCAAATATTATCAATTTATTTTCTCTTCTAGAATTCTGAATTGTTTACTTTGACTTATGGAGCCTTGGTCAATCAGTTGGTCAAGGACTACGAAAATATTGAGGATGTCAACAAAAATCTCGACAGAATGGGCTACAACATTGGTACTGGAATAAATTATGACAATATTTTATTTATTTAATAAAGCCACAATTTTTTGAATAATTACCGGTTTTTTATTTTATTAGGGATTCGGCTGATCGAGGTAAAAACATTTAAATATTGTTATACAACCATTTTTGTAAATAATAAATGTTTTATTGCAAATTGTGCTATTTGAAATTAAGGATTTTCTTGCGAGGACGAATTCTCCCCGGTGTAACGATTTGAGGGATGCAGCTGAAAAGATTCAGGTTTTTACTCCACAAAATTAGGATTCCATGAAAATATTTAAATATGGTGTTCAAAGGGTTAATAATAAAACATTGAATTGTTTGTAGACGGCGTTGAAAATGTACCTGAACGTGACACCCTCGTTGAGTTTCTCGAATGACGAGTTTTCGTTGACCTTTGACGCCTGTCCTTTTGCAGAGTTCACCGAGTTGCCCGATACTTGCCTGAATCTGAAATACTGCAACATTCTTCCTGGAGTCATCAGAGGTGCTTGCGAAATGGTCCAGATGGATGTTCAAACCTGGATCCAGCAAGACACTCTCAAAGGGGACAACAACACGGAAATCAGAGTCAGATTCTTGCGCAAGTTGGAGGATGCCATGCCCGCAGGTTCAAAAGCCCCCTCAAAATTGATAAATTTTTATGTTTATTTGTCACTAAATTTTTGTTTTTGTTTTCTAGGGGATTGAAAAGTGGAAAACGAGTGGGAGAGGCTACCTATTCACCATTCTGCAATACCAAGGCCTTTTTATTTTGCCTTTTTCTATTCACTTGTACAATATAATTCCTTAAAATCGAAATAAATACTAGCAGCACGCAGGTTTTTCTAACCCGCTCTTCTTGTCTTAACTTATTTATGCTACTAAATTATTAGAAAATTGTAATTTTGAGGTCGAAACTTGGAAAATTGTTGCCATTGGCTGAAACGCTGAAAATGACGTCATTTATGAAGTTTATTCCTAGATTTTTTTATTTAACCAATCCGATGGCTCCAAATTGTATAAATTACGTCATTGCATACACATTTATTATTTGTCATAACATTTTTATTGCAAGGGTATTGTTGTTGTAGTTTTGGTAACGGTTGTTAATTCATTGAGCAACTCTAAAAAGTTTGAATGAGGGCGGCATTAAATTCCTTCTGTATTGAGAAATTGGTTTTCTTTGTTATTCAACACCATTATTGGTTTTCATTGTGATTTTCTTTGTGTGATTATCGACAATGTTGAAAATCGGATAGTTTGATAAAAGTGTTGATTGCCTGTGTGAGAGGATAAAACCCGGGAGAGTGAGAAATCGGCCGCTATTGCCCGGATTTGTTCGACAGGGCCTCCCTCTATTCTTGCGTGAATTCCAAACTGGTTGGACTTTCACTTTCGTGTCACTTTCACTGCCAAAGAAGAAATTTATTTGTCGAGCGAAATGAGTCAAATCGTGTTGAAGTCTCTGTCCATCCTCCTTGGACTCTTTTTCATTTTCGTCGGAGTCATCAAGGTCACCTCCTACGTCAACCGGGAACTCCACAAAGATATGGTCAGTCCTCTCTTCTCCTAATAACATAATTCCCCTTCTTGCTATAATATAATTAATTATTTGGTTGTTGGGAGCAGAGAAAGGAATTCGTCAAGTACGCCAAGGTTTTCCCTCTCAGCCAAACGCTCGGCTTCAAGTTACCCTCCAAGTGGTACCGAAGGGTCGTCGGATCCATGGAAATCATCTGTGGTCTCGCTCTAGCCTTCGTCCCTTCCGGTTCTACTCCGCTTTTATTATTATTCCGCCTTTATCACACGTCATTTATCTTTTCTTATTTTATTATGCAATAATTCTACGAATTTTTCATGAAAGACATCCGAAAAAGTTAATTTATGCACCAGCTGACAAGAATAATAAATGAATTTTTGTGACTTTAGTCTTAGTGAAGCGGGCGGTGAACGGAATTTTATTCCTGATGACCTTGGTCTCCGTCTACTCACATTTCCTTGTCGATGACAAGTTCGAGAGAACGGCGCCCGCCCTAGTAATCACTAAATTACAATATTTCACATATGAATTATTATTGGATAGAAATATGACAATTATATAATGTAAATGTTTTGTTGAGGTGTTCTTCTTTATGCTGAGTTGTCGACTTGTGGTGGAGTTCCAGCAGGAGAAGAAGCAGAAGCGATTGGCGGAGTTGGCGGAAATAGCGCGTCTGAAGGCGGAGGCGGAGAAGAATGACTGATTTTCATTTTGGTCAGAGTCAAGCTTTTGTTACCCGATTTGTTCATTTCTAGTCCTTGAAATACTCAATACTCGCGAGATGCAATTTTCATCTTGACTCAACATTCAATTCGGCAATAAATCTCCTTTTCACTTTCCAAATTATCGATTTCATTATTTACTAAAGCCTTTCGGTGCCATAGCATCGCAATTCCATTCGCAAATAATTAATTTTAATGAGTAATGCAAGGCAGAAGATTTTTTAAAATAGACAGGTACTAGAAATAGGTACTAGAATTTAACCTCAGTAGGAATGATTATATCGACTAAAGTTAGTGGCGTATAATTAATGCATAAAATAAGTGTACAGGATGTAACCATGACGATATGAATTTGGAAAAGTGGCAAAAATTTTGTTAATATGTGAAGGTCCTCCAACTTTTCTAAAAAATTTTTGCTGCGATGAAGTAAATTTGAACAACACTCTTCATATTCCAAATAAACATCTTTTATTATTTACAAAAGCGTGGTTGCCATAGCATTTCACTTACAATCTAGAGGAGCACCAACTGATGCAATATTTAAATAATTTTAACGCGAAAAATTTAAATATTTTATTGCTATTCGTCGCGTCCGGTTTGCAAAAGTCTCAGGGCCTTCTGTAAATTGTCAATGGCCGTCGGGACATCGTCAAAATTCAGTGCAGATCCTGTACACAAATATTCATAATTATTTAATTGTTCACTAAAGTCACAAAAATGACAAAAACTAGGCATTTATTTGAAATTCATCTAAATTGTAGAATTTAGTCTCACCAGCCCATTTGCAGTATTTCTGCGCTTTAGCAATTTGCTCCACGGACAAAGTGTGATCTCCAGCAGGCGGGTTGACATAAGTAGGGACTTCTGCAGGAGGCGGGACTGCGACTTGCGGGGTAGGCACGAAATTCCGTGGTTCCTCTACATCAGGTTGACTTTGAGGTTGTTGTGGCATCGTAAAACCGTAAGAAGGACCCGCATTTCCCTCAAAGTCATCATCAAATTCTCCTCCAGGGGCCGGCCCTGAATGTTCATTTGAAATTAGTGTAAATAAAATTATCGTAAATAAAATTTAGTGTAAATATTATATAATGAGTTTGTGTTTGTGGTCACCTGGTTGGGGCGTCTCTCCAGTCTTGAGGCAATTGTGAATGTAGGCAGCTTTCCACTTGGCATATTTGCGCGTTTTCTGAAATTCTTCATTGACTGGACCGAAGTTCTCGAGAAGGTCAAACAGAATGCCCGCCGTGTAAAAGGCTTTTACTACGTTCCTAAAAAACAGTCACATTTTCAGGGACTATTAAAGTCACAAAAGTAATTATTGAGGAGGAATAAAAAAGTTACTTGTTGAAAACTGCAGCTCTGTCATTGGAATCGGCCCAGTTGAATAACTTGAAGGCGTAGTCTTCGATGTGGGCCTCAGCCGCCGTCTCATTCGTCACCGCCTACACCAATCAAGTCATTTTTCATGAACAGAAATGTAACCAAGGAGTGTCAACTAAATATATATTGGACTGACCTCTTCTGCAGACAGCTCCTTCTTCCTTTTCTGCAAATATACAAAACAAATATATACAAATAAATTACAAATATGGAAACAGATTAACAGATTTGCAAATGTTATAAAATGAAGGTAGGGAGGACCTCTAAATAGTCGAGTAGGGCGAAAAGAAAAGCCTTGGCCTCTGCTGAAGACTTGTCAATTGTCAAAGCCTTCTGCACTGCGTAGAAACGACCTGTAAAAATTCTAAAAGTACATAAAATGCTTATTTAATTGGTTAGAATTAAAAGTGTATGAAACTGTGCGTACACCAATAGGCGATGACGGGGTCCCTTGTTTCGTGTTCAGTGGCCACCTTGAGGAAATGACTCACGGGCTTTAATTGAGGGGGAACCGCAGGAAACTCAGGGCTCGTCATTGTCAATTAATCAGGAATTAAACTCGCATTTCAATTGGGCGCCATCCTCTGCGCAGTCTTTAGTCTTCAGCAAATCGCAGAAGAATTATTTTGAAATGTCTACTTACTTTTGGTCATTCTGTCTATGCGTCTTTGGTGCTAGTTTCTTAAATTACTATGCTTTTACTTTTGACTTGTCACTAGCAACGGATTGGGAAAGGGGGTCCAAATTATATACATGCCCAAAAGTCGAAATCACGAAACCCGCAAATAACATTTAACTTTAAGTTAATCACCATCACCATGATACACTAATTACACTATAAATATTATAGCTGTGATAATAATAGAAATTTATTTGTTTCAGTTGTGGTGTTGTCGTTTGCGGTGTTCTTTAACTATTGTTTTAAAAGATTAAAAGCAATTAATGCAGACGCTCTTCCTAAGTCAGACAATCCACCCAGACTTAATGCTAATGGAAGTACTGAGGATGCAAACAGTAACACTGGCAGTGATTTACCTTTAATTAGTTAATATACTTCAGTATTCACTATTCACTTTCACTATTTCAGTTGTTATTCATTGAGTTTGTAAAATATGAACCTGCTTATACGGTAAATAGTTAATATTTGTCGCTCATATTGTACACCGTGACGACAAACTACGGTACACCGTATACCGGTAGAACCGGAAGTAGCACAGCAAAACTGTTTACACCAATCGAAAGCCAGTACAAAGTTACATTGAAATCCAAGTTTCCATCAAAATCGGTTAAAAATAAGTGGGTCAAATAATTCAGTAAAGAGAAAAAGTCGAAAAATTTGCCCAGTTTTCGGTGATTCTGATTTTTCACGGCCGGAAAAAAAAGTTTTGTGAAAAACTATTTTCACAGCGGCAATTTATGTTAAATGAGGGATTTTTCCTGAATTTTTCATAATAATCGAACAAGGTTGAATTTTCAACTTTACTGGAATTTTCTGCAATTCTCTTGAATCTTCATGGAAATTCAAGAAAAGTTGAAAATTCAACCTTGTTCGACAATTATGAAAAATTCAGGAAAAATCCCTCATTTAACATAAATTGCAGCTGTGGAAATAGTTTTTCACAAAACTTTTTTTTCCGGCCGTGAAAAATCAGAATCACCAAAAACTGGGCAAATTTTTCGACTTTTTTATTTTATTTTATTATTTGACCCACTTATTTTTAACAGATTTTGATGGAAACTTGGATAGTAGTTAACAATAGTTAAAGAACACCGCAAACGACAACACCACAACTGAAACAAATAAATTTCTATTATCATAGCTATAATATTTATAGTGTAGCATGGTGATGGTGATTAACTTAAAGTTAAATGTTATTTGCGGGTTTTCTGATTTCGACTTTTGGGCATGTATATAATTTGGACCCCCTTTCCCAATCCGTTGCTAGTGACAAGTCAAAAGTAAAAGCATAGTAGTTTGCAATTACATTTCGAAAGTGGTCAGAGGGGACGAACCAATGTTTCTATGGAAATTTATATGGTCATTTGCAGCAAAGTTGCATTGATCCACAATTCTTATTGTGGAGTCGGCTCCAAAGGGGACGTCTCCAAAGCCGACGTATTTTCCAATTGAGGAAGACCATCCGCTTGAGGATGAGCTTCCACTGCCTCCTGGGGAGGAGGAGGAGCTTCCATTTGTGCCCGTACAGGACTCCTGAAATTAAATAAATACCACAAATAATAATTTTTAGATAACATCAGCAGAATGATGTTAATGGTGACTCTGGATATCATGGAAGCATATATTTATTCTCTCATTGGGCGAAAAAAGGATATAAAAAAACTGATATAAAAACAAACTTACCAATTTAGAATTTTGAAAATTTTGAATTGAATTGGGCCGAGTTACAAAAAAATTTTGGACTTCTACTTTTTAGAGATGTTTGTCGAATGGAAAATGAAGTAGAACTGAAGAGAAAGAGGACGGGTGCCGCTAAGTCATTCGTCTGTCTGTCTGCCTAGAATGTGCATAATTGAGAATGGCTTTGCTTAGAGTAATACGGGAGAGGTAGGGTAGGAGGCGAGGATGGCTAGAGCACAAAAGGTAGACAAACCTAAGTGAGGTCAACTTCCAAACATTCCTGCATGGAGGATTCAGTCATTACGCTAATCCGCAGTCCATTGCTCTTTTGTGGCCTTCAGTCCATGCAATATTTTACAAGGCTCATAGAAATGAATAGCCACTATATAATTGCATGTAGAAAGGTATAGACAGTGATGACTCCCAACCGAAAGTTTACGATATTGTACAACATTATTAACTTTAATTTGCATTTCATATTTCCATAGTGATTTTACATTTATCAGCAACAGTAGTACAATGAACAATGAACATAATATGCAATGTAGCTATGGAAACTATGGAATAACTCCTGCTAACCATAGCTTCAAGCTATCTTGATAATAGAAATGCAAGTTTGAATAAGATAATGGAATAGCCATTGGATATGTAATTCTTTATTAGTGAAACGTTGAGCGTTAAGTCTTTTATTGCATTTGGTAATAATAAATAAATAAATAAGTTCTATAAGCCTATTGAGTGAGTCAGCCCCTGACTGGATAGAGGTATTCCACGGGGGGCCCCCGCCCCCTCTTCGTGCTCACCCGCACGATCCCCTGCACGTCTTTGTCTTTCTGCAGCTTCTTCGCCAACTCAATCACGTAGCGAGGCACTGGAGAATTGTAGCGACTCCTCCACAAAGACTGCGACATCATCGTCGGACTTATCGGCAGGGGTGCGTGGAACTTGGTCACCACCTTGGGGGCGGGGGCACTCTGCACTGAATTCCGCAGAGACACGCTCCCCAAACCACCCAACCCAAACGGAAATCTGTGATTATTAAAGTTCATGGGGAGGTACTGCCGAGGGGGTTGCTGAGGATGAGGGTGATGTTGGGGGGGAGTATGTTGTTGAGGTTGGGGTGGCATCCGTACCAAAAAGGGGTTCACATTGTCACTTCTTCGGGCAGACTGTTGCTGATGCTGGGGGGCGGAGGCTGCCTTCTTTTTCGCCGCCTCCTCCTTTTTGGCGTCCTCAAAGTCCTGGCGGAACTCTTCGGGAATGTCATCCTTGTCCAGTTCCGATTTCAAAAGAGACGCAATGTCCGGGTCAATGTTGGCAGGCAACTCAAAGTCACTGAAACCAACCGTCTTGTCTCCACTCGTTGTCACTGACAACCAAACAAACAAATATTGGTAAAACATGGAATTACCCGGGTAGACTAGAAAATATCGGAAATAAAATATCACCTTTATGGTTGTTGTTGCTGACTGATTGTTGTTGCTGGAAGATTTGGTATCCTGAAGGAGTGTTGAAGGAATTGAACTGGAACGGTTGTTGCTGTGGCTGGAATTGAGGAACCGATTGGTAATTTTGGTATTGCTGCTGTTGTTGTTGTTGTTGCTGCTGTTGTTGTTGGTGAGGTTGCATGAAATTCTGAATTTGTTGGTACTGGAGTTGCTGGAATGTTGCTGGAGTCACTTGAACTGGTTGGGGTCTCTGTGGCAGGAGCTGCTGGTATTGGTACTGAAGAGGAATCTTTGAGGGCTTTGGTTCCGCTGTCGCCAAGTAATTCTGCAGCTGAGAAAGACTGCTAAACTTTTGGTGGGCGTGCTAAAATCAATCAAAACATCATTTTTGCAATTATTTTGGAGAAAAATTTTGAAAAATAGGCCAAGAAAATCATTTTTTGCAACTATTTCAGGAAGATATGAAAAAATTGGGAGAAATTGCCGGGAGAAATAGGAAAAAAAGATGTTTTCTTTACCTTTGGCAATTGTCTGGTGGGAAAATCGAGGGTGGGGACTCCTGAGATTTCTTGGGGGAGGTGGGCCTTGACGAGATCGTCACTGATGTCGGATGGTTTGATGACAGCTGCAATGTTGGACATGTCCGGGTTCTTCTGACTGAAGAAGACGTCGCTGGGGACGAGTTCGTAGGCGGAGGAGCCGTCCGCCAAGGTGTCTTCCGATTCCTCCACATTGTGCCGTCCGGAACTCTGAGAAATGATGTAGTCCGAATGGGCAGTCGATTGCAGCACTGCATGTTTGTACGAAGAAGGGCTAAACTCATTGTCACCGCTCTCTTTGTACGAAGAAGAAGGACTGTTGCTGTATTCGTTATTGTCACTGCTGGACACCAAGGTCTGTTTGTAGGAAGAAGGACTGTACTGGTGGTCATCACTGGACACCAACGAGTACTCGTTCCCCACCTCCTCCACTGGAGTCTCGATCTCCACTGGAGAAGACGCTGTCGTGTAGTAAGACGGTGATGTAGGTAACTCTGCAGCACTCGAGTAATCAGAGACCACCGATGGAATGGGAGTCGCTGCAAAAGTCAATTTTATATCAAGTATGCAAAAAGGGCACTTTATCAAATTACAACCAGAAATTGTAAACTAGGAAATTTAGAATATTTAGAAAATTAGAAGATTTAGAAAATTTAGAACATTTAGAAAATTAAAAAATTTATAAAATTAGAAAAATTTAAAAATTTAAAAAAATTAGAAAATTTAGAAAATTAGAAAATTTAGAAAATTTAGAAAATTAGAAAAAAATCAAAATTTAGACTTTTAACTTTAGAAACTTAGAAAATTAAATTTAGAAAATTGGAAAATTTGAAAATTTCTTATTAGTGATGGATTTAGTGAACCTTTGGTGACGTAGCTGTGAGACAAATCGACTAGATGATGTTTGTGTCCGTTGTACTTGTAGGGGGTGAAGGGGCGACTGCTGCTGCTAAAGTGACTCCCACCCCTCAGGTAATTCGAAACAGTGGGGGAGGCGTTGCCCCCTTTGAACGTTATTCCTGCGCTGAACGTGATCACTAGATATGCAAACATTTTTAGAAAATTAAACCTGCCCGAGGGAATGATGGAATATTTGAATAAAGGAGGACATACGTGGTGGTCCTCCAGCTTTGCTCAAGGGTCTCCAGGAGGAATCTCCGAAATGACTAGTTCCAGCAGTGTCCTTCAAATTGTCGAAAGAGACGATGGGTGACGAACTCTTGCCGCTGCTGAAGTTGACACCAATCTTGAACATGTTGAACAAATCCCGTAAGGCGCTGCCCGCCCGAGCGGGGATCTTTCCGTACACCTCATAGGGGGAAGAGTCCGTGGACACGATTTCGTAGAGACGTTCCTTGGCCTCCGCCAACTCCTTCCTCGTGTACTTCCGCTTTATCTCGCTCCACTTGCTGTCCAGGATCATCTCCCTCCGACGCCCCCCATCCAAGTGGGCGTGGTTAAAAGTCGAAGGCGGGTTTTTCCTGCTCATTAACAACAAAAATAATTTTTATAGAATGCGCCTTTCTTGCCCTTAAGCCTTAAATGACTCACGATTCCTCGGTGTCTGGACCCAAACCAAAGAAAGATCTCCAGGAGGACTCGGCCGGTTTCGTTCCGTACTCTTTCGCTTGAAAAATGGTTCTCCAGGAAGAAGAAGTGTCCTCCTCCGTTGGCATCATCTTCGCCTCACGAGTCTCACTGTTCGGGTCAACAATCTTCCACGAGTTAGACGAAGCAGAGGCCACTTGTTCCTCTTTATTCCTACAAAGCCCCAATTAAACCAATAGGAACCTCCATAAATACTTTTTTTTGGAAAATCCAGGGGCCCACTTTAAATAATCAAGTAATTTCTAATTTATAAATACCCTTATGCATATTCCTCTAAAATTTTCATAACTATACTGTTTCATGAAACTAAAGGCGAATGAAAATTCTGTATTACATTCATTCCTTATTCTATTTTGCTAAGTTAACCGTATTTTCATGAAACAGACCCCATAAGTACCTGTAGAATGTTGAAATTCTGTTTCCTGTAGCCATTGGCCTAAAATGACGTCATTTAATCGAGGTTCTTATCGAATTAGCTGTCCTTAGGGGCATATTTTTACAAAAATGTTGATTGAGTTTTCAAAAACTTGAAAATTCCTATCGTTGACTATACATTTGGGAGAGTATATGAGTGAGTATATGAAATGCATGATGAGAGTGGGTGGACCTGATAGAGGAGGGTGGTGATGGAGGAAGGTCTACATACCTTGTGTTGGTGGAGGAGGGATTGCGTGTGGTGGAGGCATAGTATTCTCTGGCCAAATGGGGAGGGGCCGTCACGGGTCTAAAGCCTACGAAATGAACAATGCAAATTCAGAGTGAGAAAAAACTCTTTATTTCCTTTAAATAGTTTACAAATAATTTATTATAATAATTTACCGGAACTGAAATAACTGGGTTCCCGGAAATGTTTCCGCCCCGCCTTGTTGATCAGGTGAGGTCGATTCCGGAAGTACTCCAGCGTTTCGTACTCTGCCTCCGACGGACTCACCGTCGACGTCGTCACTGCCTGCGGCATCGCCACAAACCCTCCAGGAACTGCTGCCAAAATAGACGAGTACACCGGCCGATTGTCACTGCTCGAAAACGTTTCGTCATGGAACGGATTCTCACTCGAAAGCGCCGTCGTCAACGAACTCAAAGAAGTGATTCCCTTGTGGAACAGAGACGGAATGTTCGAGGCCGCGTCTTTCAGAGAATCCACAAAAGTCGATGCTCCGAACGAAACTTTCTTCTGAGGAGAATCCGTCGTCACTGCTGGTGGCTGCAGCATCGTCATTCCGTTGTTACTCTGTCCAAACACACATACAAAAATTAGATCTGCTTTTTTTCACATTTGGGTTATTATACGCATGGAAAGCGAAAACTTTCTATTCGCAAATATTTGCTTGCATATCAATGTGGTTGCAATCAGTTTACAATTTTTTATTTAATACAGGTTTGGAAAGTAAGTTGCATCAACTCACAACAACAACAACAACAGAAAAGAAACTAATTTCTTCAATTAATTTTCGTATGGGGTTCTTGTTATCCAATGGCAATTATTTCGAGGTACAATTTTGCAAGTCGTAAAGTTATTGCACTTTGAGAATTCTACCCCTGATTATTTATTCGACGATTATTTAAGGACTACGGGATTCTGCAGGATATTTCCGTATTGGAAAAATTGTTTTCTATGAAAAGACTGAGAATATTACCTGTGAATATTTCTGTTGGTTGCTATAGTGACTGTTGAGAGAGGTCCATTGTTTTCTTGTGCTGGAGGCGGATTGTTGGAGGTCTTGGGGGGAAGGGGCCCCGAGCATGGGAGTTTCTGTGGTGAGACTGATGCTGCCAATGTCCATTCTGGGTGTGGTGAGAGAAATCTTGTTGACATCCGGTCTGTAGTTGTAGGTGATGTCGATGGTGTCTGCGATTCTGGAGTGGTCCTTGCTCTTCCGAGTCTTGCTGTTCTTGGCCTTGATTTCCTTCAGCAGTTGTTCCCACTTCCCACTCTCGCTCTTTTCCACCGACTCCTTCGATTCGGTTCCTTTGTGACGAACCACCACTTCTCCAGAAGAGGAAGAATTCTGTCCAGGCATCTGGAAGGGCATGGGCGTGGTCACCAAACTAGACTGTTGGTCAGCAGTGGCTTCTGCACCTTCCTGCTCCTCCTTGGTCAACACTTTTCCATAGATGCCCATTGGCACAAACATTTTGTTGAGTTTATAAGTGACCACGCGGGCATTTTGGGAGGACTCGGTGGGCGGGGCTTTGGTCACTTGCATGATCACCGGGTGGTACGGCTTCCGTTGCGAAGGGGGCACTGGAATTATTATCATCGAAGAATTCTTCTTTTCTTCCGCAGACGATTCTTCCGGAGACGTCTCCACGGCAACTTCTGCTGATGTTGTTGTCGTTGTCGCTGCAGTTGTTGTCGTCGTTGTTGTCAACACTTTCTTTGGGTGAAACTTTTTCTTGCTATTTTCCTGAATCTTTCCGATTTCTTGTTTGAGGGAACGGTTCTTGAAACTCGGTCTCTCGTTCCGAGCAGCAAACAAAGGACGCCGCGTCTTTGGCTTTTCAGTCGCACTCTCCTCTTCCTCCTCTGCGCAACAAATGCCAAGAATTTAAAATTAATTATTCAAAGATATGTTAAAGATAATTCACAAGAATATGAACCTTTTGCTGCTGCTGTGGGAGTTGTCGACGTTGTTCCAGTTTTCTTTCTGACGACTCTCCGTCTCAAAACGACTTGACCAGTAGATTGACCCGGAGTGTCCAATTGCTCTTTGCTCTTCCGGAATTCATTGGACTCGACGTACACGGAACTCTCGTCTCCAAACACTTCCACCACTGCAATTCAAACAACAATAACAATCACTATTTAATATTTCTATTCACAATCCTGAAAACTGTTGAAAAATTGACGAAATTTGGACAAATGTGCCAAAAATTGAATATTTCCTTGCACAGTGGCTAGAAATGCAGAAAAATGTGCGAAACTATAAAACTGCAACTTTTAATATTATTTCCATGCACTGATGTTAGAAATTTGGAAAAATGTGCCAAAATTATTGAAATTTCGAAAAAAGTGCCAAAAAGCGGAAAAGTGGAATTAGGTATAAAAATGTTTGAAAAAGTGGCATTACGTATTATGGTGGATAGGAGGAGAAGAGAGAGGAAAGGAAGAGACTTCATGGTGGTTGTTGGTCGTTGGACGTCTACGAAGAAACTGAAGAGGAAACGAATTTCCTCAGTAAAGTTCATCGGTGGTAAGTGGACCACGAACTCATTTCCCCTTCTGCGAAGACTCTGCTGCAAGTGCAAGTCCACTCAAGATCAGTGTCATCGAAAGCCACTCGACAACTTCACTTTTTGGGCACAAAACTTTCATTTCTTTTTGGTTTCGTTTGCGATCCCAACTAAACCTGATTCCTCCTCATCTTTCCTGACTCATCACTCACAATCACCCTCCAAAGAATTATCAATACACAATCTGGCATTACAGATCTTCACTTTTCAATACAATTAACCTTTTAACCACGTACACATATGCTCTTCACTTTTCAATCTCCTATCTCCCCTTGCAAAATTACATTTTTATAGCATACCAATCGCATGAATATTCAAATACGTCAAATAGTCATAGCAACCGTGTGTGCATACCATTGTTTGTAACAAATACTTAATTGTGAACGATTAAATGCCATATTGATTATGTAAATTAGACAGCAACCGCCATATATTAATGACCTAAATGATGAATAGAGATTTACCACGGTAACCCTGTTTGCAGAATTAGGAAAAGGTTGCCATACCAATTATTCGCTTTCAAATAATCATTATATGTCACATTTTTAATGAAAATTGATTACGGTGGAATAGATGCCAAATAATAATGGTACAAATTCTTCAACAAATTCATTTATTGCCAATTTATTCATGAAAATTGTAAAATACATGAATTTCCAATGAAAATAGGAAAATAACACAACTGTTCGCAATGAAAATTCAATAGTTGCAATATTTCCGCAATAAAAAGGATAATGAGTAATGAAAATGTAATAGAAAGGGTAAAAATAGTATAAAATGGTAAAAATTGAGTATGAATGGTAACACAGGTGAGTAGTATGAGGAATGGGTTGAGAAAGGGAGAGGTGAAAAAAGGTAAACAAAGGTGAGTTTGTTGTCCGGAGAGTGAAAAGTATGTGACCTGGTAACCCACGACAGAAAAATGCGTGCAGTGCAGAGGAAACCGGTTATTTGGACAGAAGTCGATTGACTCCACTCACACGGCCTCACTCAACAAACCAATTCACAACAATAACGATAAATAATGATGCGTACACAACTAGAGTAACCACTTCGTTCGTGTCTCACACAGTAACTGTACTCATGGCAACACGCATCTCCTCCTTATTATAATACTCTTCTGCTCACAAGGGAAACTTTATTAATTATTTCGAAATCCTAGCCAATTATTTTATTCGGTACTTTTACGGCCATTTAGTTTACTAATACAAAGTGCACTCCATTATCTTTATATAGGAACATCCTTTCCGTCCTACTATTCAAACATTCCTTATTATTGCTTTTCATTCACCTCCTCTACAATAACTTCTCACCTTTAGCGATACACTTTAAAAATCCAACTCGTTTTACATTCCTCCATTGCATCATTTATAGTCATTTCCATTCATAGCATAACCAACACGTACAAATCACGTTTTAAAACTATCAATCATGTCATAGTTTTCTTTTCTAAATCAATTAATTATTTCAATCTCATTTTCAAAATGAATGCCGTTCGTAGGACGGGTAAAAAATAGTTTTTCATTCTCAATGCTCCTATTTGCTAATTTCAATTTTATTTTCAAAATGAATGCCGTTCGTAGGACGGGTAAAAAATAGTTTTTCATTCTCAATGCTCCTATTTGCTAATTTCAATTTTATTTTCAAAATGAATGCCGTTCGTAGAACGGGTAAAAATTAGTTTTCATGTTTAATGAACTTATTTGCTTTAGATTGTTAAAAATGTATTATTTTCTTGTTATTCCTTGCGTAAAAAAGAATTTTAACTACTTTTTGTTGAAAATTGTAAAAAATTGCAAATATTGTAATAGAATGTTTATAAACTAAATAAAAAGAATTGGATACTTAAAATAATTACTGTAAATGTAATAAGGTGGTGTATTCGTGTGCGAATTTTGCATGTGAATTTGTGGACATGAATTTCTGTGTAGAAAATCGGACCTTGTAACTGAGAGGACCTGAAAAGAGTGCATTCACCTTGGTGTAATATAGACATGTAAATGTTCGTGGGTTGAGGGTGCAGGAGGAATAAATGCAAATGCAAAGTGAGTAGAGATAGATTTAAAGGGTTAATTGATTTTATTTGCGTTTCTGTTGGGAGGAAGAAGAAGATTTGCAAATCCGGAAATGGTGTCTCCCACGAATTCCGTCGCCTGTTGAATTCCCTTGAACATCCCCACCAGGAAATTCCCCGGCGCTGCTAAAATCACATCCAGCGGATTCTTCTCCACCTCCTCGGTCCTCTTTGGTTGAAAAAACGTCCACGGACGTCCAGTTGTCGTTGTCGTCGTCACGGTCACCGAATTCGGTTTTCTCGTGGACGGGAATGTCACAATTTCTATTTGGTTCGTTTGCACCAACCGAATATTTGTATTTTTCGGTGTTGTCGACGAAAAAGAAGGGGTTTCCGTGGTGGCCCTTGTCGTTGTCGTCGTTGAGACTTTTGTAGTTGTACTTGAGACTGTTGTGGTTGAGACTCTTGTAGTAGGAATAGGAGTTGTAGAAGTTGTTGTCGAAGAAGTAGTTGCAAAAGTTGTTGCTTCATTTTCCGTAGAAACTGGGAAAAGCGTTGTCTGCTCTCTATCGGCTGTTAGTTGAACTTGTTCCTCCACTTGTGTAGATGGCGCTGAGGAGGCGTTTTTGAAGGCCACGGAAGATTCCTCTGCAGCCGAAGAGAATATTTGTCCAAGAAGAGGCAAGAACGTTGTTGTGCTCCCAGACAAAGTCGAAGACGCTTCTTCCATCGTCTCAACCTCCGAAAACTCTTTTCCTCCTCCAATCTACCAAACAATTAAATTCTTTTCCAAACAGTTTAATAAATCCCCATGAAAACAAAAATTAAGGTATGATTATACTTTCAGATTCGTCCCATTGTTCCTTCTCTCCTCAGATTCAGATTCCTTGTCATTTCCATTTTCCAAATTCCTTGCTAAAATGCTACACCACAAATAACAATGCACACAATTGTAACCCCAGCAACACTAATAATAAAACACTTCACAAAACTGAAATTCAAGCCTTTCTTACGGGAATCTTTTAGCAGACTTGAGAATCCTGGGAATTCCTTCCACCTCCGCATCATTGGAGTCGTCTATGATAAAATTGGGTTTTCTCCTCAGAATCCTAACAAAGTAAGGACTGTTTGCCTTTTCTAATAATAATAATATGAGAAAGGAGGAATAATATTAGTTTGTTAGAAAGATGGCCCTAGTATCTAAAGGGTTAAAATGGTTAGTATTAATTACCGACAGGTTTGGGTCCTGGTAGTTTCGAATGGTTAGTTCTGACCCGGAGGTTCTTGTGAAGGTTGGCCGAGAGGTCGATTTCTTTGCTGGAGAGGGTGGTGAGCTGGAGAAGGTGGAGGAGGATGAGGAGCAGAAAGTGTGCGGTGTTCATGGTGGACCATTTGGGTGCAACTGTGGCTGATTAAGTGCCTGTGTGAGATTACCCCATCGCCATAAAGAAATAATAAATATATTGAGCGTGCGAAAGTGTGTGAAGATTTTCAGTCGACTGACTTCACTTTCATCACTCCAATTTGCAATCTGCAGTCTCTGTTAATCAGTGCGTCTTTCCTCGCACACTCTCTGTGCCAATTCCATTATTATCCCATTTCATTGCATTATTTCATTATCTCTTGCATTTATTCAGACAGTGACTATGACAACAGTTCACCCACCTTATCTCTATCAATAATAGAGTAATTGTAATAATTGCGGTAATTGATGATGAACAAGAATAATAAGAAGAGTGTCGTAATAATAAGCAGACAGTATTAGTATTAGTATTATAAGTAAGTAGTAATAGGAGAGGGGCAGAGTGTGGGGCAAGGTGAGATAGGGGTGGGGAGGGGAGGGGGAGGAGGAGGGGTGGGGTGTGTGGATAAACAGCTGGCCTACATCCACCTCGAAGAGAAGACAACAAACAAGATTGAGAAGTACGTCAGCATTGGCCAAGGGGTAACGAAGTGAAGGAGAACAGGATGTGCCATATAATACCAAGGAGTATAGATATATATGGCTATAAGGTAGACTAGTGGAGTAGAGTGGAGAGAGAGAGAAGAGATTACGTAGTTGCACTCAGTTTCACATCCTTCTCCAATTCCAAAGTTCCAACATTTCCAATTCAACACTTTTCTTTCGTTGTCCACGCATATCGCACCGTCCTCTCCACCTCGTCGTCTCCTCCGCCTCCTGTCTCCTCCGCCAACCTCCGATGACTCTCAACAGGTCCTGACCACCCACAAAAGTCACCTCCAATGTCAACCAAATAAATTGCAAGTAAGTTTCAATGACCATTAGGGCCATGGAGAGTGAGAGGACCATCAAGAAGGCCACGCAGGACTCGGAGGACTCCTCTTACGACTCGGACTGCGAGGTCTCTGACGGAACCACACACTACGATGTATCCAGAACCGTCTCCGACACTCTCGGACAGGAGTTTGCTGAATATGTCACTCTCCAGTCACAAGCAGTGAGTCCATTATCATTTATTAAATTTATTAAATTTATTCTATTTATTTATTGAAATTTATTGAATTTATTACATTTATTGCATTTATTTTGTGAAATTTAGTGGAATTATTTATTTATTTGGTGGATTTGTTTATTTTTTGCAGAACGATGTCGATTATTTAAATCGACTGGAGTTTGCCAAGAAATTGGGTTACACAGAGTCCCAAGTCAAAATCGCTCTCACCAAACTGGGAAACAGTCCCCCTAATAATGAACTCTTAAACGAATGTGAGCATTTTCTACAATTTTATATTCTCTCTAAATTCATCTTCTTTGTGGACAAAATTGTTTATTAGAATTTGTTTTGGTTTCCGTAGTGATATTGCTGGATTCTTCCTCCGGTACCCCTAACGACTTTGACGAACCCTCCGCACCCGCCCTCCTCCCACAAACAAATAAACTCAGGCACATTGTCATCGATGGCTCTAACGTCGCCATGAGGTAATTAATACATTTATTATTCCATTTCCATGGAAACGAGTATTAGTTTGTTTATTGTAGTGCCTTTGAAATATGTTTATTTAATTTAATTTGTTTTGCTGTCATGGAACCGGATGTTAATTAGTTTATTTGTTTACTGTAGTCATGGAAACAACAAGACATTTTCATGTCGTGGTATACAATTGGCTGTCGAGTACTTCAAGTCACGTGGTCACAAAGAAATTACAGTTTTTGTTCCCCTCTACCGCAAAGAGACACCCAAACCGGATGACCCTGTTTCAGGTACTACAAATTAGCATACTTTGTCATATTGTAGTATTTATTAGCATATTTTGGCATATATTTTTAGTATTTATTAGTATGTATATTTTAATGGCATAATTTCTGTTTTCAGATCAGGAGATTTTAGGAGAGTTGGAAAAGACGGGTGTTTTGGTGTACACGCCCTCTCGACAAGTAAACAACCGGAGACTAATTTGCTATGACGACAGATACGTCCTCAAGTTGGCGGTGGACGTGGACGGGATTGTGGTGTCCAATGACAACTACCGGGACTTGACCGTTGAGAGTGGCGACTTTAAAAGGGTCATCGAAGAAAGAATCCTCATGTACTCCTTTGTTAACGACCGGTAAGTCCATTCTCCCTAATTTCTCCATAAATTTCATTGTCACCATAGCAACCCCTAAAATTTTTGTTTTTTAGGTTTATGCCTCCGGAGGATCCTCTGGGTCGGAACGGCCCGACGCTGGACCAGTTCTTGTCTACTACGCCGATAACGACGGCGCCTCCGTGTCCCTACGGTCGGAAGTGCACTTACGGTCAAAAGTGCAAATATTACCACGTGACCCAGCAAAAGTCGATAACGGAGACGTTGAGGAAGGCGGCGGCGGCCAAGACACAGTCGGTCCCCATCAGCAAGTCGCAGCAGCCGCAGCCAATCCCCATTTCTCGAACCAAGTCGGCCGTGGTGCCCATGGAGTCCTCCGGAGCAGCAGCCGGTTCTTCTTCCTCCTCCTCCTCCACCTCCTCCGCCTTCGGCGTTGGGGGCGGGGCTTCGTCTTTGAATCCTCACCGGAAGTTGCAGCGGCAGCTGAGCATCAACCCGGTGAGCGACCCGCGGATCAACTACTTGAGTCCGTTTCCAGGGAACCCGGGTCTGGGGGAGGTGTGGTCGCCGCCAGATGACTCGCGCATGCGCATGTTCTACCACCTCAGCGCCATCTTCCCCGAAGCACAAGTGAGACACGTGATGAGTTTGTACCCCGAAGAGAACGACAGCCAATTCATTTGTCGAGCCATCGTCAACATTTTTAAATAACTCTTTTCTTTCGCGCACAGCGCTGCGCGCTCGATTTCCGCATGCGCTAATCTTTGCAAATGCGCATGCGAAAATGTCTTGTAACTGCTCATGCAGTAAATTAATAAAGTATTTTATTTTCCATTTTCAAATCAATTTCTCAATCACTCTATGCATTTACTAAATGGGTTAATTGTTCATACCAAGGTAGTTATTAGAGGCATTTCATAATAATTATCATAAGGTATGCCCATATCATTGGGACGCATAATAAATCTGTGGTGATTAGAATGAATGAAGAGATAAGATGAATGTTGGTGGAAAGTAGGAAAGCGGATGTAGAAAGAAGAAGAATGTGGATGGACGAGGAATTTTGGCGCGTGAATTCGCAGAGTGTAAAGAAATAATAAACCAACACCCAGAAGAAGAAGAAGAAGCGATGGCTGGAGGAGGGGCGGCAAGAAGTTGACATCATGGAGGAGAACTATTTATACCCCGATTCCTCCGAGGGGTGTCCGCCTTCCATTTCCTACCCGCTCATCAACACCTCCCTCATCAGAAACCCTAACATCACCTCATGGCTCTTCAACAACAACCTCTTCACTGACTTTACCGTAACAACAACCTTGATTTATTATTTATTGACATGACAACTACTGACAACTCACTTTTGTCAATTATTGACAACAATAATAATTGATAATTATTTATTTCTTTACAGCCCCTGCACCACATTTACTTTCAAGTGGCCAACTGCACGATCCTCCTGTTCTTCCTCCTCAACGCCCTCAAGAAGTCGGTGGCCACCAAGGTGTTTGGACTGCTGTACTCGCTGTTCAACGTCCTCTGGGGCTACTTCGTCATCAAGAGTCTCGACTGCATCTTTTACAACGCACTCATCTTTGTCATCTGCTCTCTCGCCATTTTATACAAACTTTTTGCCTTCATTTACGGATTCTGCCACGGGGGATTCGGCAGGGACGTCGAACAGGTACTGACAACCCTCCACTTATTTCAAATATATGTATTATATTAATATTTTCTTTTCCTTTTAAGGTATATCGGAAGTTGTTTGAGCCTTTGCAAGTGAGTCGACGCCAATTTAGTCGCGTTCTGAGTTGCAAACGAACGACGTCGAATCTTCGTCATGGAGAAAATTACGCCGTTGAGAAATCGACAAGGGTTGACAGTTTGTCGCTACTTCTCAATGGAAAGTAATAAAGTCACAAATAATATTATGCAAACACCTTGGTGCAATACTAATTGGGAAATGATTTATTTGGTAGATTGTTGGTGTCACAACAAGGTCGGCCTCTTCACATAATTCTTCCGCATCAGTTTGTGGACTCTCCAGAGTACTTTGGGGTCTCCACAGATGAACTCTTTCAAGTTACCATTACGGCCGTTGAAGAAAGCAAATTGCTTGTCTGGCATCGGTAAACAATTATTTATGTATTTTTTATGCGTTTAAAGAAATAAATGTCACGTGTTAACGGGAATTTGATTATTAGGGACAAATTGAGACTCACGATAATGAGTGACGAATTCCTGCGTGTCATGTTTGATCATGTGATTGGTAGAGACGTCGTCCGAAAACTTATCCAGGTAATTATTGTATGACTGTTATTTTGGAATGGGGTACCTTGTAAGGGAATGAATGTAATATGTATGTACCTTGGAAGGTGTCTGATTCTGTGAACATTACGAACGGCTATTACCTGCCGACGACAGCAGCAACCTCGAAAGACGTCCACAACAATGACTCGAGTTTTTGTCCAGAAGACGAGCCAATGCTGGAGAAGAATGACGAATCTCAATTCGAAAGTAACTTTCACTACTAACTAATGTAGACTAAAAATACTAACGGTTCTATGGTGAGGTTGAAGGGACTAACGAAACTAATTGTTAAAGGCACTGAAATTTGGTCGCTGACGAAAATCGCTGAAGAAGAAACTCCAGTTTGATTGTTACCTTCGTGAGTGCCAAAACTGTAACTCATTTCTAGTCTTTTTATGTGACTCTTTCCCACTTTTTTTATCTTTTACGTCGGCAAATAATAAAACATTTACAATTCGCATTTCACTCTCATCTCATACTTTATTATACACACATCATTTAATTTAATTTCATACATACATATTTATTTATTTATTTATTTATTTTATTGACGGTCCCTACGAGCTTTCGCCCATGGACCCAAACATGTATACTTACATACAAACATAAACTTGTAAAATTTTGCCCCCCTGCAGAGGCTCTCTTTGCTATAGGCAACCTAGGCGGGCGCCTAGGGCCCCGTGCCTTCAAAGGCCCCGCGGCAGCAGAAACCGACAAAAATTCTTCATACTTCTACGTAATTTAACAAAAAAACTTGAAAAATTTTCGGCCTTTGCGGGCCGAATTCACTGTTTCTCAAAATTCATTGCATTTCTACATCATTTTGGCACCAAAACTGAAAAAAATTTTAGGCCCTTGCGGAACGAACCCCAATTTACACTTTTTTGCCTAGGGCCCCGCGTTTTCTAAGAGAGCCTCTGCCCCCCTGAATCGCAGTTCAGGAAAGGACTTTACTCTAATACAAAATTTTTCTCCTACCTGTTTTTCCTCTCAGCCGAGTGGTCCACACCACTCTAAGCTAAAAGTCCTAATTGCTAATTGTAATTCATACATACATATGCTGCATTACAGAACGGTTTGTCTCGAGGAGTATATAAATTGTAATGAGTCTTTTTTATTTCGATTTCTTAATTTCGTGAAAAGAATTAATTAAATCTTCCTGTCACACTGTATTAAATCATTTGTAAATATCTCAGATTTATTGTTTATCATTCCTATGCTAAAATTCTGAGAAAACATTGACATCAAGGCAATTTTTTATCAGGTGGGTCCAAATGAGGATAAAACATAGGGTGTTGAACTTTGATGTGGGACTGTGAACCCACCTGATAAATCGTTCATTTACATTGATTCATACACAAATAGTAACAAGAAATGAATTGATTAATATGGCACATGAGTATATTCCAATATTGTTATAGCGTGGCTTTATCATGATAAGGTGAAATGAGTGCAGACAAGATAAAGAACAAAATGGCCGACTAATAGACAACGTAATAACTACCGCACCTGTTAATAACAATTTTAGAGGCTTTTTATTAATCGCTAATTATTTGAAAAAATTTCTGGTCGATTAAAAAAATACATGATAGAAATTATACGGTAATGGTCAAAGTGGGAGTAAAAGTCAAATTGAATAGATTGTATAATAATGCAACGTCAACGGATTAGAAAGGTAAAGGCTACAGGGGGCGGAATCGGTGTACAAAACAACTTTTTCTCGAAACCCACAGCTGACGGTAATTATTTGTAATTTTTATGAAATCATAGCAAAGAATAAATTAAAAATTATTTGGCTTATTTCACGATGTTTTCACAACAAATTTCTAGCTGCCAGTGTTTTGCAAACATTTTCAAAATTGTGATATAACAAACTGGCAGCTATGAAACCAGTTTTAAGTACCAAGTAGCCACCTATCGCATATTTGAAGAACCTTGGTATATTTCAAATTTGTATGCAGGAAAAAGAAGAAGGAACCTGCTAAAGCAAATTTGGTGGCCTGAAAAAAAGCGTTTAATTGAATCTTTGCATGAAAGAAGAATTGGTAACAAATTGTTGGTAGAGGAATTGCATGATAGACTGAAGAAAGACAAAAACCGAATGGTGGTGATAACTGAGTCTTCTGCTGCTTCGAAAGTGACCGGAATGGGAGGAGTGGGGAAGACTTTGACAGTCACTTGGTATGCACACATATACGAACAGGAATATGACCACGTGCTCTGGATGGATTGTGGAGAAGGAAGTCTCCTCACTTCTTTTAAATCATTGACAAGGGACTTGGAAATTAAAGATAGAAATGAATTAACTGACGTTGAAGACTTTGCCAGGAAGAGCTACAGAGAATTGATGCAATTTAAATGTCTCTGGATATTCGATAATGTTGAAAACTACAAAGGTGAGGGAGGAATGATAAAAGTCCTTCCGAAGTACCAAGAAAAGTTTTTCTGCTTGATTACGTCACGAAGTGGAGAGTGGGGAGTTAAGAACATTGGCTACGGAAAGATATCTGATCTGCAACTCGACATTTCCACAGAACAAGAAAGCATCGATTTCTTTGAGGATAATTTCACAACGGAAATAAAGTACACGGAATTCCAGCTGAAGGAATTGAGTCGTTTGTTGGTCCCCTTGGCCATGCAATTGGCCGTTGCAGCCATTAATGAAAGGAAAATTGGTTTGCAGAATTACATTGAAAAGACATCATTAGAAGATATTGAGAATATTGTGGATGAGGAATTCGACGCCTATGAAAAGACAATCAATGCCTGTGTCAAGGTCACTTTGGATGTTCTGGAAAAAGAAGAAAATGGAATTGTGGCCAGAAACATTTTGGCAATTTGTGGATACATTCGACCAGATGCCATTCCGAAAGAGTTTTTTCAAGCGGTTTTGAACATTGACGATGAGGAATTCAATTCAGCAATGAAATTGTTAACACAATATTCATTAATCGAGCAAGAAACAAAAATTATTAATGGAGGGAAACAGCAACAACTGTTCAGCATCCATCGACTGCTACAACAAGTCATTCGACACAACGGAAGAGATACGGAGAAAGACACGTTGAAGAAGATTCTCGGTTGCGACGGATTCCTCGACTACAAATTAATTCCCTTTACGAAATATGCAAGTGAAGAACTGAGAAAGGAATTCCCAAAAGTAAGAGCAGAATTGGTGGATCAACAACAATTAAAGAGATTGGTCAGCGAAAAAAGATTTTATGAGTCTGTAGAGTTGGCCAAACTGATTGATAGCGAACTGACTAAACATTCAACTAAATTGAATTATTCGATTTGTCTGGAGAAGAACGGACAGCTGGAAGATGGAGTCATAATTATGGAGCAATTATATCAGCAAGAAATCAAAGAAGAAATCAATTATTTCAATAGTGTAGAAGTGGGACTGTTGATGTTGGAAAAAGAAGTGTCAAAAGAATTGGTTGGAGGTCACTTGTTGGCTTATATGAGGTGGATGAAGTGCATTTGGATCTCCTCCCATCAACTGCCACAACTATCCGAATAGAAAACAGCTATGACGGTACAAGAATAACCGGTGGACTGAGTCATTTGGATAAACTCATTCTCCATGAATTCTCTTTGCAGGAAGTGCAGGAAATGTTGCCTCACTTCCACTCTAAACAACTTGTCCTTTATTATCCATACAAACCAGTTGATTTGATTCCGTTGATGGACAACCAAAGACTAACACAACTGACAATTGCTATCGGAAGAGTTGGTTGGAAAGAGGAGAACTTCAAGGCTTCCCTTCTCTCCAAACAAGTGGACACACAATCAGATTATTATTTATTCCATGGAGGCACAGGAAAGGCCATTCAAGAGAAAGACTTTGAGGAGTTACACAAAGACATTTATGAACTGTAATGTCTTACTGAAGCCATGTTGGATATCAACATTTTGTCACAAAATTTTATAAAAATGTCAGCTTTCTAGGGAAATTGCTAACTTAAGTTTATTTTCTCTCCTATTTTATAATCACTGACTTTTTATCAAGTAAACCAAGGTGGTCTCTAAGGTAACATGGCTTGGTAAGGATGAGGTGGTGGAGGTTCAAAAATCTTCATAATAGGCTACGGGACGGTTTTGCAGAGTTTTAATCAGCTACGGGACGAGAATATTCAACGAATTTCTTGGTTGCCTCGTTACTGTCCCGTAGCCTATTTTGCAGACCCACTGTAAAAAGCAATGTAAAAAGGTTCCAATCTTCACCACCTCTATACCCATCACGTAACCTTAGAGACACCTTGAAGTAAACCAAATGGTGGCAAATGGCATTAATTAGTGGAAATAGGAAATATATTTTCAAGGTTTGCAATGGAGTTGGCATGGATTACGCAATTAGTGGTTGTTGTGAGTTTAATTGGCCTGCGGCAGAGTTACGAAAGGAGAAGAAAGGGTGGATTACAAAACGGTAGACAAAAGAGCGTCTTCACGAAGAAGTGAAATTCCGTGGATGAAACTCTCACTCGGAGCGACAAAGAGGACGAGTTTCGATTTCTACGTCCCACGCGTCTCTGCCATCCTTCCCTTGTCTTTGCCCACACTCCGTGACCAAATCCATTCTTCCGATTCTTCTCACTCCTAACTAGTGCACTATAAAAGCCCCGACGGCCCCAACACAAACACACATTACTTGCAGCCACCACAACAGCAGCAACAACAACTAAATCATGAAGTCCGCTTTCGCTTCTGCTATCCTCCTCGCCCTCGGTAACCAAAATAACTCTTTTTCTATTCTAAATTTCCAAAAACTTGTAAAAAAACGAGTGAAGTGTGCAAAAAGACAATAAAATGAGTATTTTTGCAGTTGCGACGGCTTTGGCCACGGAAGAACCGAAAAAGACTAGTAATGCAAAAGGGGAAGAGTCTGCTGACGGAGGAAAGCGTGACAAGAGAGGTTTCGGAGGTGGTGGTGGCTACGGAGGCGGTGGCGGCGGCGGCGGCGGATACGGATACGGAGGAGGAGTCGGAGGAGCCGCTGCTATCGCCCAGCAAGCCGCCAACCAAGCCAAGGCTGCTCAAGCCGCACAAGGAGCTGCAGGTAAACTAATATGCAAATTGTCCTCAAAATATGCAAATTATTTTCAAAATATGCAAATTATCCTCAAAATATGCAAATTATCCTCAAAATATGCAAATTATCCTCAAAATATGTAAATTATCCTCAAAATATGTTAATTATTCATAAAATATTCAAATTATCCACAAAATATGCAAATTAGCCGTAAAATATGCAAACTATTCATAAAATACGCAAATTAGCTACAAAATATGTAAATTATCAATAAAATATGCAAATTAGCCAATTTTATTTTTCATTTCCAGCTTACCAAGCTGCCCAGCAAGCGTCCGCCACTCTCGCCGCCCAAGCCAGTCAGGCCGCTCAGGTTCGAAAACCCCTTTTAAACTCATAAAGTAACATATGCAACGGTTATTATGTTTTTTTTGTCTTTTTTAGCAAGCTCAAGCCGTTGTAGCCGCCAAACAGGCACAAGCAGCTCAAATCACACAGGTACATTTCATTAATTACCTTATTCAATCCACTTTGATTCACTAAATGCAGAGTTTTTATTTCGTAGGCCGCCCAAGCTGCCCAGGCAGCCGCCCAAAGTGAAGCCACACTTGCTGCCCAAGTTTCTCAAGGTAATTAAAACTACTCAAAAGCAGTTTTCTTAGCCCTCCCATTAATTTTCAAAAGACTAAACTAAAATTGATTGATTGCAGCCACACAAGCCGTAGAGTCAACGAAAGTACAGGCAGTGCAACAAGCGCAGGCGCTGGCCTCTGCAGCGCAGGCCGCGCAAAATCACGCGGCACAAGCCGCCGCTGCTCTTCAGGCGGTTCAGGCCGTGCAAGCCGCCCAAGCCCAGATGGCTTATCAAGCTCAACAGAACGCTCAGGCTCTTGCAGCCAAGCAACAAGCGTCTCTTGCAGATTTGGCTGCTGCACAGGCGGCCGCCAACAAAGCCTCTTCCGCAGCAGCCTCCGCACAGGCCAACATTCGTGGCTACGGATCAGGGGGCCATTAGAACCTCTTCTTCTTAGTATTGTTCATGTGATAAATCAACTGGCTAAATAAATGCAATTTATATTTATCAAACCTTAACTTTTCATTATTCAACCCAAGGAGTGTAAGCTTTTCCCTGACTCCCCTTTGGTGCTCATTTTGTCCCTTATAAATTTTTCTGTTAAAAATAATGCCATTGAGGCCTCCCTTATGAAAGACAAAGTTTATACTCCTTGGTTTACCCGAAACAACCCTCGATCATTGCGTAATCAACTACAAAATATACGAAAGTTGCAAAATATTGCACAATTTCTCGATTTATCACTGCATGACGTAATTTATGAATAGTCCCTAGGAACAATGGAGTTGTATTTCGTAACTGATAGCTATTGTACTTATGGATGATGGTATTTGGAATGAATCTTTAGAATTTGTTTTTAGAAATGAGTATGATGGTACCTGGTGAGGTAATGTATGGATGCACCTTGAATGTTCGTAATGATAAAAGAAAAGGAGAGTTGATTTCGGAATGTTAGTGATAATTTAATTCTGCGATAAAAGAAAGGTCTCTGTGAAGAATAAAAAAGCAAGTCTATGAGTTAAAAGTCGTCGAGGATTGCGAGATCTTCGAGTCGCTGCTGCAGATAAGAACCCATGGTGTCGAACACGTACGAGAAGTAAGACTTCACGTCTACGCTCTCCTTTGCCGAACGAACCAGGAATGCATGCTGAAGTAAACGGCTGTACTTGGGTCGCTGCAACTCGTCCTTTATCAAACTAAAATACAAACAAAAGGAATTATCTCCATGGCAACCCACAAATAATCGTTATTTCCATGGTAATAAACACAAATCATTATTATCTCCAAAGAAACAAACAAATATCAATATTATCTCCAAAGAAACAAACAAATATCAATATTATCTCTATAGAAACAAACAAAAATTAGTATTATCTCCATGGAAACCAATATGATTAGCACAATTAATTAATTAATTGTACCAGGTATTGACGAAAGAGACAATCTCGCTGGAGAAGGTCACTCCGTTCATGGAAGGAAGGAGCTGCGGCGGGTCGCCTTGCACCACTTGACACAATTGCTCGAAAATCGAGTTCCACTTGGGGTACGGAAAGGTCCCCGTTGATATTTCATACAGGGTGATCCCCAAGGACCACACGTCAGAACGAATGTCGTACCCACGCGCTGAAATTCAAAACCATTTTTTAAATCCGAATTCTTTGAAAGAAGAAAAAATTTTTTAAAATGGTGAAAATTTACGGGCGCCGAAATCGATTCTTTCTGGAGCCATGTAGGGACGGCAGCCAGCGTCCCTGGATTGTGCGATGGAATCGACGAGTTGTCCAGAAATGCCAAAGTCGCACAATTTGATGTTTCCCTGTCTGTCCAGGAGAATGTTGGACGGTTTGACGTCCCTGTGGATGATTCTCAGCTGCTCCTTCAAATAACTCAGCGCCTGCACCGTCTATATCCACCACAAAAACAAATTTGTTTATTGTTACATTTCTCTGTAGCATAAGACATAAGATACAATAAGAGGAGGGACTTACGGCGAGGGCGATTTGTCCAATTACATTTTCCGGCATGCGTTGATTCATCTTTTTGTAGACGTATTTGTAGAACTGCTCCAGACTCGAGTCCATAAGCTCCATGCAAATCCAACAGTCCCCCTCCTTGAAAACCGCCCCATAAAACTTGACGATGAACGGACATGCGTTCGATTTCATTACCACCTACAACAATCACTTAATTTTATTACTAATATTTTTACCCGTTCTACGAACGGTGGAAATCTAAAGCCATTTCTATTTAAAATATTATCATCTTAGCAACAGTAATTTTGTTACTAGTCTTTTTACTCGTTCTATGAACGGTGGATTTCCACATATTAATAATTTTGCAAAAAATAAAATATCACTATATCAACGGTAAACTTTGAAAACTAATTGCAAATAAATATTTTCCTACCTCAAGGTCCATCATAAGTTTTTTCTGTTCTCTTTCGTCCACTGTGCACCGGATTCTCTGGAATAATGAAAGAGTAAATTGTTAATTGGTTGTCATGGAAACTAAATAACTACAATTTCATACTTTGACGGCGATATTGGTAGAGGATTTGCTGTGGAGCATTTTGTTGACAGTGCCATAGGCTCCTCTTCCAATTTCCCCGAAATCTTCCAAATCTTCAGCAGTAAAGTCAAAAGTCAATTCTGGAGAAATTTTCAACTTGCCCGAGCTCTGGAGTCCGGAATTGGCTCGGAATTGGTCACTGGAGGAAAAAGAATATTATAATTTATTGTTTGTTGTGTGGAGAATTAATTACTAACTTACATCTGACTAGTGGCGGCTGGGGTGGTGTTGACAGTTTTAGGGACAATTTTGAGTGGGAGCGGAGCTGGAGTGACGGACTGTGACGAAGTGGCCGGAGGATTTGCGGTCGTCCCCGCAAAGACGGCCATCGGCTCAAAATTCAAACGAAGGTTTCTTTTACCTGCAGAAAAGAGACATTTTAATATGGATAATTTTGACAGTTGTGATGGAGATAGAGATTGATTACTGATTGCGGGTTGTCCATTGGCATCTTCAGCACCGGCACTCAAATTGCTGCTATTACTGCTGCTGCTACTGAAGCAATTTTGATTCATTTTTTAAAAATGCCAAAAGATTTGCTGGAGAAAAGTTATTCCATCTGATGATGTCCAGCGACCATTTTACACATTTGCATTCCCGGCGGCTAGTCCCGAGTCGCCCTCAGTCTCATCATTCATCACTCTATGACTTTTTCATCTCTACAGCAACCACACATAAAACTCTTTCCTTATTATTCTCACCGCACACAACAACAAACAAAGCGAAACAAAGCCAATGAAAACAATAAACAAAGAAAACGAGTTTTTATCTCTCTTGGGAAAATCATTGCACATTTTGCATAAAATTAGCGGTAATTGAGTAGTTGGTGTTTTTGGTGATTTGTGGGTGGAGACGTTGGTTGATTTTATCCGGAGTGGCATTAATTAGGGTTAGTTAAAAGTGGTGGATTGGCGCATGGAGTTGGGCTGGGAGAGAATGACGCAGAAGTAAAATCAGCTGACGATCGATTGAATGTTGCACTTGCATTTTCTTCCGTGGATAAAAACATGAATTTTCAAAGATGGGCAAAAATTTGAGTTCTCTGGGGCATGTTTTCCAACCTGGAGCTCATTCCCATCACCAAAGGGTCTCCGACGTCACCAAGTCACTCGTTTTCGAACTTTTCGACGTCCTGAGGGCCAACCCTAAAATCTCCACGCAGACCATCGAGGGACTTCTCTCCCAAATCCCCAAGGTAACTCATTTTTATCCCATTTTCTCATTTTCTTTTCATTTAATTTTTCATTTTGGGGATATTTTGTGCAGAATGAGAATATTCTGTTGGTGCTGGACCCGAACGACGGAAATTACAACCTGCTTCAAAAATGCGTGGGAATCAACAACCTGGAAATGGTCAAGTGGATTCTGAGTCGCCACCACCTGGACGTCAACCGGGGCGCTTGCTCTCTCCCCCTCCACATTGCCTGTGTCAGGGGATTCGAAGACATTGTCGATATTTTACTCAAAAATGGTGCTAGAACGGATGCAGAGGGAAGAATGTGTTGGCCAGGCCACCACAACGTCAATTGCGAAGAACGCTCTCAAAACTGTATGCAAAATTATTCTTTTATTTATTACCCATACAAAATAATTAATAAGCATTTTTATAATACAAAAGATTTTCGCAGTTTTATCATGCTCAAAAAATGTTTTTGACTTCTTTACAATTTATTACACGAATCTCCATGCAGTTCCAAGGATTACGCAATTTATATTATGCTTGACTTTATTTAATTTTGAAAATTGGGTATTTTCCAGTGAGGCGACCTGTAAAGACAGAGAGAGTGAAAATACCTTGGCATGATTTCTAAATCGGATAGATGAGAGTGACTAATAAGTTAAAATTGATGATTGATTAGTGATGAGTGAGGATCTCCAGCATCACAGCCACAATGGACAACTGGAACGCTGCTGTTCGGATAAACTCCAAAACGCTGTTTACTACGCTATCGACGGAGACCAACCGGATATTGTTGATATGCTGACTCAAAGGGGGGACGAACCTTGGTTGCCATGGTAATACATAAATTAAATAATAATATTTAATTAACAGAGTAGTTAATTTGGGGAATATGTTGATAATAAAGGCACCAAAAGAGGCCATTACTGCACATTGCTTGTGAAAGAGGGGCGTGGCATTGTGTCCAGTATCTGATTGGCGAGAGAAACGAGGAAATCAATTTGTGCTACGACGAGTACTACCCCGTCCACCAGGTCACCTAATATTTCCTTTGTTGTCTTCATCTACCTTGGGTTCACATTACTTCCTTATATTTATGCTTATTAAAAATGTTTTGTAAATAGGCTGTTCTTCATGACGTGAAATTCATTGAAAAATTGTTAAATTCGGGTGCGGTTGCAACGGTTCGGACTGCCACCCAACAAATGACGGTTTTACACGTGTTGTTCCTCATCGGGAAGAAATCGGCGGACGACGCCCTCATCTCCACAAAGTTACTCCTGGAACACGGACTCAAAGAACTCATCAACGAACCCGACTCACTCGGTAATCAAATCCCATATGGAAAAGAGTTGCAATTAATAATAGAGGGTTAAATAAATGTATAAAATTGGGTAATAATTTGACTGTTTAGGAAACACGCCCCTCCACGCCCTCATCGTCAGGTGATTTTCTACAATTAACCCGCCCTTCATAAGCAACTCTTGTGTATTAAATTGTAATATTTAATTAGATATGCTTTGGAGGAATCCCGCCTGGGTCTTTACCAAGACTACATTCCATGGACAAAGTACGAAGTTTTTCATTTTTTTGATAATTTCCTGAATTTTTTTAAATCTCAAAAAATGTAAAAACGTATTCTTTATTAATGTACGTTTTAGATGGGATATGTTACACATTATGCATTTTTTACTGAACAATGGAGCGAAAAAATCCATTAACCAACAAGGAAATTCTGCCTTGGCCTGTGTTCTGCGTAAGAAATATTTTTATTTGCAATTTTAAATGTTTTGACCGCGGTGATTAAATGAATGGAATTTAGGACACGTCCGAGATTGGGAGTTTCGCTACGAGTTATTGTCAATGCTACTCGAAGAAGGGGGCAACCCAAACATTGTTGGACGCGATGGTCAGCACATTTAGCAACCTTTTCCAAAATCATTTATTCATTTCGGTTGAAAGTGTAAATAAAATTATTTGAATTAGGGAGCGTTCCTCTGATGGTGTGCCTCGTTCCACTGATAAACAAAGACCTCCTTCATAAATTCACACACGGACAAAAGGTAACCATGACAACCATTCCCAAACTGCAAACCAAGGTGCCTAGACAACGTATTTTCTCTACCTAGGTGATGTCGTACTTCTTTTTATTAAAAGTGGAGTAGACCACAAAATAAAATGGGGACGAATATTTAATTCATTGAGTAGAATAACTCAATGGTTGAAAATATTACATATTCATCCCCCATTTGGGGTAGAATCCCTTTTAAAACAAAATATGGCATCACCTAGTGTCAGAGGTTGTCAAGGTATCTGAACGCAATTAGGAATTAAACTTTAATTTGAAAGTATGAATTCGACTCTGTATAGGTGTTTTACCTGAACTGCGTTCGAATTCTTCTGAAGTTTGGTGCTAATCCGAATTGCTCGTCGCGCACGCACCTCACTCCGTTGCACGTCCTCATGTTCGCAGCCGGAGAGTACATGGGACTCACGCAATCAGAAGAAAAAGACAACAGCTTCGGTTAGCAACTTACATTCGGTCTTTTCATCTTAGCATTTCTAATAAAATGTACCTACTTATTCATTCATTTCTATTTTACGCAGCTTTCATTCGGCAACTGTTGGGAGTTCTCCTACAAAATGGACTGGACCCCAATGTAAGCATATAATTAGCATTATTTATAGTAGACGTGTTACCATGTCAACGGAAATATTACGTATTGTATCATTTTTGCAAAAATATTAAATAATGTTTCTATGGTAGCAAAAACTTTGAAAATTGTTTCTAATGGTAACCAAAGTATTGAACAGTATGATGGTTCCATGGTTACAAAAATATTAAGTAATGAGATGGTGGTATGGTTGCAAAAATACTACATAATGAGGTGTAACCATGGCAACAAAAATAAAATGATAATGTGATGCCATGGTAGCACAAATATTAAACGGCAGTTATTTGGGGTTGTTACAGATTCGATTCTCCTCCCGGACGCAGCACATTTTATTGTCGTTGCTGGAATTGGTCCTTTCTGCCCGGAACCCGTCTGACTTGGACTATATCTACGATCTCTCACTTGTAAGTCAGACAACAGTAGTAATAATGTTAAAATCGTGGTTGTATTCCATTTAAAAAATGTTAATATTGTGTAGACGCTGATTCAATACGGTGCTGACCCCAATATAAACATTTGTCTCACGGAACCCATGATTTGCCACAGTCAGTCCAGTTTCTTCTTGAAGAAGTCCTCCAATAAGGTACTCTCACCCTATCCAGTAAATAAATACTAGTATTGGTGATTATCTCTGTACTAAGGTACTAATTAGAATATAATTTTTGGTTTATTGGAGGTGCTGTACTACTACATTCAATGGCTCTGCCGGAAAGAGCATTTGCTGTTGGACCCGGAGAAAAGATTTGTTCGACTTATTCGACTTTACTCGAACGTCATGGACCACAAGTAATGCTAAATAGGAATATTATTAATAGTGGGGGTATTCAGGGAAGTGAGTTTTTTGTAATAGCATTTGATTGTTGCCATAGAGACCTGTACAGCTGCATAAAGCTGGTGTACACGCAGTCGGCGATCGTGCCGGTTCGGACGTCGCTGTGTTTGGCGCTGAAGGAGTTGCAGAGTCGTCCGCGGAGTTTGCAGGCGCAGTGCCGTGTGGTGATTTTCAATTCCCTGAGGGGGGCCCCCGCCAAATTCATCAACAAACTGCCCCTCCCCCCCACCCTCGTCAAATATCTCCTCTCTTTCGACTGATCAATAAATCTAATCAAACTAAGCTTTCGTTTCTTTGCATCGCATTCTTTTCTCCAGGAGGTCACCCCAACCTATCCGTCTCCAAAGGGTCAAACCAACCACAATCCCTCTCTTTCTCCACAAACATCAATCCACTGCATGCTCTGCGCTCAAACTATATATTCCATTCCTTCTTCTTCTTCCTCCTTACTCCAATAACAACAGACGCAATTCCAGTCGTAATCCGAACCCGAACCGCAATCCGCACCTCCATAACAATGATTTTTGTCTTTTTGTACGAATTACCCAATTAAAAGGGTTAAATATATTATTTTATCGTGGTGTAGAGCAGTTGCCATGGAAACATTAATTTTACCGGCCAGTAAAAATTATATTTTCCTCCTCACCATTAAAAAGGGTTAAACTAGTGTGAAATGCCATTATAAACGACTTTTTACGAGGCCCAAAAAACGTTTTTAGTGCAAATTGCAATAATGAAAAGTATCCAAGGTTACCAGAGAAAGAGTAAATTGGGTTTCGCATTTGTGCACGAGGATGAAAGTTTGTTGAAAAAGTATATTTTTAGAGGGACTATTAATTTAAGTGCGTTGCCAAGGTGTGTTGGCATAATTTAGCATAAATTTGAAATTTGAGTATATTTTGGCATATTTTCAAAAAAAGAGCAGAAAGTGGTTAGAACTGGTTTGCGTCTCTATAGAGTTGAGTGGAGCAGGATATGTTGTAATAGAGTTGTGTGTGTTGGTAGTGGAGTAATGGATTTGAGGAGGAAAGAGCTGGATTTCTTGGTACGCTGCGCTAAACACTCACTTTATACCGTATGCACAAACTGCTTCTCATTCGTCCTACAATACTTGTCTCTAGCACCTTTGCAAACTACGCGTACCTAACACTACAGTCACTCAGACTCAAAGTACAGAGACAGTTAAATATTGGCCATAATAATTTATAATGCACAAAGCTACGCTTTAGAGATACGATCGACTCTTTCCTCCGCAGCCTCACTCGACTCTCATCCTTCACACAATCTCTTCTATTTATACACAGTCCACTTAACCCTTTCCTTACCCAACAAATAATAAGCAATCAAGTCCCTCCTCTGGTCCTTTATATCAAAATTTCTCTTTTCCGTCTTTTTTAAATGCATTTCCAAAGTATTTAAATGTCCCTAAAAACATATGCAAAAAAGATTATGAGACACTTGTAACCGTAGCAACGAAATATTTTAATTTTTTCTGAACATTTTCTTAGAGAGCGATTTCCAAATAGTATGTCATTTTATAGTTTCAAAAAAAGTTGAGTAACGGTTGCCATGGCAACCGTACCGCATTTACATTGTTACCTAGGAAATTCTCACAACAAAGTAAGCGATTCCTGATTTGGTAATTGTTTTCTGAAAATTTGCTAGGGGAACAATATTCATAAATTACTTAAAATTTAGTTGAGTAACGGTTGCTATGACAACCGTACCGCATTTACATTGCTGATAGTTACCTAGGAAATTCTCATGTTGTCTTATCTCCGAAAGTAAGCGTATGGAATTTGCGAAAGTGTGCCGAAAGGGGTAAATGTGCATAATGTTGTATATTATGGTATCGTTCCCGTCTCTATTTGTGGGTAGGACATAAAATTGAAAAAGTTAGTTAGTTGTGAATTAGGATAAGATAAATGTACGTTGTTAGGGATTGGCTGGAGAGTATATAGATAAGAAGACTGTTAGCTGGATGGTTGGGGTGTGCTGAGACTGGAGTGGATGATGAATAGACTCTTCCTGGACGTAATAGTTATTTGTACGTCACAAGGAAGACTTGCTCGCGACGCATTAATTTCAATTTGTTAATTTCCCTTTAACTCTTATTGAAATGAGGTAACCCTTTGTGTCTAGTCACATCGCTTGATGCTCTCCTTTGGGTTGTCCGTCCGACTGCAGGCTCGTCCTCTCTAAATAGCACAGAGCAGAGAGTCCCCGAAGGAAAGAGTGGGTCGGTCCCCCAGAGAGGTGGTCCGTAGCCCTGTGACCCCCCTGGTGGACGGAAGATGTGAAAGAGTGTTGGAGAGAGCAGTCTGCTTTCTGCTGTCTTTCCTCACGTGTCTTCTGCACGTGCAAATCCCACAATTGCTGCGTAGTAAAACAAAACACTTGTTGCCATCGCCACCGACATCCAACAACCGCCCGGCAGTCCAATCCAACAACAATAACAACAACAATCTATACAGTGCTTGCAATAATTAACCAGAGAAATGGACTAGAAGAGTAGTTTCCATAGTGATAATAAGTGATTGGTGATTTTCGATGATGGAGTACCCCCTGCACCTCCCGGAGGACTTTGAGCCCCAAACCAGAGCCCGTTCCAACACGTGGCCCCTGCCCCGTCCAGAGGACAACAACAATAGTAATAGCAGTGGAACAAATGCTGGGGGCGGAAGCGGCGGCGGCGGCGGCGGGTTGGGTGCAGAGGGGGCGGAGGCCCTGGGCGCCCAAGGTCATCCGCTCCTGCCCAAGAAAACGACGTCTCGGAGGAATGCGTGGGGAAATATGTCCTACGCAGACCTGATCACACAAGCCATTGGCTCCAGTCAGGACAAACGACTCACCCTCAGTCAGATCTACGACTGGATGGTCACCAACGTTCCCTACTTCAAGGACAAGGGCGACTCCAACTCCAGTGCCGGATGGAAGGTTAGACATTTAAGATTTTTAAACCCTTGCAAATTCTATACTTCGGTTCAAGAATCTCAATTACGCATTTAATGGAGATTCCGAGTTTTACGACTCTGCACACAAACACACGGACAAACATGCACATTCTATAAGCACTAGTCATCATCATCAGCACCGTAGTAATATTAACGCAGACATAACATAAAAGAGACGACGATGAGAAATGAGACAACAAAAAAATAAGACCATTAAAATTTTACAACCGTCTGGACTTATTGTTGTTGCCGTCGTCTCTCCTTCCATCCGCATCTCTTTTCTTTGTCTTTGCCAAATTCGCACTTGACTCTGCAAAATTATTTTCCTTCCTCTGGGTCAATGCTCCTTCCTCTCCTCCTCCCCAATATTTAAGGTCCTCGATTCATCATATAATTATTACGGTAGTAGTGAGGGAGGGGAGTAGAAAAATGTTGAGGAGGGGGGCACTTGAGAAAGAGAAGAAAAGGGAAAGTGTTCGAGTCTCAGGTTGCCTCAATGGGAGAAGAATGAATGATTGTTGATGTAGTATGTATTATATTGTTGGTGGTGGTGTTGGTTGGTGGTGGTTGCTGGAGAAGAAGGATTTGTGGAGCAGTGCAGGAGTGAGCGATGATTTGTGTTAGGTAATGTGGGTCACGTGTGTGGCTGCTGATCGGTGCTGGAATGGTGATATGATACATAGCCAGCTCTAATATTCTGTTATGGTGGTGTTGCTATAGTGATCATAGGGAAGGAGAGTACGTACGTACGTACATTGGTGCTACTGCTAATATGCGAGTGGCGTAAAGAGTTACAGAACATTGCGGTTGACCCCCCTGTGACCTCATTGCCTATCTATCTCTATCTCTCTATTCTATATGTCTCTCTCTGTGCATATTCTATATAGTATTCTATATAGGAGTAATTTAAGTGTTGCCATAGAGAACCAGAGTCCAGTTATTAATAATTCTATTTGGGGCAGGTGATACAGTTAACTCATTAAGGCCTCTAATTAAGGGACTCTTTTCCAATATTTATTTATTTTATTGCATAGGGAAATGGAATACAGAATAGAATAGAGTATGAATATATAGCAAGAAGTGTAGAAGAAGGAGGTGGTTGGTGGAAACACACCTCTACTGTTGTATTGTATTGTATGTGCAGTTAGTAGTGTGTGCTTTGGCATATGTCGAGAGAGAGAAGAGAAGAGAGAAGTACATAGCGTTGTAACCTTGTAATCGGCAAGGTCGGGGTCAGAGCAGCAGGAGCGAGGAGCAACTCTCTTCTCCTCTCCATCGCTTTATCGCGACTCCTTCTTTTCATTTTCATATTGAATCCTCATCATCGAATTAACACAATCAATTAACTAAAGTAGCTCCTCTCTCAAGTCTCTCTCTCTACAATCCACATTCATATCACTTACAAACTCACAAGACAATTCCTAGGGGACTCTTTTACTATTCTATCCACTCTTATATATAGACACCTATAGACCTATTATATAGCTCTTCTATGTCTCTATAGGTATAAGACTGCAATAACTCGTCTTGTGTGTGTTGTCGGTGGTGGGGAAAGCCTTGGACTCTATAAATGAACGCAAGGCCGTTCCTCACTCACATCACACACACTTTACAACAACTCTCGGTACATCCATTCCATCCACTATTCCACTATTCCAAAGTACAGTTGTATGTAGAGTGGATAGTGGGAAATGGGAAATAAGGCGGAGGGATGATTTTCAATTAAGGAAATTTGGGAGACTGGGAAGTTGAGAGTTGGCATGTTTATCGGAGGAATTAGGAGGGCAAATGAAGTTAGGAGCTGACTGGAAATAAATTGGAATTAGGTGACACTTGCTAATTGGATTCCGAGAGGCGACCCATCCATCCTCATCTCCATTACCAGCCAATTACCAATTACCAATTGTTTTCCCAAATTGCCATGAGAACATCAAAACATTTGAATTTTTTAGTATTTTTATTCTCCCCTCCGTGTCTCTTTTCTCTTTCTCTCTCCAACTGATTGATCAGCCGACAAACCTAATTCTCCTTGACACATCATCCACGCTCCTTGAGACAAACTATTTATAGTAGCAAAAGGGTCCTCCACCACCAAGGAAAGGGAAAGCGAGTACCCTTATTACAACAACTCTCTCCTTCTCTTATTCTTGTTCTTGCTCTTACTTTTGTTTGGCCTTCCATTCCAGAATAAGAAGAGTAAATATAGACGAGTGTCTCAGGACTCCCCTTATGGTGGCCGGAGTGGCAGGGCAGAGCATCAATCAATCTTGAATCATATTTTTTGCACATTAGATTTTTTGGCATTTGAGAGACGGAGAAAAGTGTTTTGCTCGTCTGGAGTCGCTCCGCTCTGCGGTGCACAATGCAAGACAAATGAAGGCTCACTGTCACTCTTTTGTACACCGCCGTTGCCCTAATAATCCATGATGGAGATATTATTATCCAGATAACTCATCAGTCATCGCCCGGGTAAACAAGTCACCCGCCGCCGCAACCCAAACATCTCTCTCCTCTTCTAATCACCAAATCATAATCACTTAATCTCATTAACGCCAATCTCTCGCGTCTTTTGTCTCCCACGTCGCTTTTACATTAACAATCATTAATTATTATCAACACGATCTATAATGCACTCCCCTCCTTAACAGTAGCCAATGCAAATGAATTCACTGATTTTTAGATTACTCTATTAATAAATTAATATTAGTTAGTACCCAAAGTGAGGATTTACATTTTTATACCCATCGCTATTCTTTGTCTTCTTCTTCTTCGGAGGTTGTAGGCAGCAAAGCAGAGATTCCCTTATTCACAATGACATCAATATAATCCTTTCAAAACTTCTCTCTTCTTCTTCCTCCGAAACAGCCACGCCGCTTTTCGTTTTCACTTGTACAACTTTGATTTATAATCTCCCGTATCCTCATCCAATCCCTTATCTTTTACACAACGTTTCATCATCATCATCACAATTCTCTACTCACAAAATGTGGCTTTTATGCTTCAAAACTACTAATAACATGGATTTCTTACTGTTAAACATTTCTTAACTACAAGGCTGAACTAAGACACGCTTTTGCTTTACTTTCTATGTCACAAAATGGAATTTATATACACAATATACAGTAAGATTACGTATCTTGGAGCAGTCCTGTTTTCCATTATGAGAATAATCAGCAGCACTTTTACGTGTAAAATAATTAATTTTTAATTGGCAACACGACGACAACCGTATCCTTGGTGATTTTCTAAAAATTAATATAAAAAGCGTTACTCCAATGTAATGCAGAAAAATTAAATTATGTTTGAGACAGTCACTATAGTCACAGTGTTGTCAATTAACAACGAATTACTTTACACGTAAGAGTGTTATCATAATGGAAAACAGGGCTAGGATACTCAAAAGTTCGTCAAATAACGACCTAAAATTCATTAAAATCATTGGCTAATTTTCTCAGTAACTTTAGTAACCAAAAAAATGAACCAATATACGATTTTGCAGAATTTTATTATCCTTATTTAACGAACTTTTGAGTATCATAACCCTGGACTGCTCCAAGATATTTAATCTTACTGTATTATTATTATTTTCCAGACATCTTTTAGATAGCTGTCATATTTTATCTGAAATTCGCTCTCGTTTACATGGCAATGGAAATTTTAGTGCTTACACTTTTTATCGTCGAGAGAAATGTAACAACTTTGGCATTATAAAATTATAAGTCCTACAAGTCTACAACTTTTTTTCAAAGAACAGCCTATCAAATTTTCGGATTTTTGAAATCACTAAAGTGATTTCGACAAGTTGTCGATTTGTATGACGTGTAATTTATATACAATAGGCCCCAGGTTACCTGTGCAACCTCTCTGCAAGGAGTCTAAACTGTTGGCATGGTGTCCTTCGCGCATAGTAAGGAGGATCAAGTAGAGATTTCCACGTGGGGGATTTTGCAGGTCTATAAGGGACGTTTTTGGAAAAAAATCCCCTACTTTCATTTATCATCGTGATGTAAACACATGACAACTAATTACGGAATACAGAATACGAAATAATAGAAACTGTAGTGTTGCCATGTACATCATGATAATAAATAAAATTAGGGGATTTTTTCGCCAAAAACGTCCCTTATAGACCTGCAAAATCCCCCACGAGGAAATCTCTACTCGATTCTCCTTACTATGCGCGAAGGATACCAACAGTTTAGACTCCTTGCCTCTCTGTATGTATGTCTTTGAATTTACTAAGGGAACCGTAGTCTCTTTTATCGTACAATCGTAACTAATTTATTTTACTTTTCTGCGAAATATCTGTTACAATTTTTCCGCAGCGTCGTAAGTGATTTCGTAAAGCGTAAACCTTCGTGATTGTATACGGAAGTAACCGATGTAACAAATGTTTCCCAAATTTAAGGCTTGTAAACTATCGTCGTGAGGTTATTCGTGAGGTTATAGACCCTTGAAATAGTCTAAAAAGTCTAAAAGGGGAACATCTATAGATTTCGACCTTTTCAGAAGTCGTCCCTAGTATTGCACTCCAAAACTGAAATTAAGAAATGAGAAATTCATTACACAGAGATTGCCGACTCAAATAAACTCTTCTAATAAACCCAATTTGTTTCTATAGTTATTGGAATTTCGACCTACACTCATGTAATTAGTACGCCAAAATTTCAATGACTATAGAAACACATTGATAAATCTATGTAAAAGTTGAGTGTTTGTAATTTAGCTGCCAGGGCAAGTCTTATACACAGATAGTGACAATAACATAAGAAATCCCCAATATACAGTAAGGTTAATTTAACTGGATCAATGGATTTTCCATTATGGAAATGTTAGCAGCACTTTTACATGTAAAATTCGTTTTTAATTGGCAACACAACAACCATATCCATATCGTGATTTTCTGAAAACGAATATGTTTGTTTTCATTGTGGAATCTCATTGTTGCCCACTATCATTTGAAAAGGGATCGTTCGTATAGTAACCACCGAAAATCTAAAATTCAAGATTAATATTAATTAGCTTACGTTTCTCGGTGAACGAGCCAAGAAGAAACGCTTTTCAAATGAAAGTGACATGAAAAGTTTTATTTCTGCAATTCGCCTACCCATCATCCTTCCTGTGCTTCACTCTTAATATCATCATGTTTAAACCCCAATTATCATTCCTTATCATCTAAAGTATGCAAACACCTTGAGCTGGGTCAAAAAGTCATCAAATATCTGACATGAAAAGCTTAGCGCGAATTTAATTATTGTTTATAATAAAGTAGGGAAAAGACTTAAATAGAAAGAGTAGAGTAGGAATTTTTTATTTGTTTGTTTCATTTCGTGAGAACCAGTGAAATCAAATAACAATTGGAAGTTGTTGTCAAGGTTGAAGTGTTCACTAGGACTGCGTAGGTTTACAAGAAATACTTTATGCCTAGTACTCAGTTCAATTTTTCGGCCTGCTTCCTGTTTTCGTACAAAATCAACCAACATTTTCTTTTGGATTTCCTTTTCCAGTACTCACATAAGATTTATCTCCTCGAAAATTCCGTTCACCATGGCGATTTCGCAGGAGTAAGTGAGTGAAAAATTCACAATTTTTTGCTGAGGGAATATTTCGTGAGCAATGAAAATTTTCATCTGAAATTGTTGGGCGAATAAAAAACTGAATACAGGCATTACAAAGCAAGAGTAACAAGCAAGTGGAATTGGTGTGCATTTTCTATCAAATCTGTCTGATACTATTTCCTAATCTGTCTTATCTTAAGCCTTGTATTCAGTTTTTTTATTCCCCTGACAACAATTTCGGGAGAAAATCAATGCTCACGAAATATTCCCTCAGCGAAAAGTTGTCGATTTTTTCCTCACCTACTCCTGCGAAATTGCCATGGTGAGCGAAATTTTCGAGGAGACAAATCTTATGTGAGTACTGGAAAACGAAATGAAAAGCCAAGAGAAGATTTTGGTCTTTTTAAACAGGCCGAAAAGGGAAACTGAATACTAGGCATTTTGGGAAATACCCGAAACCATGGCAACATTCATTTCATTTGCCTTGGTAAACTCCGACCCATTCCGCAGCGAAAAGGAAGTAGGACATTCTATGCACGGTCAGAGGATAATTTCAATTTTCCTCAAGGTGAACGAAAATCGTGAGGGGAGAACTAGAAATGGAAATCTAAAGAGAAACTTATTTTTGCTTTCGCTCGGTCGTTTCCCCGTGGAAACGGAGAATATAGTAACGTTTCCAGGGAAAACAATTGAGTTTCTGCACTTGTTTGTAATTCAAACTCTATGGCATTGGAAACATCGCGTTATAATCCCCATAAGTGGTTCTAAGTGAATTTTATAAACAACTATCTACATACCTGGTTTAGCTCCCAATAACCATGGTTTCAAAGTACCATGGCTTCAAAGTACCATTTCAAAGCACACGTTAAGTTATTTAAGTTATCCATTGTTAAGAGGCGCCGGTGACAATAATTTTCATACTTTCTAAAGATTGCGAAGTTGAAGTTGAGTATTCATGTTTCCCCAAAACATCGTTATTAGGGTGGTTACTGCAGCAACTGCTCCTGCGACATTACCTCTAACAGGTGTTATTTCATTTTGTAATATTTTCACTGTGATTCAAAAAATGGAGAAGAAGGTCAAAGGATTTCTATTAGGTTGTTCTTATATCGCTAGAGAAATATTATTTCCCTCGTTGTTTAAACCTAGTACACATTGCTCTGTTTCCCTGGTGAAAACAACCGAGCGAAGAGAAGAATGGCTTCTCGTTTTTGCCAAGCTGCCATGGTAACCTCTAAAGGTGAAACCTTACTTTGTTTAAAAAAGGGTTAGCCCTCAGATAGGAGGAGGTGAATATTTAATTTCTAATTCATTGAGTAGAATAACTCTATGCCTGAAAGTGTGACATTCATCGCCATAAGTGGTCGCATGCTGTTTTCTAGATTAAGTAAATCATCATCTAGTTGGAGAAAATATAACGTCTACGAATTTTTGAATTTTCGCCCAGGAAGATTCATAAAGTAGAAAATGATGACATTGTGAAGTGATGCACATTGCTTTCCCTGCTCTGAAAATTTCAGTTTAAATAATTTTTCCACCTTTGGCACCTCAGTAACCCTAGAAACTATAATTGCTCTCCACGTGCCTTGATAATTTGTATTTAATTTGATTTCTCTAAGGTGGCAGGAAAATTGGCCCCTCAAGTAAACCTGATAATCTAAAAACGATGATTTTTTTCAAAATTGGCCCAACGGATTGGATTTATTTTACTGAGCCATCTAGGCCCTCATAAATCTGTAGGACTCTTTATGATAAATATTTGAATTGTCAGCCAATGGCAACGAAGCAGATTTACTTGTTTCGTCAATTTTCGTGTCACCCAAGTAACCTATTTGAACGGAAATATTATTTATTATTAGCTAAATAATATTTCTGTACTACAGGCACATTGTTGTAACCGTAAAAAATCTGTAGTAAGGTGCACGAGTCTTTAGACATACCCCTTTGACATAGAGCAACCAATTTACATTGGAAAGACAGCTTGCATTACCAAGGGCGTATCCAGGAATTAGATCAAGGGGGGGCACACAAAAAAATGTTGCCAAAAGTGACTCTCATTTTTGCGTGTAGCGCGAGAAATTTTGCTAATTTAAGCTATATGTGGACAAACATAATACATATTGCAGAAATTTCGAAAAAAATTTAAATGATATTTTCGAAACATGAATTTTTTGCCCGAAGGGCAAGAAATTTTGCTTTTTTCAGATATATTTAGGCATAAACAATATACATTTGCGCGGACCGCAAGAAACTTTTACGATTGTATGCCTTATTCTAAAAAAAATTCTTTATTTTCTCGGATTTAGGGGGGGCACGTGCCCCCGTGCCCCCCCCTAAATACGCCCTTGTGCATTACTATCTAACTATTTATGGTAACAAAGTACACAGGAAGATTCTTTTTCACCCGACGGTTAGAATTGAATCCTTGATAAGGAATGCTGATTGATATATGCGATGAAGAAAATTGCATTCCGCCATTTCAAAAAGAATGTCTAACCGTTGTCGGCTGAAAAAAGAATCTCACTGTATACGAAACAGAAATAAATAACCGCAATTTCATCTTTTCATTTTCAAAATATTGTTATCCATGCAATAATGTAATGTAACCTTATACCGTATCTTTGCAATGTAAATTGTCTGCCCTTGGTCTGTTGGTCTGCCCTATGTAAAAGGGGTAATTAAGTGTAGTTTGCACCACTCCTCAGATTTTTCCTTAGTTCTGAATAGTAGAATTTCTGGAGTTTGGTGCTATGGAAGCACTTTCTAAGTGGTACAAATTCGTCATTTAAGTCTAAACGTTTCCCTTTAGATTTCCATTTCTAGGCCTCATCTATTCGTAATTGTCGAACAGGAAAATTTTTGTTCACCATGGTGAAAATTTACATTTTCCACTACTTTCCACCCTACTTCCTTTTCACTGCGGAATGCGTTGGATTTAACTATGGCAAATGAAAGTTGCCATGGTTTCGGTTATTTCTCACGTTTCCGGTGATAAGTAGAACGTACAATGAAAATTGAAAATGGTAAAGTTCCAAGAAATGATTATTCAATTATTTTGTCAGCGAAATGTTGAAGTATGGAGTAAGTCAATGTGCTTCAAAAAAGGAGAAGTTGCCCCCAGCAACTTCCCCTCGCCTGCCTACCATTAGGAGCAATCCCGTAGGTTGTTTTGAGTTGTGACGGTAGGCCAATGAGATTGTGACAATAATCTACGGAATAAATGCGAATCAACCTATGGGATTGCCCCTAAATGACATATCTGTTGCAATCAGAAAATGCTTCCATAGAAGCGCACTCCAGAAATTATACCACTCAGGAAAAAGCCGTACCTTGAACTTTGAACAAAGAAGGAAAAAAGTCGGCTTTTTTCAGGGAAAAATATTTTTTGGGTATCTTGGCTTTTTGATACACCAACTGCCATCTTGTACACATTTTGACAGACAGACGGACAGATTCCACATTTTAATGTTAATTGACACTATAATATCTTTTAAGTAATAAATGCTCAATAAATAAATTACGCATTGTGTGGCTGAATTGAATTAATAGCAATTAGATTAATTTGGTAGCCTTGTCAACGGTACTAATAATAGATGTTTGTTTGTTGCAGAATTCGATTCGACACAACCTGTCTCTGCACAACCGGTTCATGCGCGTGCAAAACGAAGGAACGGGGAAGTCTTCGTGGTGGATGTTGAACCCGGACGCGAAGCCGGGGAAGGCGGCGCGGCGGAGAGCGACGAGCATGGAGACCTCCAAGTACGAAAAGAAGCGCGGGCGAATTCGGAAGAAGATTGAGGCGATGCGGAACGGAACGACGCTGCTGGACACGCCCAGTCCCTCCTCCTCCATCAACGAGGGCCTCGACGTCTACCCGGACTCCCCTCAGGTGCCTAAATACTTCTACTCAAACATGTACACTCCTTGGGTAATAAATATAATAATAAAGGTGAAGAATTGCTATGAGCAGGTGCCGCTGAACTTCCAGTTGTCGCCGGACTTCCGTCCGCGGGCGTCGTCGAACGCGTCTTCGTGCGGACGCCTGAGTCCGATTTTGTGTGTGAGTGAGTCGGGCGTGGATCTCCATGACAACCAAGTTCCGCCCATGTCTCCCTGGAGCAGTCTCGACTACAACAACCTGCCCTCCTTCACCAACAATTCCTACAGCGCCTCTGCCGCCGCCGCTCCCATTGACCGCTTCGCCACGGACCAATTGGCGGGAAGTCTTGCCAACACCATGAAGCTCAACTCGGACTGTTTCGTAGACTTCGGAGTCCCCAACTACAACATCCCCGCCCCCTTTGCGTTCAACTCTCACAACAACTCCACCAACAACTCCTCCGCTCCTCCTCCAAGAGAGGCAACTCATTCTTTTTATTATTTATTTATTTATTTTTAGTTACCATGGAAACGTAATTTTTATTTAGTTACCATGGAAACGTAATTTTTATTTAGTTACCATGGAAACGTATTTTTTATATAGTTACCATGGAAATGTATTTATAATAATAATGTTTTGGTTTTGTAGGAGCCGCCGGACTATTACAATTTCCTGCAACAAGAGAATAAGCTGCAGCAGGCGGGTCAGACGCCGCAGTCCGCCGAGTTGGATTTCAGTTTAGAGCAATTGGGCCAATTTGAATGCGACGTCGAACAAGTTCTTCAGCAGGAACTCAACTTGGGCGGAGAAATCGACTTTAACTTTCCTCCAGTCAATCATCTACACAACTGTAACTAACCTTTTCTCTCCCATCATTCATTATTTAATTATTGACCCTTTATAATGATTGATTTCGTTGTTGCAGCGTCTCCTCCAGTGAGCTCAAGCGGCGTTCAGTTACAGCCGGCGGGGGAGTATGGGGGGATGTCAAGTTCGGGGGTGGGGCACCACCAGCCGGGACCCCCTGCAGCAACCTTAGGAAGACATTGGGTCCATTAACCCAATGAGTTATTTATTATTATATTGAAATTTTGCCATGTAACTAGGTAAAACATATTTTTACGATTATTTCAGATTTGTTTCTATTCATTCTGTTCAGTAAATGGCGTTGATCGTGTTCAATTCTGCAGTCCATTTATTCTCATAGTTTCCTAAGCAACATAAATACTACTTTTGCAGTCTCTGTTAACCTATTTCACGAAACAAAGTGTCCAAACTTGAAATGGAAGCATTTTCTAATTGGACAGATTTTCCCATAATAGGCTCACTCACATTTATCAAACAAATAGTTTTCCCCTGGGGGTGATAGTTTCAAGCAAGGAGAATAAGCTGTTTGTTTGATAAATGTGAATGAGCCTATTATGGGATAGCTCTGCAAAATGACGAAAATCTAACAATCAGAAAATGCTTCCATTTCATTTTTGGAGACTTGTAAGGTCACTCATGGTATTCTACTCAGCCGAATATTTCTGACGATCGCTTGAGTGCCGGACTATCGTATTCGCTGTTAAAATCGATTTTCAAGAAAATCGGCAACTTGATACCCATTGATAACATCTGTAAGTACAATGGGTATCAAGTTGAGGATTTTCTTGCAAATCGACTTTTGATTTATTCTTGTCTTGTCATAAAAATCTGAATTGTTCCATGTGTTGGGGCATGGGCTTACGAAATTAGGCCATTTGCTAAACCCATTGTTCCCTGGTTGTCATTAGAGTTATCATGAAAATTGAGGATAAAATATCCCGCCGTGGAATTTATAATTTGAGGAATAAACATTTTCCTCCGATACTATATACTAAGCCTAATAATCGTAATTTTTAGTTGTAAGGGGATTTATTTCAGTTTTCTTTATATTTTCGGAAGTCATAATTTGCGTAGCAGGAGAGCTCAAGGAAAGTACATGCTGGTAGTTTCATTTATTTATTACAGTTTTTATGAAATCTATGGTAATCAGTGATGGGCACATCACATCAAATTGTGATGTGGTCCACATCAATTTACATTTGATTTACACATCACACATCACATCACATCACTCTTTTCCAAAAGAATCCCACATCACACATCACGTCACATCACCCTTTTCCAAAGTGATCTCACATCACACATCACATCACCCTTTTCCAAAAATATCTCACATCACACATCACATCACATCACTCTTTCCCAAAGTGATCTCACATCACACATCACATCACATCACCGTTTTTCAAAGTGGTCTCACATCACACATCACATCACATCACTCCTTTCCAAAGTGATCTCACATCACACATCACATCACATCACAAGTTGACGTGATGTGATGTGTGATGATGTGACATCAAATTACACATCACACCAGAACTCTCGGCAAAAAATAATGTTTATATATATAATATGTACGATGTACGGGAAAAATCAGTACACTTCTATGCTAAAGTGATTATAAACTTGATTATAATCACTTTCTGATAGATTTTTTAATCGCTCTGACTGCACTTGCCTCTCTACACTAATGTATTTGTAGATGTCAATGAGTGTTGTTCTGTGTACCCGGCGTTTCAGAATGCCCAATAAGCAAAAAGAATTATGCTATTGTCAGACAAAAATCTGAACACTATCCTCGCGACAGCTAAATTAATATAAACCATTTCAAGACTGGGTGTAACAAAGTATCATATTCAATATATGGTAAACAAACAGATTAACATGCGGATAACCAAAATATTTGATCTTACACTGAGCCTCAATAAGACCTAGGCATATTCGAAGTTTGAAATCATTACTCAATCCGTGCCGAAGTTGCCACATTGACAAACAGACAGACTGTCACGGGCATTCTTTTAAAGTATACACCAGCATCAATAAAATTCTGCAATGCTTTCGTGGGGAAGTGTTACTTAGTTCTGTTGCGTATGGGCTATACAGGGTTGGCCCTAAATAGCGCTCCATAGGACAAAAGTCTAAAGCTGGTAACAATGCAAATTATCAGCTGCAATACAAACCTAATGGAGCGGGTAAACATTGGAGCAGATTATTCACATTGTCGCAAACTTTAGTCTTTTATCCTGCGGAGCGTTACTTAGGGCCAACCCCAAAATAATTACCTAGGAGATTGATAATTATGACGCTTACACTTACAAGTAGTCTGGTAGTCAATGGGCCATGTGAATAAAAAAAGAGAAACGCTTTCCCCCGGAGGAAAAGGTGCTGACATAGGGCTTATAACATGGGTCACCAAGGGTTACACCACCTTTTCCCCGGGTAAAAGCATTTCCCTTTTTTTACTCACATGGCCCAATGACAAAACATTCAAACTTCACTTTTTTCACTTTCTGCAAAATTTGAGCCAAATTGAAGTTACATTTGAGCCAACTGAATACCAACACTTTAATTTGGCTCAAATTTTGCAGAAAGTGAAAAAAGCGAAGTTTGAATGTTTTGTCATTGACTACCAGACTACTTGTAAGCGTCATAATTATCAATCTCCTAGGTAATTATTTTGGGCCAACCCTGTATAATGGTTAACTATTATAACATACATTGAGGAGATTGTAAATGAGCTTTGACGCATGCGTGTTGCATTTGTATACTGTATTCAGTTTCGAATTCTGCATACACAACACGTCTACTACTACATGGAACTCTAGGCTGTGGAATTGAGACTCCATTTCTAAAACCGGTTGACCGATTGCCACCATCGTCGAACTTGAACTTCTATTGAACCTTAACTAGATAGTTTTCTTATCTCTCAGACAGGTAGATAGACAGATTGTCACGGGCATTGGCGTAAACTATCTACTCATTAATGATCTCTGAAAATAAATATAATCCTCGTCTCTAATAGACTTTCACATTTAATATAAAATAGCAATCATTGCAATGTGTGTCGACATGTGTGATGTTTGATGTGGACACACATCACATCACATCAAACATCACATCACTCTTTTACTAAGTCATCTCACATCACACATCACATCACATCACCCTTTCTCAAAGTCATCTCACATCACACATCACATCACATCACCGTTTTTCAAAGTCATCTCACATCACACATCACATCACATCACCGTTTTTCAAAGTCATCTCACATCACACATCACATCACATCACCGTTTTTCAAAGTGATCCCACATCACACATCACATCACATCATCAAATTTCGCTCGAAAAAGTGCTCTAACGTGACCACATCACCACATCACATCAATCTGTGATGTGATGTGCCCATCACTGATGGTAATTAAGATACTAAATTCTTATCAGAATAATCGTTAAAAATCAATGAAAACGGAAATAGCCGGCCCTTAAACAGTTCATGTCATACTCAAGAAGATTCAATTGTTGCCGTGGTTTTCTCTTGATTTAAAGGTCGACTATTCCTGACAACCGCCTGACAACCTGACTACCATATTCGCTGTAAAAATCGATTTTCAAAAAATGGTAAGGTTTTGTGATGACTCTACCTACAAATATTTTTTTAACACTAGGAGAACCACAAGTATCTGTGCTCCAAATTACAATTGAGTTACTGCCTATTTTTGCCATTTTTGTTGGAAATAAAAAATTATTTGTCAAAGAATATATAATTTTACCACAATTTTTCACAAATAATTTTTATATTTCCAAGAAGAACAACAATAATTGGAAGTAACTCTTCTGCCATTTGTATCACACATACTTGCGGTCCCCCTAGTATTTAAAAAAATATTTGTAGGTAGAGGGATCAGAAAACCTTAGCTTTAGTCGGATCATGTCAGGAAAATTTCAGCTTTTCCATTTGTCGGTCCGTGGGCTTAGGAAATTTGGCTTTCCGCTATTTTGGCATGTGTTCCTTGTTGTCATTGGAGAATAAATTAAACTAGTCTTTTTTACCCGTTCTACGAACGGGGCAATAACCCAAATTAGCAATCAGAAAATGCAGGAACAACAATATTTACAATTATCAAAATTGGCTATGAGAAAACTTAAGACATGAAAGACAACCGTATTTGGGTGAAAGTTTAGGGGATATTTCGAGATAATTAATGATCAGAGAAGGTTAATTGTTAAAATCCCACCCATGGTCACCTATAATATCCTTTCTCACTTCTGGTTCCTCCGACAAATCTTTAATCCCCGGCCATTTTTCTTTTCTCCGAAATAAAAGTCTTAAATGCCCACCCATCTCACATTTTACAATCCTTAGTGCCAACTCGCCTCCTGTTTTCCTGCAGCATTGAAAACTCGCCTATCCCACAATATATATAATTCTTGATTTCAAGCCATTTCTTGTTTACAGAATGTTTTACCTCCTGTTTACTCCACTTCACCATTCATAATTTCCTACAACTTCCAAATTCTTCATCTCAAATATCAGTAATTCCCTGCAACTTTCTAATGCCAGAATTTTCAGCGCGTACCTTTCATAGATTGGCTATTATCTGTGCTTTAATAAAGACATATCTAGAAAATAGGCCAATCCTATTAAGTATAAGTGGCTTTAATTCATTTTAGCTGAAGAATAAGAATACCTAACTATCTTAAATAGTAAAAAATATAAGAATGCATTGACTAATTTTTATTTGAATTTGGGAATTTTAAGACGGCCTAAAGCACTTTCTGTCGTTTCCCCAAAACCACCATCCTGCATCCCCACCCACTTCTCATTTCACAGCGCGTTTCTCTCAATCACCCACTGTAAGGCGAAGGGCGCATACCTTGTACCCTGCACCCTTAGTAATACCCTGAACCGAATCTTCAGTGCCCATACCTTTTAGGCATTGACTACTATAGCACAGTGCGTTTCCTCAGTGCCCACCGATTTGCCTAATTTTTAATGCCCATTTCCTTAAATCAGCGTAATTCTTTACAGACAGACTATTTTAAACTGCTCAATTTCCCAGCATGACAGAATTTTCAATTCTCAATATACTGGATTCTGTTCTCGAGGCTACCAAGAAGTCTGAATTTTTATTTCACTAAGGAGAGGAGAAATGCCAGGTTTTGCATTAGAAGAGAGGTGAAATCTATTGGGACGTTAGGGGAAAATAATATTGGGACGCTGATGAAGAAAGATCGACCATGTCTTACCTCCCCAATAGAGTTCTGTTTACGTCCCAATAGAATTCATCAAAATTATGCCATTCCTCCTCTCCATAGTAAAATAAAAATATACTGACTTCTTGCGTTTTACCAATTGTGCTTTAATATACAGATTTCATGAATGAGTTAGTGAAATGAACTGTGTAACCATGGGACTCGTGGGAGCTACGTATGTTTGTAAAATTGGGAATTGATTGGGAAGAAAGGGACACATTCATTTTGTTAATTACTATTGCAATGGAGATGTGTAACCATGAGAGCGACATATTATGACTCGGTTGATTTTCTCTGCTGTTATTTTGGAAATCGAAAAATCAATAAATGATGTCATTTTAGGTCAACCTAGCCAATCATTTCAATAATAAAAGTGGACAAACTGTAAAATAAGTATATGATTCGTAATTATGGAAACAAATTAACAAATAATTTGGCCCACATTTGAATAAAAATTACGTCATTTTATTCATTTCAACCAAATCAGAAAATGCATCCACAACATCATAATTGGACACTTGTTTTGTCTTTAGCCTCCCACTGCAAGCGCTATACGTGGTTTGCAAGACCGTTCAAGGATAGGGTTTTGTGGCAGTTTTTTTAATTGTTTTTATGAAATCCATGGTAATTAATTAGTTACATCTATAATGGACGTCAAGTTACAGACTTTTTCAAAACGTCCCTATTGAAAAAAAACGTGGAAATCTCTATTCGATTCGACACGATTAAATCCAAGGCCAAACAAATTTTATTATTCTCCTTGATCATAATAAAATTGACTTCGTCGGCAACCAAAAATCTAAAATCGTCAACATCCGCAAAGTTAAGCCAGACCCCCCATCCATAACTTGGTATTCCGCTGCACGATCATTCAATACATATAACATATAACTATGTCAACATTGGCAGACGAAAATTTTTTGAAAATGCTAAAATGTAAAGACAATAAAATTGAAACTTGTCTCCCAATTTTATTGTTCATTCCATAAAAGTCTATGACAAAATTGTTGAATTGTCACTATTTTCTTGACAGAGGGTAGGAGCTATGGACCGTACAATCAGCATTGGCTTAAAACTTCAGTTAAGACTGACTTAAGATTCGATTTTCCATGACGAGGACCAATCAGAGATTTTGAAGCTGATAAGTCAGTCTTAAGTTTTAAGTTAATGCTGATTTTACGGCAGTTTTATTACAAAAAAATCTCTGTAAAATAGTGACAATTCGACACTTCTGTAAGATTGTCATTGTCATAGACTTTTATGGGATGAGTCCCAGGTTGGCTTTCTTGGTTATGACTTTCGGGTGCATGTAAATAGTTGGTTTATTTACACGTGTGTGAGTTGTAAGCAGAAGGTATTAGGAAATGGGAGTAAAGTAAACAAAGATTTGCGTAATTTGTCCTTTGTTCTGGTAAATGCGCAATACTGGTTAATTAGTAATAAAAAAGAGTTGTTAAAAGTTGGTTGTTGGTTGGTTTTGGATACGTGCGGAGACATCTGTAGGTGGAGGGTAGTGTTGGAGAGGAGAAGAGGAGGAAGAATCGGATTTCGGATTGAGTTGAAGTTGAGTTGATGGAGTTATCGATCGCATAGGGAGGATCCCAGGGAAGAGTGAAAGACTGGAGAAAGAAAGAAATCGGAGAGGCTGACGACAACAAAAGCGAGCAGCAGTTCCAGCAAAACTGCAGAATCCTTGGAATTCATTTCCAGTTCCAGAAAGTGTAAATAATTGAGAAGAGAAAACGATGTTGTCCGGACTGACCTCCCAACTGGGGGGGCTCATTGGAGGCAAGAAAACTCAACAGCCACCACCTGATGAAGGGGCCACCACCACTGCAGAAGAAGACAACTCCAATGCCGCAGCTGCTGCTACACCCAGTCAAGAAGAACCAACTCCAAACACAGAAAACAGAGGAGACAGGTACAAATGTCAATTCTCTGTCAATTTATTAACTGTCGTCATGGCAATAAACCAAAATCTAATTAGTCAGCAAAATAAATAATAATCAATTGCCAAAAGGGCAATGCAGTAATTAACTGTCGCTAAGACAATAAACTAAAAAAAATCTGATTAGTCAGCATAATAAATAATCATTTACCAAAAGGGTCCTGCAGTATTTACTGTCGTCCTGGAAATAAACTAAAGCCTAATTAGTCAGCATAATAAATAATCATATGCCAAAAGGGCAATGCAGTAATTAACTGTCGTCATGGCAATAAATCAAAATCTAATTATTCATTAAAATCAATAAAGATTTGTCCAATGTGACATATGTCAAAGAAATAAAACAATGCAGTCTGTACCTGTAGTCATGGCAATAAGTACTAATTAGTTAGCAAAATCTAATTAGTCAGCATAATAAATAAGCATTTGCCAAAATGGCAATGCGGAATGCAGTAAATTTGACTGTCGTCATGACAATAAACCAAAATCTAATTAATCAGTAAAATCAATAACGCAATAAAGTCAAATGTGAAATATGGAAAGAAATAAAACAATGCAGTTACTGCAGTCATGGCAATAAGCCAAAATCTAATTAGTCAGCATTAAAATCGATAATGGTTTGTGAAATATGGAATATAAGTAAAAGAATGTTCGTCATGGGAATTAAATAAATAAATGATGATGATTAATTAGCGTGCTGTCGTCGGTGCGTAACCACATTCCATCCTGGTTGGGCGGAGGGAAGTCGTCGCCGAAGGAGGAGATTGCAGCTGGTGTGGAGACGGTGGAGGGGGGTAAGGGGGAGGAGGAGGGGAAGATCACCCCCGACAAGGGTTCTGACGCCTCGAGTGCTACGGGAGGGGCAGACTCGGATAATCAAGTAAAATACTATTATATATATTGCCGTTGAAAAGTTGCCACTTAAGTTTAACTTTAGAGGAAAAAATTGCAGAAAGTGAGTGAAGATGAGGCGGAGGCGGGCGCCGGCGGAAATGCGGGTCTCGAGAAGCTGAAGAACTTCGGTACCTCCATATTCTCGACAATCAAAGGAGCTGGACAAAAAATTAAAGAGACCGTGAGTACCCCCACTATTCTTTTAACACCAGAGATATTAGTATTGAATTGATGTTGACGAGTATTGTCATCTCAGCAGAGCATTTTGGGCGAGTTTCAAAGGGAACACGAGTCATTCTTGAAGTCTAAAGGGGGCAAGGGGGAGGCAGTCGCCCCCTGGGTCGGACACCCCAAGGAAGAAGCTCTTAAAGAAGAAATTCTCTCTCTTTCCACGGTTCACCCTCAGTTTATTATCATTTTATTTGTTATCTTTGAAAGATTCCAGTAATTTTGTCCAGTAAATTAAGAATAATTTGTTTTCTGTTGGTTAGGACCGAAGGAATTTTGTTCGGAGTCCTCCGACGGGAGTTTTATTTCAATGGGATTATGAAGAAATGGCGCCAATCGCCAAAGCCATTCTTAAAGATGACCCTAATCTGGAGGACATGCGTTATCAACTCGTTCCTAAGGTGACAATCATCACCATGGCAACAATCAAATTATTATTTAACAATTCCAGGAACAAATTAATTTTGAAATGTCCAAGTCATTCGTCATTGTAAGAGATTGATTGATTTGTAGGTGATATCGGAAGAAAACTTTTGGCGAAACTATTTCTACAGAGTGTCTCTCCTCAAAGAGTCCATGAGCGATGGTCAGTTATTGCTAAACTATGATTACCTAAATGTTTTGTGCTCGTATAATATAGTACGGGGTGTGTTGTAAATAGATGAGCCGAAGAAGAAGCGTGACAGCATTGACACGGACGAGGAGGACGCCGCATTGGAGCAGGAACTCAACGAAGAACTCAAATCCTTCGAGGTACTTAAATAGTAATCCAATATGTCAACAATATACAAGGTATATTTATACAGGGTGGCCCAAATATTCCTGGCAGACCGATTCTAGCTGAAAGACAAAACACCTGGCGGAAGGTGCCATGGAAACCAAGGCTGAGGAGCCTGATTGCAGCCTTTTATAATATTTTGATTCGTATTTGATCGATTATTTGAATAATGCAAATCAGTTAACGGGAAATTCACAAAATGACGAAATAGTAATGACAGAGCGTTTCCATGGCACCATCCGCCAGGTGTTTTGTCATTCAGCTAGAATCCGTCTGTACTAATAACCCCTGCTTAATTAACAGTAATTAAGTAGGGGTTACTAGTACGTTATATATGACCCACCCTGTATAAGATGGATAGAGTTATGGCAACAGTTGTATTACGCTTTATAACGCAATTTATCACATTTCAGTTATTTCAGTTTGTTGGAGCTAGGGTAGCTTGAATATTACAAAACTTTCGTAACCATAGCAACTCTATTTAATTTAAAATAAACTTTATTGATAGAAAGCATGTGTAACCAGAGAGACAATTTTTAACGTATTTCATGCTTAAGGTGTATGTGACAAGTGAAAGTTGGCATGGTAACTGTGTTGTAACTATGAAATGAATTAGGTTGTTGGTGGCGGGGGGAAGGTGGACGAAAAAGAACTGGACTCTCTCTTGGATCTGAAATGATTGGATTGATCTCCCAGCGCATTAAGTATTCCAGATTGTAACATTCTGTTTTTATTTTCCTTTTGTCGTGTCAACTGTAGAGCTCATTCAGCCTCCGCCGTTACGTTTTTCAACGCGGAAATAAATAACATTCACTATTAACTCAACTCCCCATTATTTCGCATTTATACTCTCATTAATTGAGACAGGGCGCCGAAGAAGGGCGAATTTGAAAATCGAAATTTTCGAAAATATAGTAAACAATATAAAGTAAAATTAGGGAACATTCATAAATTTTTTTGCAGCTAAACTTTGTTGCCCATCGCAATTGTATTTCACTTTAACATTTGAAATGCACCTGCACGATGCAAATCAATTTGCGAAAGCATGTGCAGTTTGGCAGCCTTTATCGAGAGAATGCACAAAAGTAGACACCAAAGGACATAAATGATATCAAAAATTAGTGAAAATACATCATTTGATAGTAAACCAAAAATAAAGTAAGTATAAAGCAATATAAACGTTGCTAATGTTGCACGTGCTCTTTATAAGGTCGGTTCCAAGGGCGTATTTAGAGGGGGCACTGGGGCACGTGCCCCTTAAATCCGAGAAAATAAAGATTTTTTTCAAAAGGCAGACAATCGTAAAAATTCTTTGCGCCTCGCGAAAATAGATATTATTTATACCTAAATATAGCTGAAAAAAGCAAAATTTCTTGCACTTCGAGCAAAAAAATCATGTTTGAAAAATTTCATTTAAAATTTTTTCAAAATTTCAGCAATATGTAATGTGTTTGAGCACATATAGTTTAAATTAGCAAAATTTCTCGCTCTACGAGCGAAAATGAGAGACACTTTTGGCAATATTATTTGGTGTGCCCCCTTGATCAAATTCCTGGATACGCCCTTGGTCGGTTCAAATGACAATTCACTGCAGAAAATTGTGAAATTTTTCATTTTAGCCCACTTGAAATACCTGGGAGGCCCTAGGCAAAAATCCTATATATTCCTGGACTCAAAGTGAAAGAGACGGAATAATGTTCAATTGCTTATACTATTTGTAATAAACAGTTAAAATTTGAAAAAGTGGCTGCAAAATTTTGTTTAGAATTTTGAAGGCTATTGAGGAATACATGAATACAAGTACTTTCTTAGCTTTTGAAAGACAAATGATACAAAAAACGTCTTTTTGCACGCAACTCAAAATGTTTTAAAATTTAAAAGATAACATGGAAAAATGCGTTTATTTACGCTCAGCACAACATTTAAAGTGCAAAATATGGAAGGATATATTCAGCAATATTCGCAGCTCAATTATTTTATCATTTGTAGCAAAATAGGAATTTTTTACTTAAAACTGCTAAGAAAATCTATATGAATGCTTTTCTTTTTTTAATGATGAAGCAAAATACTTGCGTTTTATTGGCTGGTGGTAAGTCAGGGTACTATTATCTTTCGCTGACTGACAAAGCATGGGGCCCCCATAGGTGCGAGGCCCTAGGCGGTCGCCTAGTCCGCCTAATGGTAGAGCCGCCACTGAATTCTATGTTGGTATTCTTTTTTATTGAATAATGAATCGTCGATTGATGGTTTAATACCTTTCAAGCACTTTTAGAAGAAAATCGTTGTCGAAACATTGCACTTTTCTATCGAAATTGGACATATAAACCTATTCAACTACAATTCTGTAAATTTTCAGAGTAGTCATGAAAGCTAAAGTACAGATAGACTTTTTCAGGAGACCTACTACAAGCAAAGTTTACGAAACCGCAAAATTAAAATAGAACTCACAGTAGTAAAAATATTTGATCACTAAATGAGTGCTCGCCCCAATTTTTGCACGATCCCCTAACTTTCTGTGGGGTTCAAATTTTGATCTCCAAGGATATTAAAATTGAATTTTGAAATTCGCCCTTCTTTGGCGCTCTGTCTCAATTATCCAATAGGTAGCCTAGTTTTCATGTGTCCATGTTAAAGGTAATTTATTGAATTATAAAAACTAAATAATTCTGTAACTTCAGCCAATTTTTGACCTGCATTTAAGTAGGAGTAAGTCCACAGCAAGAATTTCATATTTGTAGCATTTCATATTGCCTTTGTAACTGCAAGGCTGCTGTGGTTTAGCCCTTTAAGGTTATCTCAAGTGAAATCTCATCCCAAGATAAATTATATTTCCAAATTATTTATTTCTCATTTCCATAGCTATGGACTCCATAAGTTGCAAAAAATTGAAATCGTAAATTAAAATTTTTTGTTTGACACAACCTTATAGGAGAATTACCATGGATACTCGCGTTTGCTTGATTCAAGGAAACCAAGATGACTATATAATCAAACGGTCAGCCATTCGTAGACTCCTCCTATAAAAATGTATGACAACGGCAATACGACAAAATTGTCGAATTGTCACGATTTTCTTGACGGAGGGTAGGAGTAGGAGCTATGTCAACGGTTGACAAAAAATTATTTATATTTAAAGCATTTTATACTTAAAGCCTTGTATTCAGTTTTTTATTCCCCTGACAACAATTTCAGGTGAAAATTTTCATTGCTCACGAAATATTCCCTCAGCGAAATATTGTGAATTTTTCCCTCGCCTACTTCTGCGAATTTGCCATGGTGAACGGAATTTTCCAAGAGATAAATCTATGTGAGTACAGCAAAACGACATCGAAAGCAATTTTTGGTCGTTTTCGTACGAAAACAGGCCGAAAAAGGGAACTGAATACTAGGCTTAAGCCTTGTATTCAGTTTTTTTATTCCCCTGACAATCATTGGTGAGTACTGAAAAACGAAATCGAAAGCAAAGAGAAAAATTTGGCGGTTTTCATACGAAAACAAGCCAAAAAGTGGACCTGAATACTAGACATTACCAGCAACAAAATATATAGTGTCGCTTGTAATTGCAAGGCTGGTGTATCTCCTTATAACTTTATCTCAATTAAGCCAAGCGAAAATTAGCCCAAGATTTCTGTCTTTCCAAATTGTATATTTCTGATTATTGTTGATTTCATGCATTGTGAAATATCCATAGATATTCTCCTTTAGGACCGCAACGAAAAAATCATTATAATTTTTTAAGATCGTGGCATACAATTACCAAAAATGTGGGGAGGAAACCAAGATGACTATTGTCATACGATCAGCCATTCATCTGCAGTACTGTTCATGGTTGGGACCAAGGAGTATAAACTTTCTTTGTCTTTAATAAGGAGTCTCCAGTAGCATGTTTTGCAGGAATATTTATAAGGGACAAAATCGTCCCCTATGCTTCTTGTCGTCATTGACTACTCGTGGTAAATTCGGGTAAACGTCCCTTATAAATATTCCTAATCCCCCGTGTGAATTTGGCTACTGAGGCCTCCTGATTAACCAGCAACAAACGGGAGCCAGGGAAACCCCAAGTTTATACTCCTTGGTTGGGACTACTTTTCTCCGTTGGAAAGATAAGGCGAATGAGATAAGGAGATAAAAGCACACCTCAGTCGCCATTTTGCATTATACATGTTGGTGGAAATTGTAACAGTAACGACTATTCCATGCAGAACTGTTCTAAAATGGACATTAAAATCAAAGATAATTTGGTCTACTTGACTGACAACCTCACAAATTTGGACGGAATTCTTGTACAATTAATCCAAAATGACGTCATTTCGCCAAATGAAAGGGAAGAAATTGTAAGTATATCAAGTATACAATATTTATTTGTAATTAATTACGGTTACAATAGAGCTCTGATCGCTTCGTTTCTAAATCCAAATATTTCTGATTTTGTCTGATGCCTAGGCTGAACTGAATACTAGGCAATAAGCAATGTTTTGCCCCCTTCATTCCGCATTGACTTATTTTTTTATTCAATAAAATGTGCAGTGCAGAATTCCCCCCGGAATTGGTCTCAGGGGAATTTTTAAGTGTGGGCACCAGGTGCTTTTATATTACCAGGTGATGCCATGGTAAATTATAACAAATTTCTAGCTGCCAGTTATTTGGCAGATATTTGCAGGCATTTGCAAACGCAAAGCTGGCAGCTAGAAACCACTTTTAAATAGCAGGGCGCCACCTGTACCCCCAAGAAAAGGAGTCATGACAACTAAAAGCACCCTGGGGTGTACCAGGGTGTACCAAGGAGTTTCAAAGCAGCCGAGGGAAACCGAGGCAACCATTTGAAATTCCTTGGTGAGTACTAGCCCTTAAATTAAAAATTTTCGCTGGAAATAACCTTATAAGAGAATCACCATTTAATCACCATGGTTATGGTTACTTGCAGTTATTGTTTCATTTTAATTTTCATTAATAATAGAAAAATGAAAACACTTCATTGAACCGAAATTTCAAGTTAGTCGATGTACTAAAAAGAAAGGATTTGTCAATCAATGTATTTCTGGACATTCTGCGGAAGACACAAAATGGACATTGTGCTGACAAAATTGAAGGAAAGCCACTACAGGCAAGAGGAAAATTTGAAAACCCAAAAATATTAAAACACCATTGGTGGCCCCAAAAAAAGATTTTGATTAAGTCTTTACACCGGAGGAAGATGGGAAACAAATTATGAATTGAGAAACTGCACGAAATAATGTCCAGAGATGACAACCGAATGGTGGTCGTGTGTGAATCTGTAGAAGGGTCCAAATTGACAGGAATGGGTGGACTGGGAAAAACCGTCACAGCCACGTGGTATGCAAACCATTATGGAAATGAATACGACCACGTAATCTGGATTGACGCTGGGGAGGACAGCCTTCTCAAGTCTTTTCAGAAATTAGCCAGAGACTTAGATGTCAAGCATTTGGACAAGTTGCTGGACTTGGAGGACTTCTCAAGAAAGAGTTACGAGGCGTTGGAAGTAAAGTTTCGGTAAAGTCTCTGGATCTTCGACAATACCGAAAGGTACAGAGGGGAAGATGGAATTCAGAAAATTCTTCCAGTAGAGAAAAGAGAATTCTATTGCCTGATAACTTCCAGAAGTAAGGACTGGGGAATTGCAAATGTCGGATATGGACAAATATCAAGACTAGAATTGGACATTTTTGGGGTAGAGGAAGCTGAAGAGTTTTTCAGACTTAACTTGCACGAAAAGGTACAATACACCAAAAGTCAACTGAAGGAATTGTGTCGCCTTCTTGGATATCTTCCATTGGCCATGCAATTGGCCATCGCTGCCTTAAATACGGGGAAAATCGATTTAAAGAATTACATTGAAAAAACGACAACCGCAGATCTTGATAACATTGTTGATGTCCAATTCGACGGTTATGAAAGAACAGTCAACGGAAATATAAGAATAACAATGGAGTTGATTAGAGAAAAGAAGGGCGCTCTTGACATTCTTCTCATTTGTGGATACATTCGACCAGATGCCATTCCAAAGGACTTTTTTCAAGCGGTTTTGAATATTGTCGATGAGGAGTTCAATTCAACAATGAAATTGTTGACACAATATTCAATAATCGATCAAGAAACAAAAATTATTAATGGAAAGAAACAGCAACAACTATTCAGCATCCATCGACTCCTACAGCAAGTCATTCGGCACAACGGAAGAAAGACCGAGAAATATGATGATTATTCGCTGTACAAAATGACATTGGGTGGGGACAATCTCCCCTAAAAATTTGAAATTACAGGAAGTTTCCCATATTCAGAATGGACAAGAATTAGAAAATGTCTACTTGACTGAATTCATCGATTTCCACAAAGTGAATCGATTGGAACTGATGTGTTATGATTACAAGAAGAAGCTGTCGATAGACTTGAGTGAGGATTGTGCCAACATCCAATATCTTCACTTACACTATGTTAACGTGTTGACTTTGAAATCCGCCAATGAGAGGGGAGGAGGGAAGATGGAAGAAGGAAGAAAATCCTCTGCCACAGAAGCAATTCACCTGCCAAACTTAAAATGTTTGAAATCCAACAACTTTTCTCATTTCTCTCACTTTCGTTCACCCAAATTGACTCACTTGGACTTATATGAGGTGGATGAAGTGAATGTGGATCTCCTCCCATCAACTGCCAAAACTATCCGAATACATAAACTCTTAATAGGGAGTACAAGAATAACCGGTGGACTGATTCATTTGGATAAACTCATTCTGCGTGGATTCTCTGCGAAGGAAGTGGAGGGAATGTTGCCTCACTTCCACTTTAAACAAATAGTCCTTTATGATGAATACAAACCAGTTGATTTGATTCCGTTGACGGACAACCAAATACTTAGAAAACTGACAATTGCAATCGGAATGGTTAGTTGGAGTAAGGAGGACTTCAAGAATTCCCTTCTCTCCAAACAAGTGGACACACAATCAGATTTTTATTTATTTCATGAAGTCACAGGAAAGGCCATTCAAGAGAAAGACTTTGATGCATTGTACCAAGACATTTTTGTAGTGTAATTGTTTTACCGAAGCCATGTTGTATATAAACATTTTGTGACAATCACCATGATCCCTTCTGTCCAGGCAGCGTAATGTCCAGACCAAAACGAATACATAGGGAAGTATGACTGTACTCATCTTGGGTTATATCAAGTATCAAGCCTCCAGTAGCATGTTTTGCAGGAATATTTATAAGGGACAAAATCGTCCCCTATGCTTCTTGTCGTCATTGACTACTCGTGGTAAATTCGGGTAAACGTCCCTTATAAATATTCCTAATCCCCCGTGTGAATTTGGCTACTGAGGCCTCCTGATTAACCAGCAACAAACGGGAGCCAGGGAAACCCCAAGTTTATACTCCTTGGGTTATATAATGAAAAGAACCTTTCTGTTTACATTTATTTCTTCTCATTCGTTATATGAATGGCTGAGCGGAAAAGTGGTCAATCTCATTTCATAAAAATATTACATTCGTAACTACATGGTTACAGTAAAAATATCATTGAATTTTAACCCTTTCGCCCGCGAAAGAAATTCACATTTAATATTTTCAAAAAATTTAGCATTTCATAAAGTGGAATATCGGCAAAGAAATAGAAAATACCTCAACTGCGTTGTGTCAATCATATTTTCGAAGTTAGATTTTTAGTTGATAAGAAATATTGCTTTAGATTCATAATAAATATGGAGCCCAACATTGTGGAATTGACGCAAAATTCTTTGCAGCATGATAATATAGGGAAAAGAAGAAGAGTAAATTTAGAAAATTGGGTAGACAATCAAGCAAAAACGAGACGAAATTCAGGCCTCTCCTACACTGGTCGAAATGGAAGAGAAAATGAGGCCGTTCAACCACCAAGCGAGGTAAATCGCAATAATGTATTAATCATTCATCCTTTGTTTGAATAAAAATGTCCATTGAAAATTGCAAATAAGTAGTAAATAATTTATGTGCAATATTAGGAAGATTTCTGTGAACCTCGGTGTACTAACGAAGGATGTCAGCTGCCTTTTGAAAGAAAATTTCAAATATTTCAACAATTTTGGAAACTAAAAAGTTGGAACCTTCAGTCAACAAGCTTAATGCAATATATGGAATGGGAAGCAGTAGCCCAACGAACAGTTGACGTTGAATTGAGCAGAAGAAAGTGTACTTTTAAGTATTACATCTGTACGGAAACCAGCGTTAGATTACGTGTGTGCTTAAAAACGTTTTTGTCAGTTTTTGGAGTATCCTACAGAAGAGTAAAGACAGTTCAAAAGAAAATGCAGGAGGGACGTATTGTAGCTTTGGATTTCAGAGGATTGCACAACAATCGTCCTCATAAGCATCCTGCTTCTGTAAAAGAAAACATAGTTTCTCACATACGGTCATTTCCAACCACATTGAGCCATTACTCCCGAAACGTAATTAGAAGTTCATAATATCAAATTTTTAAACTTAAGTACGTCATTTTAATTACATTTAGTATTTGCAGGAAGGAGATCCGTTAAGACTATTTAGGAGAAGAATTGAATGTTTCCAAAATGTTTCAACTATATTGTGAGGTAGCAGGCGAAGAAGTTTTTACTCACAAGAAAGTTTACTATGATACATTCAAAGAACTTAATCTACGATTCAGAATACCCAGAAGCGACACTTGTGATAATTGTGATGAGAACTTTGTAGCAATCTCTAATCTGGATGAAAACAACCCTGCAAATCGTGATGCATTAAACAATCTTTGGACAAAGTCGGTTGAACATCACCTTAAAGCAGAACGTGGATTTGCAATTATGAGAGAGGATACCAGAAGAAGCAAAGTAGATCCAAATTACGTAGTTTTAGCTATAGATCTTGAATCGGTAAAATGGCATTTCAATAAAATTATTTTATGCTTATATAATGTTTTTTTTAAAACATAATACTAAGATTTTAGTTGATAGATATTCCAAGACAATCTAATAGCTCACACTATTACAAGCGAAAATTCCATTGTTACAACGTCGCAATTCACGATGCTGGCTCAGATACAACAACAATGTGTCTTTGGAACCAACGGGAGGGCAAGAGAGGGGCTAGCGAAATATTTTCATGTATGTTCAAATATTGCAGGGAAAAATACAATGTTTTAGAACCCGGACAAACAAGAACTTTAGTTGTGTGGTCTGATCGCTGTTGCGGTCAAAACAATAACTTCGAGACAGTTTGTGGATATCGCTATTTGATTGAACTGGGATACTTCACTGAAGTAATTTATATTTACCGTTTTAAATTTGCATTTAAAAAAGAATTAGTGAAACGGATATTTTTGTAATAGATACAGCAGAAATTTCTTTGCACGGGTCACTCTTTTCTGCCTTGCGACCGGCAGTTTGCCTTATTGGAACGACAAATGAAAACGTCACCTATGCTTACCATGGAGGATATTACCAATATAATATTAAATGCATGCAAATCTAATCCGTTCCGCATTCAGAGAATGACGCAAACCGATATTTTGGATTTTAATGTCATTGTGCAAGATTTTCGAAGACCAACTTCATTAAAAGTCACACAAACGATGGTAATAAAACTAACCGCTGACCTTCCACAAGTCATTTCTGAAAAAAGCGACCATGATAGTACGCAATGGAATGTGCACAACTTATTCAGAAGACGCCCTTTAAATGGAGTTCCGCCTCAGAAATATTTACAGTATTTACCCCTTGATGATGGTCTTATAAGTGATTTGGTATCAATGCAGAAGTTCATGAGTCAAAGTTCAAAAGACTTCTGGTCATTTCTACCTTTAGCATAACGTCCGATTTTCGATTTGATGTAGTTATTCTCTACAAAATTTGTTTCAATAAAGGTAATGTTGCGTCTATAACTATAACTATATTTTCGAAACGAAAGGGTTAAAATTGAATGATATTTTTACGGTAACCATGTAGTTACGAATATAATATTTTTATGAAATGAGATTGGCCACTTTTCCGCTCAGCCATTCATATGTCGAAGTGAATTTAACTACGCGCTTGTTTGTTAATGTTAAAAGAGGAATTAAATAATGATAGACATTGATAACAAGTAATGATAGAACGCAAGCTATTTGCGTGCGGCAGGACAATAGCCTTTCGCTTTCAAACAGAAAATAACATGCAAAAACTGATCTTTAGAGATAAGTTGTAAATAATCTACAAGACTATTGGCAATGCATATCATTTTAAACCTTTAAAAATTGCAAAGCAGAAGTTATGCAATCAAAATGTAAATTTAGTTTATGGCCAAATGTCGGGTGCTGTCAGACTGAATGTTGGGTGCTATTAGACTAAACGTGAAGCTTAGAACTTCTGGAAAACGAAACCTATTCAAAAAACCTTTATCTATTCTATGGCTGTATTACGGGAAACTATTGAATTTTAACCAGTTGCTTAGTGATTTTGAAAAGTATTTATTTGTTCTCCTGGGGGAAGATATTTAAAATTAATGCTTACTTGGGAACCACTTGATTTCGCTACATTATAAATCATGGAAGGAAATAAAGCTTGACAAAACCCCTCTCTGGGTAATGTAGATAATAAACCAATGAGTGGAGTTGGTAACCAAGGGAAATTTTGTCAAAAATTGAGGTGGATTAACTAAAATTCTAGCACTCCATCAGGCGCATGCATCTTGCTAATCATCGTAGCACAGCAACAGCTATAATAAACAACTTCCGACCGATTTTCCTCTGGTCAGATTCAAAGAACGTTGACTTTTGGTTACTGTGCTTACAGGTAAGCTCTTCCCAGCATTCTTAAAATAAAACTTTGGGTTTTTCAGGGACACTTCTAATGAATTTGTATCCCCTAGTTATTGAACCTGCAGACAAATTAGGCAAAAGTGTCTCCACTTTGAAAAAACCGAAAATTTTATTTTAAGAAGGTTGGGAAGAGCTTACCTTCTACCACCCCCGCAGTAGCCCCAGTAACCAAAATTCAACGTTCCTTGGGTCAGATTGTAGTCCTTAATAAAGTTAACAAAATCCCGGGTTAATATAGCTGGGGACTTGGTTTGGGAGGCAAAAATTTGGGTCAATATAACTTTTAAAAATTCTTACCCTCCAAAGAAGGAAGGAAAAAGCTCGGCTTTTTGCAGCAAAAAGCCAGCATTTTTATACCTTAACTGCTACCCAGTATACATTTTTACACTAAGATATTTATATGTTTTCATGTTTATTGACACTGTTACTCGCATTAAATAAATAATAATCAAATAATAATGGATTCTGTTCTAAATTCCACTTAAATAATATCTATTGGATCGATTTAAGTGTATTCCTAATAATATGTAGTGTAGTATGGATCGCGTTGTATGTTGACGTCAGAACAAAAAGTTGGCTTTTTCCTAATTTACGAACGGCCTTATCAGCTAAAAGCAGGCATTTCGTTCCATAGAAAATCAGGCGATTTAATGTTGAATGGGTCAAGGTTCAAAAAGTTTTCCTTCCAAACCAAGTCTTAGCCCTGACATATTAAACCGGGATTTTATTTTAATTTTATTGAGGACTACAATCTGTGCAACTTTGAGGAAAATCGCTCAGTGGGAACTTTAGTTATTTAACTTTTAATTTTATGTATAATATAATAATTGTTATGTAGGGAGTTGTACTTTATTACTGTTGTTGTGCTGGTGCTGAACTTATATCCTAAATTAATTATTCTTTGAAAAACGACATTTGTCGTCCTCCCAGAGCTGAGCATTTTATTTGTGAACGACTTTTGTCGTTTTCCCATCGCAACGTATCAATAAATGAGACGACATAAGTCGTCCTCCCATGGCAAGACAACTATTTTTTGAACGACATTCGTCGTTCTCCCATAGCAATGTAATTCCTTTTTGGACGACATATGTCCCCTTTCCAGGGGAACTGGTTAAGAATAAAACATTGTAATTGATTTTGCCATTTTGTAATTGTAATTCTCCGTTTACCGGGCAGACAAGAGAACATTAATTAAGAAATTAATGACAGATTCTTAAAAGAAATTAGAACACTTGTTTTTTAGTTTTCCTAGCTTGGTCTAACCGTGTTTTTACAAGTTTTTACCTATTTATTTATTCTTGCTCTACTTTTATTAAAGTTAAGTAAAATGAAGACTTATAAAGCTTAATACAAGCTTGTTTAATTTTTATATCACAATGAATTTCCAGCCAAACTTTTGAAGCACTGCGAAAATTGGCCGAAATTCTTTATTTGATCAACGGTTGACTGTCGGGTCAATGTTTGACGGAATTTTGGGTACTACCTGACTAGCTGTCGGGTCAATGTTTGACGGAATTTTTGGTACTACCTGACTAGCTGTCGGGTCAATGTCTGACGGAATTTTGGGTACTACCTGACTAGCTGTCGGGTCAATGTTTGACGGAATTTTTGGTACTACCTGACTAGCTGTCGGTTCAATGTCTGACGGAATTTTGGGTACTGCCTGACTAAATGTCGGGTCAATGTTTGACGGAATTTTGGGTACTACCTGACTAGCTGTCGGGTCAATGTTTGACGGAATTTTTGGTACTACCTGACTAGCTGTCGGGTCAATGTTTGACGGAATTTTGGGTACTACCTGACTAGCTGTCGGGTCAATGTTTGACGGAATTTTTGGTACTACCTGACTAGCTGTCGGGTCAATGTTTGACGGAATTTTGGGTACTACCTGACTAGCTGTCGGGTCAATGTTTGACGGAATTTTTGGTACTACCTGACTAGCTGTCGGGTCAATGTTTGACGGAATTTTGGGTACTACCTGACTAAATGTCGGGTCAATGTTTGACGGAATTTTTGGTACTACCTGACTAAATGTCGGGTCAATGTTTGACGGAATTTTGGGTACTACCTGACTAAATGTCGGGTCAATGTTTGACGGAATTTTGGGTACTACCTGACTAAATGTCGGGTCAATGTTTGACGGAATTTTGGGTACTACCTGACTAAATGTCGGGTCAATGTTTGACGGAATTTTGGGTACTACCTGACTAGCTGTCGGGTCAATGTTTGACGGAATTTTGGGTACTACCTGACTAAATGTCGGGTCAATGTTTGACGGAATTTTGGGTACTACCTGACTAAATGTCGGGTCAATGTTTGACGGAATTTTGGGTACTACCTGACTAAATGTCGGGTCAATGTTTGACGGAATTTTGGGTACTACCTGACTAGCTGTCGGGTCAATGTTTGACGGAATTTTGGGTACTACCTGACTAGCTGTCGGGTCAATGTTTGACGGAATTTCAAGTGAATTGAATGTCGGGTGCCTTATGGCAAAATGTTGGATACCATCTGAGAGAATGTCGGGTGTGTTATTGCAATGTCGGGTGGTATCTGACTAAAAATCGGGGCCATGAGATTGACTGTTGGGTTCTCACGTTAATTGTCGGGCAATAAACTGAATGTTTCATATTCTAAAATCAAATGAAAATAGGAGGAAAACTTCAATTTTTATAAATTATTGTAGAACCCAACGTAACTGCACTATTACTATGGCGATTTTGTTCGCCATAGTAATAGTTCAGTTACGTTGGTAGAACCTGAAATAAAATTGTGAAATACCTATAGCAAAATAAACCCGTTAACACAGATGTAGCAAAGAGTCGCGTGGTGAGTGTTTCATTGCGGGTCACTTTTCCCACCTCTGAATGCAACGTGAAAAGCAATATTATTACAGTTTATTGCATTTTCTGCACTATTGTTGCACTGTAACTAAGGAAATTAGCCAATTTTTTGCTAAACAAACGACAATTCGATTCTTCCGGTTGCCACCGCTAAAGTTGACGATGGACAGGTCTGTAGAGCTAACGCAACCTGGTTCAAAGAATTCTCTACCTTTTTGTACTCCACACTTTTTGTCCAGAAGCTGCTAGTTTCTGAGATATCCGTGCTGACAGATTTTGGAGGGGGTGATAAATGCATATACCGGTTTTAAACCGGTTGGGGATCCAAGGTGTTTGCAAACGCCCGGATCCCAACCCATGTAAAAAAACAATTCGGATTCTGTTTACACTGGAGGGTTTCATTATTAGTTGTTAGAGTTTGATTGTTAATTGGAGAGTGGATAGTAGTGCTCGGACAGTATATATCGGTATTGGTATTGGTATTGGTTTTATTATCAATAAAGGTCATAGGCAGCTCCATCATCACATATACAAGTACATATCATAACTTCACTGAAAGTACAACCTGGAATTACAATATTAGAGGAAAGATGTACAGAAGAGCAAAATGTATTATTATTATTCACTGGTATAATTTATTCAGTCTGCAAGATACACGAATTCAAGAGTAGAGAGAGACATAATGTAAGGAATGCCGCCGGTTGCAGCGCAAACAAAGCGCGCATGGTCTTATACATTCACCCTACGGTCTATATACCTCGAAGATACTTTAGTAATTAAGTAACCTTTAGACGAAATACAATATAGTATATAATTGCCAATTATAGTATATATGTGAGTAATAATCTTAAACCTTACAAATATGTTAATTATAAATATACCTAATTATTACCCAACGGAATGCAGTTGGGGAGCCGAGTCGTGCTTTCGTTCTTGTGTGCGATACATATTGTGCGATGCGTGAGTACGTGTACATTGAAAACTGTGCACAACGCTGGAGAGTGCTTGAGTTGAGCCCGTCAGATTGAATGTGAATGAATTTGACTAGTTTAGATTAGTTGATCTGCATTAATTTGCATATTGGACGGTAATTTGTTCAGTCCAAGTCCAATTCCATGTATTAAGCGCCATTTTCCACAAATTCCAAGGCATGCCATGTGAATTAAAATTTCGATTTTTCAAAAGAGAACCTGAAATTTTGAATCCGAGAGTTTCCTATTCCGGTAGCTCTTCATGGGGCGCACATGTCAGATCCAAAAAATAGTCAGGTAACTGTACTTTGACACCTTGAAAACGACGAATTAGACGGAACTGCAATTCACACGTACTCACCTCGACCAAAGCAACGACTCGACTGATGTTTCGTTTCTAATCTGATCTGAACTGATCGTTTCCATGTTTTCCCTTTCGTTCGTTTAAAACATCGTTTCTGAAATATCGGTAGTGAAAGGTTTTGGATCATCAACAATATTTCATTAAATGAGTCAAAAATGTGGAACCATGTATTCATAAATAGTGAAATTGTAAAATCTCAATCTCCCCAGAAAAGGTTATCGTGGTCGTGGTGTAGTTTTCTCTGCAAATATTGAGATGTGAGGGTGAAGAGGAAAGTGAGACAAGAAAACTTGGTTTTCGTGGCGCAGGATGTCGCGGTTGCTGCTCCTCTCAACTGAAACCACAAACACGAAGGAACGTCAACTCTTGATTCCTCCTGACTTTCATGCAGTCCTCACCCTTTCCATGAAAATGCTAAAATGACTCAAAACTTCAACACACATTTAAAATTGAACCTTTTATTTTCAAAAGTAAACTCTACATTTAAACCCAGATTTGTTATTTACAAGGCACCAAATAGTTTCTATGGTTATTCATGTATTTCCCTGGTTATAAGGTAGGAAGCAAGTAAGATTGAGAAAGAGTGTTGTTGTGAATGAGAATAGTACTAGAGATTGGGTATGCGATGTAGTAGCAGGGAAAGGAAATGAATTAATTTGGTACGATTTTTATTATTTGGTGGTGGTGATGGAGAGAGGGAGAGAGATAGTGTATCGGAATTGTAAATTTATTCTGGTAAAAATGTGTTTTTTTGGTAGGAGGCACTTAGTGTGATGAGAGTGTAGTAGTGTTGAGGAAGATGGGGATTTATGGTGCACTTGAATAGCATTAGAGTAGTTGTTTGTGGTTGGTGAGGTGACCTGTTGTGAGGTGACCTGCGGAGGACTTGAGGACGGTGATTAAAAATGCATTGAAACGTGACACGTGTGGAATTGTGTTGGCTTAGCCTTGGATTTGGTTGTTTGGTGGCGAGGCTTTGGAGGCTCTACCTTCGGAATTCGGATTCGGTGTTGGTGGTGGTGGCTGAGAAGAGAAGAGCTTTGGTCGGAGGAGATGGAAATGGGAGACATTAGACTTTATAAACGTGTGTCATCAAAGTATCCTCGCTGAATCGCATTAGAGATTTCTTGTTCATTGAATTGGAAATGATCTTTGCGGAGAGAGGAAGCGTCTCCAGGGACAACATTACTCAACTCATTATTTCACAACGCTCTTTCATCTCTCTAAACGATCCTTATTCCTCTGCTGGTCATCCTATAACTCCTCCCCCCACAACATACACATACTATACTCAAATAATAATAATAATAATAATAATAATATCCGTGGCAACAGAAAAAGAGACGGAAGAGAGGAAATAGATTAGAAAAGTGTTTAATTAGATTGGAAAGAGTTGTCTGTTGGTTTGATTTGGGGTTTGATTGGTGGAGTTGACTGGGTGCGGTGGCTGGGAAAGATGTCATGTCAGATATGTCATTCCGAAATGTCAGTAGAGTTGTCGGCATGTTTATTTCTAATTTTCCGCTTCCGCGCCTCTCAATACAAAAGAACTTTCATCGCTTGTCATTGTCACTTCCAGCGCATCCAGAAACTCCGTCCGCTCCACAACAAGGTTAACTAATTCCACAATTATTTCTTCTTTTTATTTATTATTATATTTTATCAACACATATATCAATACATATATCACATTGTATATATATTCTGATATATATTGTAAGAGAGATATGGAAGAGACTCTGGTGAAGGAAGAAGATGGAAGATAGAAGAGAGACGAAGTTGGGGTTGGTAGGTTCTACTGAATATTCACGAAGTCGCAAGGATGAGCGAATTTGCATTGCAAATCAGTTTGAGGGGAAAAATCTACTTTTATCTCCCCTACACACTTACATAAACAACAGACAGAGAAGAGAAGAGAAGAGAGAGAAGACGAAAACTATAGCAACGAAGGTTCGTCTGAATACCTCATCCTCCGCACACAACAAACTCTAATGCACAACACACAAATCGCTATTCCGTAATCCAACACATTTTATATTTCTTTGATCAAACACTAATGCTAACTATACTCACTAATGTCCTCCTCATCCTCCACCACCGAAAACACCGAAGTCTCCGAAAACTCGCAACTTGTACCGATTCACCACTCACAAAGACTTATTCTCATCACTTGTAAGAATTCCACCTTTGTTTCCCTTACCCGGCTTCTCTTCTAAGTCATTATTATTAAACAGTCTCCTATTGCCCCGAGAGTGAGAAGAAGAATTCTTGTTGTCCAGGAATTGTTGTCCAGAAGAGGTGACATGTCATGACATGTCAGTTGTGTATGGTGGAGGAGACTGTTGTGAGGAGAGGAGAGTTGTCTGGAGGAGAGTGAGGTCTGGGGAGAGGCGGTCGAGGCTTTTATAGGGAAATGGTGATGAGAGCGTTGAAATGAGTTTAGCATTAGATTTTCAAATGAGAAGGATCTGCAAGTCCAATGATATTATTATCATAACTCCGCCTCCCACACTAAATAGCAAACAATCCATTTCCATGGACACTTCTTATTTATTTCACTTTAAAGTCGCGCTCCTTATCCTCCTCAACAAATTTACGACCCAATTGTCTTTTAATTGAATTCCCCTTTAATTTCAAGTCCGCCACGCTCGCTATTAGGGGAACACAAACTTAAACTGTCACACTACCAAGAAATTAAATCTAATTTATTATCGCCTATCCACTTCCTCTTCTTCCTATTCCTATTCCAACCAAAAGACTCATTAATAACCAATTCAACTCAAAACTAGTCTTTTCTACACATTCTTCCGTATTGACAGGGGAATCGCCACAATCAAAAGCATTTCATCAATCTAGTCCCTCGGCCAAATTCAATTTCTTTCCAAGACTTTAAATATTCTGCTTCTCCACAGAAACTTTTCACTTTTATTTGTGTTTCTTGTCCAAACGCTCCAAATGCAAACAAAGATACAACTTTCGAAACAATGACCATGGCGTCCGCCAATTTAATAACGGCTTTTCTCCATTCATAACGAATCTAATACATAAACATTCAAATTGCAAAGCATAAATAAATTGGTTGCCTTCTTTTGTCCGTTTCTTTGTCCATCTTTCCAATAATATCTTTATTTCCATCTTAAGTGCCACTTTGACTCATCATCTTCATGTCACTTCCATTCGTCCCTTTTCAATCAAATATATTTATAGGTGACCGGACCTTTCAGTTTCCCTTATTCTATCTTTCGCCATTTGGACATTTATTGCCACTCTTGACTTTCATGGAATTGTCTTTCAAGCCTTGTACATCTTTTAAGTGCACTTTATGATTACTTAAATTAGTTCATTGGCTACTTAAGACAAAGTAGGAAATTGTAGTTCATGAAACGACACGAGTTGTATAATCATAGCGAAATCAATTATTTATTAGATGCATTATTCAAATGTTTCAACTCTATGCTTAGTCAGTTGCGGAAAGCTACTCTATGCAATCTGGTTGTCTGTCTGTCTGCTAGCTAGTTATTTAGTGAGTATGCAAATATTTCAGAAACGCATTGAAATACTCTGATGAAACTGTCTGTGTGTCTTCTAGGAATCAAGTGTAGGTTTCCTTTAAAACAGAGAGTTAATCAGTAAAACACCTTGGTTCAAACCCGTATAAATGCCATTGCTGTAATAGATACATTGTATTACGAATTAGAACTATAGATGACCAATCGTATCTCTATACGAATCATCAAGAAAGTCAACTTTTCGAACGAAATCAAACTGTTTTGTATAAAATCAAACCTTTTCGAATAAATTCGACCTGTTTTGAATAAATTAGAACTCTACTTTCTCAAACAATTTGATATGAATTTAAACTGGTTAAACTTTTGAGGTTTTCCAAGAAGCCTGAATTTTTATTTTGTGAATCGTATTGGGACGTTGATGCAGAACGATGACCACGTATCCCTGACTACGTCTACTTCACCATGGTTTATCCCCCAATAGAACGTCCCAATAGAATTCATCAAAATTATGACATTTCTCCTCTCCTTAGTAAAATGAAAATCAAGTTTCCAATAGAAACTAGACCCATACAGGCTTCTTGATGTTTTCAATGTTTTCTATTTCTTTTGTTTTGCTCCCGCTACTATACTACATGCGTTTTGCAAATGGTTTATTTTGTTCATGAAAATTGGAGTTCTTTAAGGTACCTATAGCAATGAACGTTTTCATCACGTGAGTCCACCAAAATTTTTCCGAATTGAATAGTTAACCCGTTAAAAGAAATATCAGATTTTCTAAAATTGAGTATAATAGTATGGAAGTGGTAAGTCTTTAGCAAATGATCGTAGGGCCATATTTCATAAAACTGAACAAGTGGATGGAAAAGCAAAATTAGTAAGGTCAATGCGACAATTTATCTCAAGAAATGCTAGGTTAGTGTTCTCTGTTTCTCTTGTCTGCATGTTATAAGGAGGGCCTACTGTCTTGCATTGCTTTAGTATGACACCACATGTGAGACAAAATTGAAGACCGTTGGCTATGTTGCCTGTAAATATGCTTCATTTTTACAACCGATCAATGTGCTTACATTTACAGAAATATACTGTACAGGTAACTCCTTGATTCACAGAATCTGCAATTTTTTGTCATAAGTGCAATCAAGGAGTTTCAAATCGTTGCCTCAGTTTTCGAGACAACCATTTGAAACTCCTTGAATGCAACTGCATAGAGATTATTATCACATTGGGATTTGCATGATAATCTTGTGTAGAAAATCTGAAAACGTCTCTACTTTAAAGCATTTTCTTGTAATTTTACTGGTGAAACAAAATCTTCAATTTTTGGAATTTTAGATTTGTGTACGGATTACTTATGTACAGAGTGTTCTTTTTTAAATCGCTGTTAGTGATCAAACGTTACTATGGAAAAACGGTTTTAGTATGGCGTTTAATACATTACAGGGCCGTGTTTCACAAAATAAAATTGAGGTGAATGAGTGATAATGTTTTAGAAATTGCTATATTTATTTTGAGTAGAAGTTTTATGAAATGCACTCCAGTTGGACAAACTTGTCAAGAACGGACTAACCCTACCTGATAAGAGTTTTGTTACTACATATAGTAACCTTGTTAGGTCCAACACTGACCTTTATGTCAAATAGCCCATTTCTCAATTGTAAAATAATTTAGTTAGTGAGTTGAAACAAAGTAATGTGGTTATTGTCTTGAGATTGGGATTGCGTAATAGATTAAATATTGGTTGTTGAGATGCAGTAGCTGAATGAAAATGGATATGAATTAACACAGCGTAGTTCAAATAATAACGTGTGTGGAATAACTGGCCGAGCAACCTGTTTTGCTCTTTTGTTCATCCTTGTGCTGCAGACATTCTTTCACCTCTCTATTTTCACCCAACCTATGCAAAACTTTGTTTGGGCTGACATGAAAAATTCCCAAACATCAAAACTCGCTTCTCACATTTCCAACAAGAAGAAATATTTCAGTCCCTACTCAACTTTCAAGCTTTATTCATTTTCAGACCAGAAATTGCATATTTACAACGAGGATATGAATATTTCTCAAAGACCAATAATTGTTGCATATTACAGAAATGTGGTATAATTTATAAATGAAAATAACTTATTGTGCCAAACTTGTGTTTTCTATGTGATGCAAAATGTTTGTTTACCGGTTGGTAAATGAAGTGAGAATGTGTATGGTGTTGAATGCAACTTATAATAGAATAGCCATATGGATAGAATGACAATAGCAACGTATTTCCATTATTCCATTGTGCTGCTGCTGTTCGACAAGGTAGTCCCATCCCAACAAGCCAAGCGTCGACACTGAAATGTTCTGCACCCTGAAAACGCAATTCATTTAAACGATGGCAAATTGTTCCTGGAAAATATGACTCCAAACAAATTAGCATAATAATATTATGTACAATAATAATTCCCATGGAAACACGAAAAAATAATAGTTATACTTTTATTACACGTAAATAACCAAGAAAGAAAATGTACTTGTAATAAATAATGTTGATGATTTATTGCGTAGATTTTATGAATGAACTTATAAGATGCCAAGATGCATTGATGCATTGATGATCACAGTAGCAGATTGAAAAGATTGATAGGAAATGTAAATTAGGATTTGATTAGTAGAAAGGTGATTGAATTGGTGTGGAATAAAAAGCGGTTAATTGTGATGCGTAAATAGCGATAGAGTTGGGGAATGAATGAATCTTAGAGTACCCCTCTTAATCTTTATTTAGTATTGTGTAAATTAAGTGGAGCGAGAGGGAGAATGAGAGGACCTGGTGAGATCGCATTTGAAATTGGGAACCGAAGAAGAGCCTTGACAGTAGTGGATAGAGAGATTGTTGAGAAGGTGTTGGTTTGTGTCGCCATGGCAATAATTGTAGATCGGGGAGTATCTGTGTGTGTTCTCGTTTGTATGCAAATGGTGTAGGAATAAGAAGAAGGTTGAGTCCATTGATTTCCCCTGCGCATGATTCCCTCCCTCCGATTCCGTTAATTCTCAAGAACTGCATGATCTCATTAGTGGACAATGCACTTGAGAAGAGATCCTCAGGGTCCCCGACTCTTCACTTTCTTCCCGGGTCAGCACTTTCTCTCTCTCAACGGCCTACCCACCCGAAAACTGGAGAACCTACTTCGGAGTAGAGTCAAGGGCCCTCCTTTGGTAACCTGCTCCTTTGGTAACCTTATAATAGAACTGCATTACTCTCTGTCTGTATAATATAATGATGAATGAATGACTGAATAGTGCAATGTGTGATAGAATAGAGTGTGGACAGTTGTGCACGGTGTGATTAGCACCCCGACAAATTTGTGATGTGGAAGAGGCCTTTGGCCTAGTGTTGGTCAATTAGAGTTGAGGACAATGGAGCAGATGTGTCGTTGCACATATGGCTTCCCACCTCCAGCCAAAACGACCCACACCGACAACAAATCCAATTTTCTTGGCTTAAAACTCAAATTAAAAATAGTCGCGGTATGTAAAATGTCTATTGGCATGGAGACTTCTCCCGACTCCTCGGCCCAACCGCAAAATCCAATAAGCAACTGTATTCCGAGCTGTCGCCTCCACATACATACTCTATATACTACTCTTCAGTAGTATCTATACTATATACTATAAGAGAGTTCGGAGGAAGAGTGACATTTTGAAGGGAAGGGTTATCATGGTTTGTTCCCGCACGTTTGTTAATCTAATTTGAGTTGTCAGAGGAGTTGAGTGTTTCTCCAGTCCCCACGGGTCGCGCTTTTTTATCTCGTCACCTTGGCTACGTTCTTGTTTTAAATATTCCTAGTTGATCATAATTGTTCACCGCAAAACAAACGGAGACTATTCGGATGGTGGTGAGAGAGAGAGATCAGCGGATGAGGATCGATATTCTGGAGATGCAAATGAAGACTTGAGAGAGAAGAGAAGAAGAAGGGAACAAGTCATGCACTCTGTCTCTATTCTATTGATCCACAACACGCAATGGTAAACAAAGTCAACCGAAACTTATTCATCCACAACTATGACTCCCATCATAAAAAGTGAGGAAATGTCCTCGGGTGTCATTAGCGACTCTCTGGGCGAATAAGGGGCTATGTGCACATAATATAAAGTGATATTGTATATAAAGTGATATGATACTGAGATAGGGATAGCGGAGTGTAAATAAATATAAATCTGAGCGTGAGCCATCAATCTTTTCCCTTTTCGATAAATATTGGTGAACAATGGTTGATGTTGGTTGGTTTGAGCGAGTCGAAAAAAGAGACTTTAGTTCCCCTTTATTAGCCCTGCACAATTGAACAATGGAGAGAGAGGGAATGATACATTACCCACCATGGATATGTCTAATCTGGCCCGACTTCGGTGTGAATGCAGGGCCACGTGACCAGCGACGCTTCTCTGTTGACTTTTCCCCATTCTTTCTCTCTAGCAGGCAGATTCCTCTTTATTCGGAGGAATAGCAACGAAATAAATTGGTAGTGTTGTTCTTGTGTTGTTCTTGTCTGCTTTGCATAGTCGTTGCCACGGCATTAATATGTAGCTCATGCCCAGCTACAAGTTTTTTATGCCAATGATTAAAAATTCTAATTTCCAGCTACCTGTCTTTCCTAACTTGTTCTACTCTCGTCCAACACATCCACCACCGTCCAAACACATTGGCATCCCTGATCTGTTGAATGCTGCAGTTTCCCCAATAATCCCAATTTCTTATTGCCATTCCCATCCATCAATTAGAAACAACACACTGGACTGCAACAAGTGACCATTCACCATTACTATACTATATTATATGCTTGACCATCATCATTCCCCCTCGACGATTCCCTATACTGTATATATATGTATATACAGTATGTGCAATCACTTTAGAGATATTGAATAGTAGGGGAGATATAAGATATTATAAGGAGAGTAGTTGATTTGCCTCGGGTCAAAGTTCAGATAATAATACAGCTTGGAATATTTGTGCAGGTGAGTTGGACCGAATACCAGTTTGGATGGCTCAAGGGGAATAGTTATGATTGATAAGCCTGCTCCTCTCTCATTCCTCTCTTGTTCGTTCTCTCTCTTCTCTCGCTGGCCACTTGGTGTGTGTGTCTGTACCCTTTCGACTTCTTCTCCAGGGACCCATTCCACACCAAGCAGAAGAAGACAATCTTAATAAGACTAACGAATAAGGAATCTCGGGGGAAACATTAACGAAATTGTCTTTTATTTTTTTGGCAGGGGGACACTTGTATTTATATTAGGCATCTCTTGTCACTCATCCTCCGTAGTAATAATATCACAAAACGAGTAACAACGACAGTCGCTATGACAACCGTTGTGCTGACTGTTGTTGGAGAGGAAGAGAGAAGAAGAAGGAGAGGAGTGCGTTGCTATAGGAATGATGACACAATTTGTGTAGTTATTTGAGTATCCAGCCAAAACAACTTGTGCTTGGCTCTCTTGTCCTCGACTCCCACTTGTTGACCCCGAAATGGGCTAAGGGGGTGACCTTTCCATTCTATTCTCGTTTCTCGTCTCCCCCAAGGAACGCTTGGCTCTCTGCCATACACCTTATATACCTGTACAGTATATGTATAAGGTATATAAGAGTTGAGTTGAGAGATGATCAAGGTTATCCAACGGAGAAGAGAGAGAGAACACACCTGAGAGTTATAAGAACAAGAAATGTACAAGAACTTGACTTATCTCTAACTAAACGCTGCTGACTGAGTGTTGGGCAAAAACGATTGTTCATGACTGAAGTGAACTCTTGAAGAATTGAATGTTTGTGTCTGGGATTTTGGGCGAATATTCATTGAGAAATCGGAGGCGGGCATAGCGAGCTGCGTGTCTTGAACTGAATGGAATTGCTAATAAAATAATAATACTAATAAAAACTCGGTCTCTCTAATTTATGCACATATATTTACATCTAAACGGACTTTTTTGAATATCCCCTTGCAGTTGCTACGACTCGAGTGGAACTGAGGGTCGTCATGGCAACCCACTATTCGGATTCAGTGGCAAAGAACTGTAGAGCAGTGTGGTGTAGGGTGAAGGTACTTTTCTTTCAGGTCACGTTCTTCCGAACGAGGAGCTTTTTTTAAGGAAGGAACAACGCCGTCGCCGCCGCTCTTCTCTCTCTTATTCTTCCCCTCTCGCCTTCCTTCCACCAACATCCACCATCCTCACTCAATTCAATGCACCAAAATATATCACAAAATAGCATAAAATGTGGGTTAAACAAATCCCACTCTCTAATAATTACATTGCCACCGTGAACATTGCATTTGCCTGGCTATTTTACAATTACATATGGTACGGGGTTACCTGAGACTAGTATATACAAGGTATATGTAATATAAAGAGTATAATGTATAAGGTGCACGTGTGTGAAAAGGTTAAACGTAAGGTGTCTTTGGAATAAACGAAAAGTAATAGGTGAGAGTCCTAGGGCATTTGTGTGCTGTGGGCAATTGTTGTTGGTTGCACGTAGCGGAGATGTAAAGAAGATGTGTACAAGAACCACAACATCTAAACTCGACTTGCCTTCCTTCACTCGGCTGGCTCGCTGGCTGGGAGTGCCAAAGGAATGCTACCCTACGTCCATGTTGCCAGAATTACAACCCAACTCCACAAATCCACTTTGTCACGAATCAATCACACCACATACACTTTGCAATACAGTAAGACACAAGCCAAATTACATATCATTACCCAAAATGACATTTTAACTCAACCAACCAACAATCATACCATTACACCCAGTTAACCCCAACTACAACTAACTACGTCCACTAAACGTTATTCCTCTTAAACTATTTGTATTTAAATAAATAAATAGCAATTGTTGGTTGTTGCCATGGTTACTATTGTAGCAACTATTATTGTTGTAGTGTAGTTGCAGCAAGAGTAAATGTAGACAGAAAATAATAATAATTGTGAGGAGGAGAGATTAGAAGATAGAGAGTACGTTGTTGGAGAAGAAGGCAAGGGAAGGCAGCAGGAGCAAGCAGGAGAAAGAAAAACCGGGCAAATGCATTTCTGGCGATACGCGTAAAATTTAGATTTGGTCTCTTCGGACGTGACCTGAATGAAGAAGTGTTTTGAGTGGATGGAAGGAGAGAGCAAAGCAAACGAAGCAACGCATTACTCGCAGCAAAGGCAAATCCCATTTGTATTCAGCCAACGTCCGAGGGTAGCGGCTCCTCTCTCTCCTCCAAATTACGTCATCCACGAGGGGGGACACGGAGGGAGGGGGATTCAGGGAGGGGAGGGGAAGTGACCTGACCTCCGGATTAAAATAAAACGACGAAAAAAACCGCGAGCACCCAAGTACAGTTATTTCCCACGACCCGAGAATAAAAGAAACTTTTTGCCTCACTTTTTATCGTCTTCTTCCAGGTGTAACTCTCTTTTTCTATTCTTGGCGACCCTTCAGACCTTTTTCTATCCTCTTTTCATTCACTCGCTACTCTACTCATGAGAAATTACAGTTTCAGTATCAACTACTCCCGTTCGCATTCTCACCGCTCTCTCCCAGATTAGTCCTTCTCTACAATACAGAATCTCTACTCCGAAGAGTAGAAGAGACTTGAGTCACACAACAAAAATGTTCCTCAGAATGGCCCAAGGAATTTTTTTAATGAAAAAGGGCGAAGCCTCGACCTCATGGGGCTATCAACGCGTGCCTATACACTAGATATATTAATAATAAGGTATAAGTAAGGGTAGTAAGGGTATATATGATGAATAAGGGTATATGTTGCCATGGAGATGTGAGATTGTGTACGTCTTAAATTTATTTGCTGATAAATTGTAATATGTATTATATACAACGAATATGGATGAATATTTGTTAACTTCTGCTGGCTCACAAGACTAGTCATTATACGGGGAATAGACAGGCGGGGCATTCTAACAAAGAGTTGCTGTATAACGAGAGTCAACGACAGTCGACGACGCACAGGAAAATTTGGCACAAAAATTACCTTACCTTTGCAATTGCTTTGCTTAACCTTTGAGCAATTGGTGCTTCTCCATTAAAAAACTTTGGTGGTTTTGTAAATCAGTTTTTAACACTTTACACACAGAGCACCGAGTCCCGAGTTTTTGTTTGTCACTGTGTCAAGTCACTAGAAATCACTGGAACGGGAATTGACACTCGAAGAACTTTTCTCTATGTCAGTGGGCCGCCAAGGACTGGGAGTGAGGCGGCGGCGGCTGCGGGTGCGGCTGCGGGGACAGCAGCGGCGGCGAGTGGGGCGACATGTGATACATCCCGTCTTGGCCCATCATCCCCTCCTGACCCGGAAGAACGTTCGGAGGAGTCATCCGCTTCTCCTTCTGCCGACGGTTGCAGAACCACACACGCACCACCTCCTTCTCCAGCTATTCATATCCACAATATACATGTTAATTCACCTTGGGTCACTTCATCTACTACCCCTTAGTCCCCTTACTCCCCCTAACTGAGTTATTCTTATAAGTCACCTGCAGGGAGTCGGCTAGCGCCGAGATTTCTTGAGCGGAGGGTTTCGGCTGCTTGTGGAAATGCTGTTCTAAAGCTCCTTTAACTGACACTTCGATCGACGTTCGCTTTTTCCGTTTCCTCCCTTGGGCTGCAAAAGGGTTAAACATCAGTCAATCCCATCAACACAAATACATCTACATTCATTTTCGCAAACAAATGCCATGGTAACTAAGCAAAAGTCAAGATTGCGTTTTAAATCAAATATACTACAAAAAATGGCATGGTGACAAGGGTATTCAAATGAATAGTATTATTTTGAATGAAATAAGTTGTAAATAAATAGTGTAAATATTTCAGAAAATGTCATGGAAACTTAGAAAACCGGTAGAATCTTTGTAAATATTCAACATAACTGCAGTTTGAGATAAATAGTGTAAATATTTCAGAAAACGTCATGGAAACTTAGAAAACCACGAGAAAACCGGTAAAATCTTTGTAAATATTCAAGATAACTGCAATTTCTACTGAAAAAGCGGAAAAATGAGTTAAAATAGTAGAATAAATGTTATGGTAACGGAGTAAACTAGTAAAGTGACTAAAGTGAGTAAAATGACGTAAAAATAGTGTAGACTGCGGTGTGAGAGTCGAAAAATGGGCGAAAACGGGTTAATATATGTAAATATGTGAGTGTATGTGACTGGAGTAGCGAAAAGGAGTAGAACCAAGGTGTTTGGATGTGTACCAGCGATTTTATCGATGGAAGTGGGTGATCCGGTGGTGGAGTCTGCCTCTTCGAGCCACTTCTGGAGCAGCGGTTTCAATTTACACATATTTTTGAAGCTCAGTTGCAATGCCTCAAATCGGCAGATAGTCGTCTGGCTGAAAACGTTGCCGTACAAAGTACCTACGGAAATAAATCAAGAAGAGTTGACTTTGGTGTTGTTGCTGTTGATGATGAGGAGGTGGCGGCGGATGAGGTGGTGGAGGAGGAGGAGGAAGGAATGAGAGAACTGACCTAGAGCGAGTCCAACGTCGGCCTGCGTGAAGCCGAGTTTGATCCGCCGTTGTTTGAACTGTTTGGCGAATGCCTCGAGGTCATCGGAGGTCGGCGTTTCTTCCTCCATGTCGCCGTGTGACCCGCGGACATCCATTATACCAGAACCGGGAGAGGAGTTGTGGAGGTCACGGAGGGACGGGTGGATTTGACCTTTACCATCAATACAACCATTACTCACTATTCTCTCTCCCAAGAAGCTTCCATGTACACCAATGCATTACCATTATTACCAAGTAGCTCCATTCTACTTTTGTTAATGTAATTCGAGACGAAATGTATTTTTCTCACCCTACAGAAAAAATAAATCCAGTATGCTGTTCCTAATCTAATCTAGTCTATCCATCTTGGTGCAACACTAGTAAACCTTTGTAATACTACACTCTTTCGTGTTCCAATCTCATCTTATCCGACTGTCACGGCTCTTGCATCTCACACACAACACAAGGTACCCACATTTACCTATTTCTCATTTTAAATATCAATTTCTCAAATTCTAATCCTAACTGTACAAATCTTGTATTTTTGCACTCATAACCGACCTCTCCCTCACAACTCACGGTGGTCTCAAACACAATTGCGCAACCTTATTCTACACCGAGAGTATGCATTCTTCTTGGTATAATGCACTTTCCTCCACTCCTGTTGTAAGAAATCTGCTCTGTCTGTTGTACCTTGTCACTATAAGCGTTCGTTTTGAGAAATAGACTAGGTAGTAGTATTTGTGGTGTTGCTATACCTACGGTTGTGGATTTTCCGGGAATATTGAGTGTGAGGACCTACTTGAGAATCTATATGTACATACTTTGATGCATTTTTGTACTTGTGGAATATTTGTGTGTCGGTTCTTGTGACATTGTGGCAAGAATGCAACTCTTGCAAAGATTATGCCAACATTCCAGAGGAATGCACTGCTACTACTCTATGGAAGTAAAATAAAAGTTGACAGTTACCTCTGGGGAAGAAGTCGTCCTTGCCCGGGGGGACCATTCCGTTCATGGGGTGGTGGGGGTGGTGGGTGTAGGGGTGTTGGATGGGGCTGCCGCCGTTCAGGTAAGAGTTGGACGACCACGGGTGATGATGTTGACTCGAGTTCTGCTGGTTCGCGGCCGCCGCCGCCGCTGCTGCCGCTGCCGCCGCATGGTGATGACTGCCACCACCACTCGAAGAATTGTTCGACGACGTCGGCACACTGTGGGCGTGGGCGTGGGGGTGGTGGGGCGGCAGAGGGGCCGAAGTCACCTAAGACAATACAAGGGGGACTTGGAAAAATCTTGGAAAATGCTGGAGAAAAGAAGAAAATAGAATAATTCAAGGTGAGTGGATACGTACCTGTCCCCAAGGGTCCCAGGGGTTGTGGTGGTGGTGAGATTGCATTAAGTACTTCATGTCTTCATTTCCATTACCAGACCTGAAGTCCATCATTACCCATAACCTGGAATGAGACGAGAGTTGTTGTTAATAAATATTCTCCCCCTGGAAAGGAATGCGGGAGAGGGAGAGGAGGGAACCCGAAAGGCGACCACAGTATTATTGTCTAATACACCTTGAGTTGACAGATGCCAATGTGTATTGAGTGACGGAGAGAGTAAATCAAGAATTCATAGAGAGGTGATGATAATGAGGATTTCAAAGTGGCGCACTTGTCCCTGCTTCTGCTAATTAATTATTAATTAACTCTTTCTCTCTCCCCACTTTCTCGGAGCATTCTGTCAACTCGCTCTTCTTCCCACGTCATCCAGCCCGAATTTATTATCTACACACCACTCTATCCATTACATTCACTTTGTCTCTTCTTCTCTCTCAATTATTAAAATATACCCTCCCTCCTCTCTCACAAAGCTCTTCATCACAACTTGCAATTCATTTACTTTAAAATCTCTCACTCTAATACCTTGTTACAAGAGTTTTTCCTAAGTTAGTCTTTTTTCATAACAATTGCAATACCAATTTATTTGTTGCCTAGGATTTTTGCTCACTTTTTTTGTTTAATTCATTTCCTGAAAAATTTCAATTCGCAAACAGTTCAAAAAAGTTATTCCAATTTTGTGTCAAGTGAAGAATTTCCTACAGTGGTCATTTTTAGTCATTTGGTGAAAAAGGAAATTGACAAATTTACAGACATGATCGTGAAAAGATCGTTTTGTTATCGCTTTTGTCTATAAATGTAAATTAGCAGAGTATCCTTTGTGGATTACTTTAAGAAATACCGACACTAAACAAGGTCTAACGGGTTAAACCTATCATTTCCGTCCTTATCTCTCATTTATTCATGTTATTCAAACCGCAGTCGTCATACCAACAATTTCTTGTTCTCTTCCTTGTAATTTAAATACAATTATACATTTTGTTAAGGTGGGGAACAATTTTTCCACTACTGTATACGAGAAATGTTTCAACATTTCCTGTAATAGAAATGTACCAAAATGTAGCAAATTTTTGATGCCACCTTTTAATAAATCATTTCAATCAGAGAAAAATGCTGTTAAAAAGTGAATTGGAGTTGCCCCCTTTGATAAAATGTTGGCATGCATATGCATTACAATTAGTGCCATAAAAGTGGACAGCAATAAAGGTGTCTAGTTGAAAGTTTTCATCGCCACGTTAAAAATGCTTATCTCAACATGCAATCTGTTTCAAGGTGTCGCAAGTGACATTTTTTTGTTTCTCGGAACAAATATTGGCAAATTGTCTAAACAGTAAAAAAGTTGGAAGACTAAGGTTATCGATAAGCAAACAGGATCTCAATAATTATTCCTAGAAATTAAATCACCGCATTTATACTTTCTTGGAAGTCCAAAATACTAAACGGGGACTAAAGTCACGTCCTTAACTTAACACAGTGCTTTATAAACCGTACCTAACAACGGGTTAAATAAGTTGTTTAGACTAAATTTTAAATATTAAATTTTGTAACCAATAGCTAAAGTTATTTTAAACAAGAAATTCTATTTGCGGACAAAATCAAAAATAATTTTTATAAATCCGTAGCTCGAGGGTTAACTTTAGTAAGAAACTAATATTAAAGGATTCAATATTTGAAATAAATTCCTTAAATGGTAGTCCAAGGGTTAATTTGACCAAGAAGTTGTATTTACAAAGAAAATGTGAAATAATAATTTTTATAAACCGGTAGCTTGAGGGTTAATTTTTTAGAGGTATTGTATTTTGTAAGGTTAAGTTGTGTGTGATTGAATGATTTTGAAGTTAATAATAAAGTATTTGTTTAGGAAAAGGCTGTTTTGTAGAAGAAAGTTTGTATGGGCCATAAATCATTGTGAGAATGGAAGATGTTTTGGTGTATAAGGCTGTGATGCGTTTGTGTAGGACGAAAGGAACGGATGTATAGATATTTCCAACATTTGTTAGGCTTTAAGTAAATCTGACAATGAGTAAGTGATTTATTTTCCACTCATTCATTCACTTTACCTGTTTCTCTTTCTCTTATACTCTCCTTATCCATTCACTAACCTACAGAATCATCACCACTAAATACTTTAACCTTTACCTTTCCAAAATTCCATTCACAAAATAATAGTAATCAACAATCAAAACCACATTCTTCCATCTCCCCATAATGAATATTTCCAACCAAAAACTCTCCAAGTAATAATTAACAACCAAAAACAAAACCGGATAAAAATTGTTGCTACGGGAATAAATCTAATTTTTGTCACATCTCCCCATAGCAATAATAAATTAGAAATTGTTACAAATAATTAAAGAATAAAAGGAAAAAATCTTAAAACGGACAAAAATTGTTACTATGGGAATTGATGTATTTTTTGTCACATTTCCCCATAGCAATAAATTAGAAATAAATAGTTCCAACTAATTAAAGCCAAAAATAGGAAAAAAGAAGATACTGTTGTAAAATATTTGCGATAAAAAGTGATAAAAAAAGTAGATAAGGGCGAGTAGGGGTATAATGTTTATTATTTTGGTGATCCCTTGGAGGCATTTGTTCATTAATAGAGATGACACGTTTGTGTAGGGGAGAGAGACTGCCCGGTTTGTATTTTGTGATGACTAAGTGACTAAAGTCACGGAACTGATTTTCGGTTCATAGTGAAAAAAGCCCAACGGATTTGCACAAGTGTAAACAATTATAAAAGTGTGAGAGCCTTGACTGAGTTATTATTGGCGTGAGGAGAGGACCCTTGAGTGTGCGTTTGAAACGAGTGGAATAGTTTGTGTATGGGTAGAGGAGGGTGTCTACTGTTCTCTCAATTATGTGCATATAAACTTTGATTAATAAAACATTATGTAAATGCGGGTTGTTTGTTTTGATTGTGGACTCATTAGGTGGATCCTAATTCACTCGGGGGTTCTATTTATAGAGGAGAATAGAGAAACGAAATACCTGTGAGAGGAGAGATGGGCAGCTGTTCGGCCGGTCCGGCTCTATTGTCACCACTGATGACCCAGCTTAGTTATTTCATGCTCGGCGACACTGAAAAAGCGCACTGAAAACGGAGCACGTGACTACGAAATAAAAACTGTTGTAAATAAAGTCAAGTCTCTTGTATTATTATTGTACTGGCCAGAGAATTGTTTTGTTGTTATTGACAGAGTTGAAGAAAATAATTGTTGGCTTGGAGATGATGAGAAATAACGAAAGAGATTTTTAATAACTGGAAAGACGGAGAAGGAGATGTTTGACTGGAAGAGCGGAGCTGGAGTGTGTGTTGAGCGCACGGACACTGGGAAACGACTGAGGAGCAATTCAATGCGCCATTCACCGTCCCTTCCTTTCCTCACAGCTCCGGAGCTGATTGGCTCTGGCCATTCTCCCCCCGCCCTCCGCCCGCCCCTTTATTACTAACCAAACATCAGGACTCAACCAACAAACTGCAACTGCTCTTTCTTCGTCTTGCTTTTCTTCTTGTGGCACTGCGGGGTTACTGGAGATCCTCCGAAGAAGACGAGAAAAAGACGGCAACGGCACTGCGGAGATTTCGGTGGAAACTGCTGCGACCGTTTCTTTGTAACCCGGAGCGTGTTGGAGGACCGTTCCCGGGTGCGGGAGAAGGAAGCGACCTCCGCGGCCGAACAGGACAGAGGGGAACTCGAGAATCTATTTCCATAGAGATTTACATTTTGTGGGTTTAATTAAGTCGGCCCAGTTTTTAGTATGGACCCTCTGACTAGTAGAGGAAGAGAGAAGTTGTACAGACAAAAGAAGAGACATGATCGACCGTGACAATTTCCCGGAATTATGTACATAGTAATAAATGAATGCACATGCATAAGAAATTTGGGTAAAATTTGAAACGCTAATGGGGATGATGATGACTGAAGATATGCACCCTTCTTCCTCCAACTCCTTCATTCTCAAGGCTGATCACTATCGATCTCTCTTCCACAATTATTATTTCCAAACGCCTTGCGACATCATCGCCATGCCAACTCAGAATTGCTAATCACGTGACGTCACACTAACTCTGCTCTTATCACTCAAACTCTAATATTCTAATCAAACAGTTTCCTCTCTTTCAACATCACCTCTTCAAAAACAATCACAACTTATCGACTCCTCGCTAATTGTCAACACTAAAACCTATTTATCCCCTTACCACTTGAATGCCCCTATAATATATCCGTTTTACATTGCATATAGTATCATATGTACAGAGTATCATGTGCATAGTGTATAAGAGGAATAGCAAACATGGATATTATTTGTACTTTTCCGGTTGTATTATTTTATTTATAGTTTGTGAGGTGCGGACAGGTGAATGAGGATGGAGAAGAAGTCGACTCGTAAATCTCTCGTTTAATTAATCCTCGACTTTTTCCATTCCGTGGCTAAGACAAAGAAGAAAATATAAATAGGAAGAAAAAGGCTGACAGGCATTTAATGTAAACTCACTTGGGGATGAATTATGACTGTGGAGGGGGTCACTCCACACTTGACCTTTCCTGACCCCCGAAACCCTTTCGAGACAGTGAAACCGGAGCTGCAGAGCAAACAACCAACAATGGAAATCTTGGGAATAGGGGAATTTGTCGCACCTGCACAGGAACATTCTTTTTTGTGCATAAGGATATCGATGTGCATTGGGAATCTGAGAATTCCGTTGTTCCTTCGATTGTCTCTGGTTACCAGGAGCTACAGATTAGAAATATCCATCACACGTGCTCTTTCTCAAGTTGACAACCTAACAAATGAATTGACAATCCCGTTTCGTCATCCCCAGATCACAATCGCTCTTTTGTTCTTCTTTCTGCCTCTGTTGGGATGACGGAGCCGTTTTCTTCCGTCTCATCCCAACCCGATTAGCATTCCTCTGCCGACTCGCACATTAACAGAACTATTATTATTATTATTTCGAGTAGTCACGGAACAAACAGCCCTGAACCAGAAAACAACAGTCATTACTTTGAATATTCCTTAATGACAGGTTCGGACTAATTAGCAGAGACGGAACACTTAATCGTTTTGTAGAGTATGGAAGAAGAAAGTCCATTTCCTGTCATTAAAAGAGCCTCGGGCCAATTGACAATATTGAGGTGGAGGATTCCTCCTCTCAAGACCCCCCTCCGCCTCGCTGTAAATGAAATCTCGTTGACCTGACCTTTTCTTGGTTTTTCTCCTGGTTTCCACCAACTCCCTGCTGCGCAACCACAAAATCCAATTTCTTAGCAACGTTATTTATCTCTCCGTTGCCATGACAGCCAATCTCATTCTTCATAACTCACGTGGATTCCAATTAATCGATTTATTTAACTCTTTTCTCGAGTCTCTCCAAAACTATTGCATTCTCTCCACTTGGGAAACTTGAGATTCCTCCAGGGAGAAAAAATCAGAGCAGAAAAGAAGGAAAAGACACGTGGTTACACGAATTGAGAATTGAGAAGAGAAGCGAGAATGGAGAGTCCAGGGAAAAGCAACCCTCTGCTTCTTCTTATAGTATTTCCTGTATCTGCTTAACCTCAGAGTGACCATTTCCTCTTCTTTTATTATCATTCCATTCTCATCATCACTCCATCGACCATTAAATCCCAAATTGGCCGAACCTAACTCCATTGACACCCCAAACAAACTTTACCGGACAATCAAAACCTATTCACTTTTCTGTCCACAACATTTTCGCCCCCTCCCTTAAAAATCACCAATTAAACACTTGGAAACGCTTTTTATGACATTTCTCCGTTTCCACCCTCCTTCGGTGACTTCATGAAATATTATTGTCTAATGGCAGTGGATGCAGTCGCGGCAATGAAACACAGAGATGCGCACCTCATTTGCATATTTCGGTGCACAGATCAACCATGACAGGTTCTAAGAGACATTTAATTGAGGTGACACTGACAATTGACATCCGCAGCTCCAGTGGGGAATTAATAATGCGAGGGGGAATTCACCCAAGCAAGAGGAAATCACCACTCTATTCATTTATGGAGCAAAAACTCTCTTTTCCGCATTATACCTGCTGCTGCTGAATTGCAAAAGACAGAGTTTTGGTTGTTTTGAATTGTAATTTGCGGTGAAATGCGAAAACTCTGGGTGAGGATTAATTTAGTGCGAGTGTGGAGACTGAAGGGAGCGTGGAGGAACGGTGTAGGAGGGGGTGGAGGGTTAAAGTCGATAAATCGTCCGTCGTCATCCCTTCTTTTGCTTTTGTTTAATTTGGTGGACGGGAGGGTGGCTTATGGAATATCAACATCTGTGTGTCCCTCCGTAGTATTTGTTTAGCAACCGTAATAGGTTCATCCCTCAGAATAATCCCTATCTGTCACTCGGATACACTTTTGACTGCAGATTATTACACGTGACCAATTCCAGTCTCTAGTCTCTTTGTCTTTCTTCCAAAGGCATAAACTAAATAACGCTGCTCAATGTTTACAAACCTTTTTTACTTCCCACATTACAGACTGTATGCACAATACACCAAACACAAACATTTATTTCTGTATATGAGGGCTCTGTGTGGAAAATTCTTAAGCCTTCTATTAAAAACGTTAACGGACTTGGTTGGTGGGGTACAATTCTCATCAGGTTCTGAAATTTCACAGGTGAAATAAACCGTGATTACAAATTGGGCTATGCAATCTTCAACTCTTTCGTCAGAAAAACAATTCTCAATGTTAATATTGTATTTAGGAAGTCATGAATGCATGCAATGCAGTAATGCATGAAATGCACAATGCATGAATGCATGAAAAGGGGTAAATACATTTTAATTAATGCACATTCACAATTTATTGCATTTATCACCATTTGGAAATATTTAGCGTACTCTTTCAGCCTGTAGTCTCATTTAGTGCATTTCATGAAATTCTATACTGTGGACATTTATATACATTTCCTCCAAAGTACAATAGTTGCAGAATAGATTTGCAATATGAGCCTAGTATTCAGTTCCCCTTTTCGGCCTGTTTTCGTACGAAAACAACCAAAATTTTCTCTTCGCTTTCGATTTCGTTTTTCAGTACTCACTTAAGATTTTTCACCTCGAAAATTCCGTTCACCATGACGATTTCGCAGGTGAGTGAAAACTGCACAACTTTTAGCTGAGGGAATATTTTGTGAGCAATGAAAATCTTCACGCGAAATTGTTGTCAGGGAAATAAAAAACTGAATACAAGGCCTAAAGAGTGAAAATTGCGAGTTACATTGGCCGCGAAAGAGAAAATTTGGCCGTCTGAAGCCTAGTATTGGGAAATGGTCTAAAAATACATTTTCATTTGGATTTCAAAATGCAGGAACATTTTGGTAATAAAATAATTTCACCTATTTAATTTAGTATTGACTGCAAGTAGGCTAAAAAGTTAGACGGAAGGAAGAATCGAACCAGTACGATTGTTTGTTGCATAGTTTAAATTAAAATGTGGTGTATCAAATAAATGCCAAAATTTTAAAATTAGAATATTAACATGCACTTTGTTGTTGCTTTCTCGAATGTTTGTCTTTAAGCTTAGTCCTCACTTCTCTGTTTCCACCGGGAATCGACCGAGCGAAAAGAAAAATTTCGTTTCGCTTTACATTTCCTAGTCCTCATCATTTCGCAATTTTTAGAACACGAAAATTTTAATATTCGTTCCCCCTGGTGAAAATTGAAATTTTTCTCTGACACTGTGCATACTTCCTATTCGCCGCGGAATACGTTGGATTTATTAAGGCAAATGAACGTTGCCATGGTTTCGGTTATTTCCCAAGTTTTCGGGAATAAGCAAAGTGCAGGCGAAAACTTTTACAGACACTGACTAAATAAAATGTGCGGTGAAAAATTCGGCTCGCAATTATTGTCAGGGAAATTTTGAAGTATGGACAAGGCGTTACTGGGAGATACTAATGTGTTACAAAAATTCATTTATTGCAATTTAGCCCATGGTAAACATTTTTTAATAGTCAGGCATTCAAATTATAAATTATTGTTCTTTTGGACATTCTCATTTTCTTTTCTACAGTTCGCTAATTTATTTGTTATTAAATTGAACCCAATAGCAAGGGAAATTGTACAGCAGACAAGCGTGTTGAAGTTGTCAATCCAATTTTTTGAAGAGGACACCTTAAAGAAACCTAACCGTATTTCATGTGCAGTAGACATTGGGGGAATTCACGGAATTAGTAACCTGGCTAGGCAACCTTAGCAAATCTTGCCAAATTTTACTTGAGGGCACCAAACTAATTGAAATTTGTTTTCTTTTAAGTTTGCCAAGCCGACTATGCCAATCAGCACTTGCCATCAAGGCTGGGCTGGCATAGTTGGTAAAATAGAGGGAATTCACGTACTCATGTTAAGCCTGGCATAGCATGCTTCGCTGGCAAATTTGCTAAGTTTACCAAAATTTATCCTGGTAACCAAAGGTCAATGTGAAGGACTAGGAATTTATTTTACCAACTATGCCAGCCTTCAGGGTAAGGGTTTATTTCGCGTAAAATTTGGCAAGCTTTGCTAAGGTTGCCTAGCCAAAGTTACCAATTCTGTGAATTCCCCCATAAATTAATTTGAAGGGCCATTCAAAATTGACATCAGTTTCACAATTTGTCAATTGCCAGTCACCTTTGAACTATAATTTTCAAACGAACTTTAGTAACGACAAAAATTAACTCTCTTTTTCCCCCTTGTAAAATTTGGCTACTGCATGGATCCTCCTGATGAACCAGCAACAAACGGGAGCCAGGGAAACCCCAAGTATATACTCCTTGGTATGGAGATAGTTAATTAAAAATTTCAGCCAGAACCACTTATGGGGTGTTAACATTAAGCTTCCACTGTCATAGAGTTTAAATCCGTATCCAAGGCAATTTGAATCGTCATGCCAACGGGGTTGGCCTGGCTAACAAGGTGCAGACATGGCCCTGTTATCCTCGTTTTCTGCACCCAATTTGTGGCATATGTAACTGCAGAAATTGGGTGCAAGATTATTCTTACTTACAAGTTATACCCTTTCTTCCTCATTTTATTCATTTTTACAAGTACGGTACGCATTTGGGCAGGAATAAACTGCACAACTTGCCATTTTGAAATTAAAAGTATAAATTTCAGAATTGCACCTAACCGAGTATGAATAATCTTGCACCCAATTTCTGCAGTTAAATATGCCACAAATTGGGTGCAGAAAATGAGGATGACAGGGCCATGTCTGCACCTTGTTAGCCAGGCCAACCCCGTTGGTATGGCGATTCAAATTGCCTTGTCCGTATCATTATCTGTAGTGTCCATCATGTACCTACTGATCCCGTCAATAAGGTTTTGGCAAGGAGGCATAGAAACCCTTCGATTAATAATAACTACCGAGCCTCTATTCGCCACTAACTATTCCGACTTATTGTCTTTTCATAATAACAATTTCAATTTTTTTCGATAATTCCCAAGAAGAGGGGCCATGACAACTAAAATCACCTTGTGATAAATAAAAATTTTGAGATTTTTATTATGAAAAGACAATAAGTCGGAATAGTTTGTGGCGAATAGCGGCTCGGTACGGTAGTTATTATTAATCGATGTCTCCTTGCCAAAACCTTATTGACAGGGACAGTATATAGGTTATTACAACACAAGGTACGAGGATTTATAGTTACTAGGGTTACTGGAGGGTAAGGTTCTTGCTCTTGCCATGTTTTTCAAAAATAAAGGATTCGTTTAATTTCGTTTAATCACTTTTGGCTAATTGGGCTCCAGGTTCAATAAATAGTGGAGAACAAAGTACATACTATTTGCAAATAATAAATAATTTTATTGCGTTCAAAGGGAATAAACTGTTTGTTTTCTCTTGCGCGTTACCTGTTTACCAGGAGTATCGAGTAAAGAATTCCACGTAGGAAAGTTGAACTTTTATAAGGGATGTTTTTGGACTTGGCATTGCTCCGCTTTGTCTCGTTTTCTTGGTTGCTCTTGTAAAGTAGTACACAATTTCCCAAAAACCGCCCTTATAGAACTTCAAAATCCCCTTGTAAAATTCTATTCGATACAAGAAAGAATATAGAAACAGACAGTTAAACTTAACTTACAAACTTACAAACAATTAAAATTCTCCTTTCTCATTTCTGTTCCGCGACTACTTTCATATTTCGTAAATATTAGTATTTTAAATTTTAATTTGTTTCTACTAAAACACATTTCCCTTAGTATTTTAAATTTTAATTTGGTTCTACTAAAACACATTTCCCTTAGTATTTTTAATTTTAATTTGTTTTTACTAAAACACATTTCCCTTAGTATTTTTAATTTTAATTCGTTTCTACTAAAACACATTTCCCTTAGTATTTTTAATTTTAATTCGTTTCTACTAAAACACATTTCGCTTAGTATTTTAAATTTTAATTTGTTTCTACTAAAACACATTTCCCTTAGTATTTTAAATTTTAATTTGGTTCTACTAAAACACATTTCCCTTAGTATTTTTAATTTTAATTTGTTTCTACTAAAACACATTTCGCTTAGTATTTTAAATTTTAATTTGTTTCTACTAAAACACATTTCCCTTAGTATTTTAAATTTTAATTTGGTTCTACTAAAACACATTTCCCTTAGTATTTTTAATTTTAATTTGTTTTTACTAAAACACATTTCCCTTAGTATTTTTAATTTTAATTCGTTTCTACTAAAACACATTTCCCTTAGTATTTTTAATTTTAATTCGTTTCTACTAAAACACATTTCGCTTAGTATTTTAAATTTTAATTTGTTTCTACTAAAACACATTTCGCTTAGTATTTTAAATTTTAATTTGTTTCTACTAAAACACATTTCCCTTAGTATTTTAAATTTTAATTTGTTTCTACTAAAACACATTTCACTTAGTATTTAATTTGTCTCTACTAAAACACAATTTCATTAGTATTTTATGAAATGTTTTATGAACTATTGCTATTTATCCCACCTTATGAGAAGCAGAGTTTTTATATTTTCAGTTATTTTTCGAATTGACTATTTATTTAGTAGATAATTATAATGGTAACTGAATTGATGCTATGGCAATATTGTTTCTAATCAAGAAATCTAAATGTAATAATTTCGATTAGAAACAAAATCGCCATAGTAATAGTTCATTTATCTTGAATAATATTATATTAATATTAATTATTTACAGCAGCAAGATATCTTGGCATTGCTTGAATTAATATTGTGCTTTATATCTTGTTTGGCAAATATCGTCAGAGGTATAATATTGAGAGGGTGGAAATGCAAGGGGATGTTGTTTCGTTCCGTGTGAATACATTGCGATACACGGCTCCAGATTGCGATGTGAGTTGCCTTTGATCTTTACATTCAACTCAGTATTATAAACATATACATAGCAAAGAAACGGATTTCTGAGAAATCAAATTTTTTAGAGAAAAGAGCAAATAAATGAATTGCTTTATTATTAGTTGGATAAGGAAAAGAAGTGAGAAAAGTGAGTGAGTCAGGTGGAAATGTTGATTGGTTTTATAGCAGAGAGAGAGAAATGTGAAGCTAATTGAATAATTTGCGGAAAATGGGGAAAAGGAGGAAAGAGACGCGGACGGACGGAGGAGAGAAAGAATGGCATGAGCTTGAGAATTGCTGTTGTTGTTGGAAGAGTCTCACTTTGTGCAGTTGGCAAAGCCGAAGCAGCAGCAACACAAAATTCTCAACTGCACTCCAAAAGTCTCACTGCAGCAGCAGAAATTCAGCCAAGGGGCGAAAAGACAGTTCTCACTTCTCCTCACACAGGGAGAAAACTCCACTAATACAAACAACCCTTTCTAACTATCGCAATTCATTATTACAATTAATTAACTCATTAGTTGCCATGGTAATAGTTGCACTAGTTACTTACACAAAATTCTGCATTTGAAAACCGAAAATCAAAAGTTAGAGAAAATTCAACGGATCTTTTGATTCTTTCTGAATGCCCTGGAAAAGGCGTTTCATTTGTAGATGGAAAGACCAAAGGAAGATGTTTATTTTCCCATATCATGAATTTGAACCCTCTCCCCTGTGAAAGGCCTGTTAAATGCCATTGAAGTGCACGTGGCCAAGACAGAGGGAAGGGATGAAGTGGGACTTGAACCTTGCTTGGGGAGGGGGTTCGAACGGAAAAAGTTTGTCTATTCTGCATTCCTTGAACAAATACAAAAGAGGATCCGTCAAGCATTAATTAATTTCTTTTACAAGGGTTTTGCATTTCTGCACTTACGTTACGCGTACTCTTTCACGCAGTTTAGTTTATTCTGCATGTCACAAGAGTGTGGAGAATTTTCGGGTGCAGGAACAATTGAGACAACCCCCCGAAAACCGCCCGTTGTAGTTCCAAGTTGTGTACAGTTACCATGAAAAATGGACATTTTTCTGTGATTCATATAAATATACCTCTTTGTATCACCTGTAAATGAATAAATGAATAAGCCTTGGTATGCATTCATTGCAATCACAGAAAACTGTCCAGATTTACATGTTTACTCTATTTTGCACAATTAAGAACTACAACGAGCGGTTGTCTCACTGGGATAACTTTTGCAGGGATTTCGATTGATTATTATGTAAATAATTAGCCATTAGCCATTTCATTGTTGTTATTAGATAAGTCATTGTTCGTGTTTGCAGATTCTTTTCACCCGTACTCCCAAATATTGTTTGTCAGGTTCCATTGCATTGCGGTACTAATATTTTCCAATTTTACATGAATCAAGTAGACTACTTTTGTAAAGGGGGTGGGGTTTTCTGCACATTTGGACAAAAATCAATCCACCGACATTGTTCATGCACTGCAGTGTGGGTGTTCAAATTCCCTAAATAGAAATGTGCTTTCAATCGTCATTAAATGCATGTGGTCACCGAAGGAGTAAAATATTCCAATGAGAATCATACACCTTTTCAATGCCAAATTCTGAATAAAGAAGTCGTAAACAATTCTGGCAGAGTTTTAGATAAGTAAATTAGATCATAAAAGATTGTCATTTGGTCATTCTCCTAGAGGGTTATCACAAGCAAAAATTTATAATTTATACTTTAGTTCTTTTAGTTCTGCAGCTAAATTTGGGAAATTTAGCTCCCGAGGGTGCAAATAGTAGAAATGGAAATCTGAAAATACACGCAAGGTATCTCCTACAAAATAATACACAAAAATTGAATTGTACTAAAATTCATGAAAGACAAAGAAAGCACCTTGGACACAATGTAAACCTCTACATTTAAAGTTTTATATATTTATCTGCTGGTTAGCGCTTTTTTTATGTTCTTTTTTATGTCCCCAAAACCTCCACAATGAAAAATGCTGATCTTTTAAATTAAATCTCTTGGGATTAGAAGTTGGGTTTACCTCACACAGGTAAAGCAATCAACTCCAAATGTTATTACCATTAATCCGCTGAGTTTAGAAACCAAAAAACGTTTATTTAGTTTATTTTTCGCAACTAAAACACAACTGCGCATGTGTGAGTTTATAAACCGTCGTTTATAAACGCTCGAAAAATAAACCAGTCTTGAGTGGTTTAATTCGTTTAAAAACCGTTTCTTTGTGATACATGCGACAAATTTTGCGCACATAAACGGATCAGTGCGAAGGCGCTCATTACAACGTAAAAGAAAGTGTTGTTAAATTTTACGGGTGAATGCAAGGTGCGTTTAGTTGTCATGACCCCTCTTTCTGGGGGTACAGGTGGCGACTTCCTATTTAAAAGTGGTTTCCAGCTGCCAGTTTTGTTGATGCAAATGTCTTTAAAAAACTGGCAGCTAGAAATTTGTTATTTTCACCATGGCATCACCTGGTATTTAAAAGCACCTTGGGTGAATGTATAACAAAAATGTCAGAAAAAACTTATGATGCTAAAATTATCGAACCTTGATTTAGTCAGTTGTAAAGACGAAAAAGCAGTTCAAAAACAAAGCAAGTCTTCTAGAGCTACGTGCGAACTAACAGACAGACAGAAAGATTACCCCTTTCTGTTCAGTAGCGAAAACTGCTGAATAATTTTTTTGCCTACAGTAATAATCCGATCGCTTTATTCAGGGCGTCCGTGATATATGCGGTCACATCAAAATTATTTAATTTCTATGGCAATTAATTATTCTAAGAAACTCTGCAATATTAATCATTTTGGGTCACAATTAAAATATCAAAGAAACTGGTAAAGAAAACTGAAAGCGTATTAGATCATTGGAAAGAAGAAAAAATTCGTAGTACTTGGTTTCGTTTTCGTTAAAATCAGTTGATATATTCTATAGGTCGATCCGAAATAAAAAGGATTAATACTTTTGCGGGCATCTATTAATTAGGGAAATACGGTATAAAATTTTCATCGATGCTGGAACGAAATTCTTTCGATTGTGGTAAGTTTGCAATATCGCAAATGTTGCCATGGTCAACTTGCGACGGCAAAAATATTATATATATACAAGCCGATCAGCCCAAATGAGCGTTCACTTACTGTTACTTCAGTAGTGATAGGAACTAAATTGACCGAAACCCAAGATTTTTCTTTCCTCTGATTGGCTGAAAATATTTGCAAAATATGCTGTTTTATTGGCTCCAAGACTACCGGCGGCCATCTTTTTTTCTTTATCAAAAAAGTAGGTGACTCAATTCTGAAAAGCGGAGTCACATTCTCAGCAATTTTCGTTGTCTTGTCACTACTACTGTACATTCTTCGTACATAATAACAATAAGCATTGCTATGGAAAAACTAACAATAATAACGTGCAGCAATATTTAAATTCCGTTGAATTCACCACAGAAGGGCATGAAATGACTGAAAGATGAAATATTTCATGAAATGAAGTAAGGCTTTATTGTACTCCAATTTAACACTATTGTCATAGCGAGTAGATGGGTTGGCTTCCTAGATAGTGGTGAAACTAAGAGTATTGGGGAGAATAGCTACAACTTCCAAGCATCTGTGGCTTACCAAAAAATCTCACTACGGTCGCATAGTCTCGAGTTCGCTACACCTACTCCTATGCAAGCCTGAGATTGGAGGTTTTGACTCTTCTAAGGGCTCCCCTAATCAAACCACCACACCCAAAATTGATAGAACCCCTTTAAATTGTTCTTCATTCAGTTTGCCTTCATTTCCATCAAAATTTGAAATTTTAAAATCAATGGGAAACCCACAGGAATTTTTTCAAACCAAAACTAAAACAGAAATGGCTTCGAACTTTTTCATAAACATGTGTCTGCATAGTCGTGTGCATGGAAGGGTCTGTGTTTAGTCAGCGCCAAGGCGTTCGAAGCGCGTAGTGGAATTCCGTGGAACACATTGGGAAGAAGGGGAATGTTTGAACTCTTAGTTTCACAACTATTTACTCTACTAGCTATGCTATTGTATATACTGCACTGTACAGATAGTGAATGATGATTGAGCATTAGAAAATATTACGAGCAAACACAGAAATGTACTCAATGATACAACAAGTATGAAGTACTTATACTGATACAACACTAAACATTTAAAGACTTTCATTCATTTTGAATACTTAATAACAAAGCTAAAATTTTTCATCATCTTAATATAACAAGCATTAGTTGCAATGCAGTTTAGGACTAAAATACTATTTAGTAAAACATTAAATTGAAACTGAACCGATAATTAATAATTCATACAAGATCAAGCCTTACTTCATTTCATGAAATATTTCATCTTTAAGTCATTTCATGCCTTTCTGTGGTGAATTCAACGGAATTTTAATATTGCTGCATGTTATTGTTAGTTTTACCGAACAATGCTTATTATGTACGAAGAATGTACAGTAGTAGTGACAGGACAACGAAAATTGCTGAGAATGTGACTCCGCTTTTCAGAATTGAGTCACCTACTTTTTTGATAAAGAAAAAAAGATGGCCGCCGGTAGTCTTGGAGCCAATAAAACAGCATATTTTGCAAATATTTTCAGCCAATCAGAGGAAAGAAAAATCTTGGGTTTCGGTCAATTTAGTTCCTATCACTACTGAAGTAACAGTAAACGTATCCCGCAAGGCAAATCTAAGAATTGAAAAAACGAATCTAGCGAATTTCAATTTTTATCAATGTTGTTGGATTTTTAAACGTCTGCGCCCTTTTGCTGAAAGCCAATGAGCATCGAGCTACACAGAAGACATAAAAACATAGTCCCTTCCAATATGCGTGTATTGTTATTGGGATTTTTATTTCTAATAGAAGAAATCAAAGTAACTATGGAGACACATTGGTCCCTTCACTTATAATAGGTAATATTATTCTTACGTCAGTTAGCAGCGCTTTAGCAACTTTGCTATGATTGTTGAAGGAGAGATACCCTTTTGGTTACATGACTTGCGAGTTTAAAATGTTTTCTAGTTTCCAATGACAACGAGTGCTCTTGCTAGAGTAAAAATTATTTTCCTTACTAAATAACATTGTGGTAAGGATTTGCGATAGCCCTTTATTTGTGCTAACTTTGCGACAGATTTTTTCTCCAACTTAGGAATGAGAATAGTGTTTTGTAGCAGCGCTATTGAAATTCACTATTCCTTTGACAACCATAGCAAAGTTGCAATTGCAGCCAAAATGAGAATTTGAACAATAGCAACTGCTGTAGCAACGCCACATTTGCTAGCGATCTTACTTTACCACAAGCGACAGAATTTCGTTCCTGACCTTCTTTCATTGTATATTCTAACTCTTATTTTAATGGTAATAATTACGACAACGACGAATCTCAATTCACATCGTTGTCATGCCACTGTCATTTAAAAATGTTTGTTGACATGACCTTGGCGATTTAATATGTCGTGAGGAATGAAAGTGTTTACCCAAAATTGTTGTCAGGGGAATAAAAAAGTGAATACTAGACATAAACAAGACTATTACGGTGCACTATCGGAGATGCCATAATGAAATCGGTTGTTTTCCTGGCGCTAATTCATGTATTATGTAGTATTTTGATAACACAGAGTTCAGATATTGGTTCAGATATAATTCAGCAATAACCAATGTGTACCTAAAGCATTTGAAGGTCCCTTAAAAGTATGATGAGTCTAGTAAAATTGAAATCGTCATAGAGAAATGCGTTTTTCGACAGTTTACAGTGAATTTCATGAAGAACAGCAAAGATGTGTTTTCGTAAACAGAAATAGTTTATTTGTTCCTGTCTCGCAATTCGTCAAGACTTTGAGAGATAATAACAATTAGAGAAGCAAGTTTAGAGAATCTGTGTGATTTGAGAGATGTTGGAAAAGGTGAAATTAGTTCGGGATGTTTTTAAGGTTTCATGTGTTTGCGTCATAATCGGTATATTTAATGACATTGGACTAGTATGAGTTGTTGTGAGTCATGTTTTGATGGATATGATGTTGGAATGTGTGATGGTTTGTTTTACGGAGTAGTAGGGTAATTATGATAATGGTTGTCTTTTGTATACAAAGTGTTTCGTGTTAATGATATTCCCGGGAGACTTGACTGGTGTAAAAAGAGGTTGAGGAAATGGTGGAAGCGATAACAATAATTTTAATGTGATTGTTGGTAGTTGTAGGTTCGTCGGATGAATGACAGCGTAAAAAAGATTTGAAATGTCAATTACCCACGCACAAGAAACATTCACACGGAATATTCATTCATCGCCACAGCACTCATTATCATTATCTTGGACTCTCTGCCGTGTCACACTCTCATCACTATAAAAGAGTTCAATGCCTACTCCTAATATTCCATGACAACGAAATGCGAATAGGAATACCAAGGAGTATGGATAGCAAGGAGTATGGATAGGGGATTCACATCGGCATAAAATGTGGCTAATTAAATGGTAACAATACAAAGTGAGTTCATGTCTATAAATAATTCATGGAGGAAAGAGACTGGAGTTTTATCCCAGAAATGTGAGGATTTACTGCGTTTGTTTCGATGGCAACTGGAAATAAAAAGAGAATTATTTGCATGACGAATTCTCCATTGACTCCAATTCCGGACAAATAGACAGCCATTATTATTGTGTTGACATTTTCTGTCTCTGTTTGCTCACCAGCCCCGTCACTCCAAAAACGACTTCTCTCCCCAAATACCAAAGTGCACTTTCCACTCGCACCTTCTCATCCAGAAGAATCTCTTCTCCAGCACCAACATCTCCAGCACCAACATCTCCAGCACCAATCTCCACCATCTCAGTTATTACAGTAGCACAAATGAAAGTGAGCCGGTGTTAATCGATTATTCTCATCGGTCAATTACCTAATAGACATTTATCAAACTCTCTGCCTTAGTTAACCTCGCATATGCTAATCTCCTAATCTCCATTCTCATCTCTACACATATCTCCATGACTACATCATATCATATACATATACAAGGCATATACAGATACAGATAGCAAGAGATATACAAGGTAGATGGATGAATAGTTGTTTGTTGGGTCTGTTGTTGTGCAAGTGGGCGGATCAAATTACTTTGAGTGCCTAAATGCAAGTAGCTTCTTGAATTAACTGACCGGCGAGATTTATTCTGGCAACAACAACCCTTTCTTCTTCTTCTTCTCTCTGGACGAGTCGATTAAAAAATTATTATCGATTAGGCCGGGGAATGGAATTAGACAGAGCTACCTGTTTTCCTCTCTCTCTCTTGAATTCCTCCACAACTCAAGACGAGTAGCAACGAGTAGTAATTATACTTTTTTATCCTCATCGCCAACATTCAATTCAACAAACGCCATGGCAACTCCAACAGACTAACAAAGTAACGAGGATTATTCTCGCAGAAAAGAAGAAGCGAGAAAAAGAGTGGAGAAATGCCGGGTAGCAGAGATCTCTCTGTATTGTATATATAGTTAGAAGAGTAGAGAAGAGGAGAATGCATCCGAAATCTCTTTGCAGGTACTTGATTAGCAATTCAAATGTGTTGATGAATATTCATGGGTATAGGATGGCTAAAAGGATGGGATTGTGTGTTCATCTGCAATGCTATAAGTTACCTGTTTTATTGGATCCACCCAGAGAAGTCTGCCAAAGGATCATTATCAGGCACTTGCACCATCGCATATTTCCGGTCCTCTCCCAAAACTACAACCCCACTACATATGGACTTTTTTAAACCCAGAGAAATTACACGCTCGGATTAGTACAATAATATTTGGACAACTTTTTGGCTGGGAAACTTGGCATGTGTTCTCTCCTCTCTCCACTCTCGTCATCTTTTGTCTTTCATAGCCCCAATATCAGAAATATAATGTAGTAGAGATAGGAATAGAAGTTGGGGTGCATTGGAGCGACATTTCATTTAGAGACGAGTAGAAGGCAGAGGAATAGTTTCTGTTGGTGGATATTAATATTGTGTTGTGTGGATATTGTTGGTTGTGCACCCAGTTGTTAGACAAAGGTCGAATTAGACTTGCAAATGTCGCTGCAGATGTTTGTAGTAGTTGTTGTGCCGTGGTGGTTGCGGTGTGTGGAGCATTGTTGGTTGCCATTGTTACTACCGGACGCGTGTTACATCAGGTGCCTCCGATAGAATAACTAATTAGCCAGACACTCACTACTCCAATTCAATAGAACAATTGACTCACATTGCTCCACTATCCAATAAAACACAGGTTGCAGTTACAGTTGGGGTGTATGATGTGGGGGTGGGGGTGGAATAGGGGTGGGTGGGGGTGGGGAGTAAAGAAAAGATGTTTGGAAGGAAGGATGGAGAGAGCAATTGGGCTAAAAGGCCTCTAGCAGAGATAAAGGTAGAAAAAAGTGCAAAACGGAATGGGAAAAATTAGCAATTCAATTGGGTGAGTCTTTGTGGATGTTGAGGAAGTTGGATTGTAGCGGAGTTGGAGAGGAGCTTCGGCGGTGGCGGTGGAGTTAATGCAATTCAGCGAGAGAGGATACTTTGATGACATGTGTGGATGTGTGCTTATTGTAAAGTCTAATGTGCCCATGCAGCCTCATTTCCATCACCCAAAGACGCTTCCAATCTTCAAACGCTTTTTCCATCATCTAATGTATTCCTAAAGAAGAATCTTCCACACACAAGGTACATGTATGTGTATATGGAGAGATATAAGGTAGTCTCTGATAGGGAAAGGGTTGTATTGGTTGTTGGATATTGGCGATTAGCATGAGAAAGGGCTTCATGTTCATGGATGAGGTGGACTGAGACTGGACTGGTCATTTCTGATGATGATTGAAGAGAGTTGCGGAGCGAAGGAAGAACTGCTCTCTTATTATTTGCCAATTGATCATGTGGAAATTCATGCTACATTTACCCACACAGACTAAATATCCGACAGACGGACAATATAAAATATCTCATCTCTCTTCTCTATCTTTTATTATTGCCCAACACACTCCCCCCTCCGCAGACTTGACTTTCTCTCTCTCCGTATATGTTTTTTCTCCTAACCATAATAATTCAAAATACTAGACATCATTGTTTCGACACGGAACAACTTAATGCATCCCTATACCATAGAAGAGAGATATAGAGGAGTCATAGTGACTGTATATAATAAATAAGAGTAATGAGTGTGTCGACGTGGAGTGTGTCATGGACATTCGTCGTTTCTTTCTGAGGGCACTTGAGCAGCCTTAGCCTTTAATGTGGCGTTAAAAAATGGCGAACGGAAGGTAGTCCATTTACATATTTACGTCGTTTTCACTTTGTCCACGGCTCCCTTCCCACTCCCTACTTTTGTTTTCACTTTTCCTCCTTCTCCACTCTCTATCTCCACACAGCTATCTCCTTCAGTCACATTTTTATGAACATACACGGAATCTCACAGACATGTTATTAAAGAGAAAGAACTTTTCTCTAATATTCTCTCCCGTGCATTCCTCCGAAAGTAACGCTACATTAGTCCAACAACACAAAAAATCACAAAACTTCTCTCAGCACCAGAGTTATGGAGGCGAGAGAGAGAGAGAAAGCCAAGGCTGTTGAATATTCATCGGGGGCGGGGCAACAGAACAACTAATGAACGTCTGCCTTGCCACCGATCCGGAATCTAAACTTTAATGAACGGCTATTCAATTCCCGACATTTCGGAACAAAACTCTATTTTTATCATCCCTACTACTCCCTAAGCTCATCTCTCACCCTTCTTCTCTATCTTCTCTCCTGCTATTCCACTTTTGTATACATAGCGCCCTCTATCCGTCTTTTTTCCAACTCCCGGAGTTGCAACTATTTCTATTCTATGGTAATGCGTATGAAAATAAATATAGAGATGAGTCAAGTTAAATTACAGTTACTAGGGTTACTAAGAAAAATAACTTGTATTATTTAAAAAAAGTAAAACTTGTATTAAATACTTGTAACCTTGGTAACTGTAATTGAACATATAAAGTATTGAGCATTGTTGATGTAGAGAGAGAGTGTTGTCTTGGCAATGATAATTTTATTGAAATAGACGCGAGTAATGAAAACGAATGTTGAATTATGGAAGCACTAAATGTTGAGAGAAAAGAGACACGCCATTGCTTCATGACCTGACAAAATTCAACAAGAGTAACAATCGATCCCTACGAATATCACATGGTCATCAATAATGAATACAATAATAACATTATAGAATTAGTATACACATTAGATTACTTGTTAATTAAGATGCGGGTGGCCACGCCCCGGGGTGGGTGGGAGGGAACGTAAAAGGGGCGGGCCCACCGTCGCGAATGTTTATGACTAACAGAGGCCTGTTACCGTAACAACAATATAGAATAACAATGATTATATTATAGGCTTAGGTACTTCTTAATTAAGATTGTGCGGAGTGTGTTGACTTGCCTTCGTTTCAGCACCCTATTGAGACTATTACTTGGTTATTATAAAAACTGGCAGATCCTTGACTATTTAGTAGTAGTAACGACGAACGAGGAGGAGTTATAGGGGGAGGAGTTATAGGGGGAGGAGGAGTTATAGGGGGAGGAGAGAAGGAGAAGAAACGGCGGAGAGAATGTCTCTGGTCTGTATATGGAGGACTAGTCGGTTGAATTTTAGACAGCTGCTGCGTATTTTTGCTACTACCCGGGTATTATAACAGTTAGAGCTGGTACCATTTCTTGTCCTTGTACTTTAACATCAGTTGGTGGGCCGTGTTGGAGAAGTTCTCGCTCTCGTTCATCATCCTCTCCGTCTTGTCCGACAACTGATCCAGTTTCTGACCCCGCTCCACCATCAACATCCGGGTACGAGAAATGTCTCCCGCTATCGTGTTACTCCGCATCTGCAGGTGCTCCAGACCCGGAGACGCTCCCGGACCCGCAATGTGCTTCGCCACACTCCGACTCGCCTTCCCAGATGTCTCCCCAACTATTACATTCCCATAGCAACAATTAATATTTATTCACTCTCACTCCTTTAGTTACCTTGACTCCGCCTCTTCTCTTACGGGGACTGTGTACTATTCTAATAGTGTGGGTCTACTTTCAAATACAGTAGCAGTGGCAAGAAAAGGGGTACGACTACTCATTCCTCTATACAAGTTTTATCAAAATTGTCACATGGAAAACCCAGTTGCCATGGAGTTGGCTGCTATACACGTCAAGACTGATGTAACCATAGTAATTCTCTTATAAGGTTGTCTCAACACGATACTTTTAATTATTTTGGAAAAGCAGGAATTTTTGGATAAAGAATTTTGAGACAACCTTACAGGAGAAGTCTTGGTAAAAGTGTCGTCGAAACACCTTGGTATGATGGAAAAATACTCACAAAGTTCTTCTCGGTCCAAGTTCCTGACTCCACCTCCGAAAAGCCCAGTAAAAAATCCCTCCTTTGGTTTCTCGGGCATCTCGCACTCCAAGTACAAGTCTCCGAACATGCTGTTCATGATTTGACTGGATAAACACAGAAAAGGAAATTATCTCCATGGCAACAACTATTAGTAATAGAATATAGAATAAATAAATAAATAAAAGAGTGCTTACTGGAAATCGGCAGAGACGGCAAACTTTTGAATTTCCGAGGGTGAACTCAAGTACATGCCGTGTCCGAAGGAGCTGAGGCAGAAAGTTTTGGCGATCCTGTGGAATATTCGAGAGAGTTGAGATGAGTTGTTGGGGGAGTGAGTGGGGGGTGGGGGGTAAGGAGAAAGTGCAGAGAGAGATAGAGAAGGTGGACTCAGCCAGAGAAAGGAAGAGAAGAGAAAAGCATTCATGCACTGTTGCGACTTACGAGTTGGTGTCCTCGTTGACAAACAATTGCTGTCCCCAAATGCTGAGCATGGGATCGACAATGCCGGCTTTCCTCGTCTGGTGAAAACTGACAGACACATATAGAGAAGCAGTTAAGGCGAAGGATTGCACAGCCAGAGCCAAGGGCCACTCATTAAATACAAGGGGACTCAAGGGAGCTTCTTACTCTGTGCTCGGGAAAGCAACCAACACGTGACTATTCCAAACCACGCCTATCAAACACTCACCTCAGATCTGCCAACGGCACAAAGTCAACCTCCACCAGGGGCCGCAGCGACGGCAAAGAGTAAATGTGCAACCGACCTGTCGACACGTAGCAAACCAGGCACGCAGAGTCCGTGTTCTTGTTCACTAATCACAACCACACAAAGTTACCATGCCAACCAAGTCATTTACTTATTTACTAAAATCATTTGGACAGTGAGGGGAAATATTCATTTTGAATTGACATTTTCCGAATTATTTAGCCGTAGCGAATTAATTTGGATAGTGGGAAATATTACTTTCTTATAATTTCATTTAGACAGGAAATATTCTTTTCTTTCAAATTAATTTAGACAGTGGGAGATGTAAATAAAGGTGGATACCGGGAAATATTTATGGAAACTAACGCAAATGAGAATTTTGGAGGGCAGTGGAAAATATGAAATATAATTGATGACAAAAATATTGTTGTCTGGAAAATTAGTTTTAGGTGGACATTGGGAGAAAATAGTTAATTTAGGCGGACAATGGGAGAAATTGGTTAATTTAGACGAATAGTGGAAGAAATTGGTTAAGGTGGAAAGTGGGAGAAATTAGTTAATTTAGGCGGACAATGGGAGAAATTGGTTAATTTAGACGAATAGTGGAAGAAATTGGTTAAGGTGGAAAGTGGGAGAAATTAGTTTAGGTGGAAAGTGGGAGAAATTGGTTAATTTAGGTGAAAAGTGGGAGAAATTGGTTAATTAAGTGGACACTGGGAGTAATTGGTTGATTTGTTTGGATATATTAGGAATCGAGGGTGAGTGGAGGAGGGTGTACCTTTAATGGAGGTAAGTTCGGCCTTGACGACGAAGGATGCGTCGGCCAACTGTTGTTTGTAAAGGCAAGTCTGCGAGGGGAGGGAGAGGACACGTGATTGTTTTTCAGAGACGAGGACCGCGAATTGTCTGTCCCCTCCGGAGGTGGCGGAGTCCAGGCTGAGCTGCGTCGGCGACTGCCTGCTCGCTGAAGACATCCCTTTCGTAGGAGTTTCTGCAGTCACCCAAGATAAATCAACGTTTATCATAACAATTACAGGTGGTATGGTAAAAGAAGAATGTGTACTGACTCGATCGTTGTTCCTTGGTCTCATCCCGCCAGGGGTCGTAAGTTCCGGGCAGAATTGCACCGTTATAATCTAGAAAATTGAGGGAGAGGATGGATCCCTTGAGTCGGAATATTGTCCCTGAAGGACTGGCCATTGCAGGATCACATTTCCGCGCTTCCGCTCCTCCGTTCGGAAGGGTTATGGAGATTATCAGAATGGAACCCAAACTCGTGCCCACCCACAAATTCGGCCATATTGTGAATTCTAAATCATAATAAATAATCATAATAAATAATGTACCCATAGCAACAGTAAATAAATAATAAATGTAACCATAGCAAAAATAAATAAATAATTTAAGATATCCATAGCAACAGCAAATAAATAAATTTAGGATATCCATAGCAACAGTAAATAAATAAATTTACGGTATCCATGGCAACAATAAATACATAATTAAAAGAGTATCCATAGCAACAGTAAATAAATGGGAAATACCTGCTTTGCGAGAGTAAGAGTCGACGAAGGCGAGGCACTGAATAGCTTCTGAGGTGATATTGTCCAGACTGGACATGCTGGATGAGCGAGATCTTGAGAAGGTGTTGTCGAGTTTGTCTGTGTAGAGAAAAGAGAGTTATTTGGGGATTCGTGACTCGGAGAGAGAGAGAAAAGCGGGAGCAGAGCATGCAACTACGAAACTAGAGACAGTTGACAGACATGCAGATAGAGAGAAGAACAAGAAGAAGAAGAGAGTGTTGAATTTAAGGGTAGTGGATGTCACGTCGTTCCAACATGCTGACAACGAGGGCCTATTAATATATAAGTCAAGGGGGAGGGGAAGGGTGGGTGGGGGGGAGTGAGCGAAAGAGAAAAGAGATCGTCGATGGTCACGTGATTCGACGTGGGGGGGAGAAGAGAAAAAGTAGACGGACCTGCAGCAGTTGGACAAGTGACATTACTACCGAAGGAGTAGTACTGCCTTGACAGCAGGAGGAGTTGGGACTTGTTGGGGGCGGAGGAGGAACTGAGGAGGGGGGAGGAGGGGAAGGAGGAGGGCGGGGAGGGAGCCTCCGGGCTGCCCCCCAATGCCATGCTGTAGCCTTTCTGTAAATTCCCCCTGCGACTACCTTGAGACTTGGAGCGTCTCACTTCGGCACTCTTCCTTGGGGACGTGCCACACCCACCACCACCTCCAACACCTCCACCAACACCTCCACCAACCACAGAGGAGGCGCAAGCAGCCCCCGACACCGACGTCCGAGCACCCGAAGAAGTGGGGGACAAGCACACGCCATCCATCTAAACAAACAGCTACGCTCACACCACAAAACTAATTTCTAACCCGCCCTCTAGTTCTAACCAACGGCACTTTTGGCTCCACCCACAACTCAAAGAATATTTACGCATTTTCGTTATCCGCTCCCGCAGACCCGGCGTCTTCCCCGCACGCAGGTCCACGCACTTCCCCACACTCTTCTTTCCTCCGCCTCCAAACACCAACAGGGACTTCCGCTTCTTCAGCCGCGGCGGCGCCACCGGCACAGGGTCCGTCAGGTTCAGAGGCAGGTTCGTCGGTCGCGGCGGCGGACTCGGCGAAGAAGGACTTGAGTGACCCGAGTGACTCGAAAGAGACTCTGAACTGTTGTCCACCACATTCTCCGCCCCCGCTCCACCTCCTCCCGGTGTTGCCGCCGTAGTTACCGTTGTTGTCGTCACAGGACCGGCGGCTGCGGCGGCTGGGGTGCTGAGAGTTTGACGAAGAGCCGCCTCCCTCCGGGCCGCCCCAAGGGTTTTGACGAGTCCCTTCATTTGACTCCAGGTCTGACTGCGACTGCGCACCGCCGTGGTGGTCGTCGCCGGCGGCGTCGTGGACCGGCACTTGGGAAGTTGCTCTTCGGCGGCGGTGGCGGCGGCGACCTCAGAGAGTTTGTTGAGGGAGCCACTGAGACTGGGTTTGCGTAGGGCGGCGGGGGGCGAGGGTTGAGGGGTGAGCGGCTGCGGGGGGTCATTGATGGGCGTGTTGTTGGGCGTCTCCAGTTCAGAGTTGCTAAAAGAAACCTAGAGGGGAAGAAGAGAGAGAAAAAGGCGGGAGAAAAGAACAAACGAACCGATAAGAATCGAGAATTTGATTCCAAGTGGAGCCAACTGCCGAGCCTTTGGACGGAATAATTTGAAATATTTTAGTGTATTAGTTGTAAGGAGAGCCTACCTGATCCGTCGGCGACTTTTCGTCGAAAATCTCAAGTCGCTTAGGTGACTTTGGGGCCCTTTGGTAGGGATCCGCCGTCCCGTACAGGTCCGGAGTCCCCATGTTGAGTAAACATGTCTTCTGGATTATATCCACTATCACTAATCCGGACTCGTTTCCATAAGATAACCTATAAACATCACAATTATATAGATATACAACCAAGGTAGCTATAACCAAGGCTGCTGTAACCATGGTGAATTTCCTATAAGGTTATCTCAAACGGAAAATTTTAATTCCAAATGTTTTTTCGAATTCTTGCTTGAGATAACCTTATAGGACGGTTACCATGGTTACAACAGCCTTGGTTATAATAGTTGTAGTATTAATTAGGTAGGCTCTTACAGTCCGTAAGAAGAGTTGAGTGCGAGAGCGGAAATGCCCCCTGGCGGTTCTCCGTTGACCCAGGGCGTGAGACAGACGAGGTCGGCCTGGTAGCCGGGCGACTTCTTCTGCGGTCCCGTCTTGACCCGAATGGGGACAAAGTAGTCAACGGAGGGCTTGGCGTCGCCGGTCTTGGCAAAGTCGAATCCTCCGGTGTTGCTGTAGTAGTCGGTGGGGTCCTCCACTTCGTAGATGATGGGAATTTCCAGGACCGTCGTCTCCAGGACGGTCTCCAGCTTGCGGAAGCGGAAGAGCAGAACTTGACAAGAGGCTCCAGCCACGGCCAGTAATCTCGATTCGGGACAAAGGGCCAGGTACTGCACTGCGAAGGGGTCGTCGTCCGCCGTAGAAGAAGACTCTGTCGACCGCCGACTCTTTGGTCGCTCGAACGGCTTCGACGTCTTCACTTTGTACAGCACTTGCAAATTCGTCGATGAAGCGTCCCAAAACTTTACGCTTCCGTCCGCATGCCTACACACACACATTATAATTATTTTAGTTGCTATAGCAACATGCTTAATCATAATTATTTATTTAATATTAGTTGCCTAGCAACAAAACAAAATATTTATTATTGTGTTATGTAAAATTAAATATTAGTTGCCTAGCAACAAGTTAATAAATAACAAGTGAGTTGCCTAGCAACGAAATAAATACCCGGTAAGAATAATCTCAGCGTAGGAACAGCTGGTGGTGCCCCAAGCGCCGCCATGGACGGGCCACTCTCTTTCGCTGAATCCGGTCTTTTTGATGGCCTTGGCCCCAACGGAGTAAAATGCGGGAATGAGGTCTCCAGGGGCGTTGGCCAAGTAAGTACAGCAAGTGACCGGAGATTCGTGAATGTCCATCGGGTAAGGGTTCTCGAAGCAAGGATAGCCGGGAGTCAGCAGGTCAATCACCACCAGGTCCTGCTGAAGAAGCACCACGATTGCGTACGGGTCCTGCACCTCTGCAAACCAAACCAAGGCTCATGTAGTCACCTCTTTAGGTAGTCCCCTCCCTTTCTAAATGCTATTAGTGTACCTGACTCCCACTGACTCTCGCACATGACGATAAAGTCGAGGACATTATGCTCCATCTCCAGCACGGTCGTCGTCTTTCCGTGAATCACAGTCAAAGATGGAGTTCTCCCGGCCCGGTCCGCCGTCAACCCCCCGGAAAATATCACAAAATTTTCCCTATGGCAACCAACAAATTATTATTATCTCTAAAACACCTTGGGTATATATCCTAAGCATTTCTAGAGTGTGAATTGGAATTACCCGGTCCTGGATGACTTCCACTCGACTTTCTGGATGGATTTGCACGGCTCCGGTTTCCCGTCCTTCGTGCTCCGGGCTACAAAAGAAATCAAATATTAATATGCAGATGTGCCCCGTTCGTGGAACGGGTGAAAAAAGGAGTACATACAATGAGGAAAGATGAGCCCGACGGGTTTGTTGAAGACGCGTGTGTTCCACGTGGTTAGAGATCCATCCGAGTGACTGCACATGAACTGTTTTCCGTCCGAATGCCACGAAACGGACCGCAGCGGCTCCGGCGACTGGTAACGCGCCTCCGCCGCCTTGCACTTCAAGTCCCACAGCACCAACTGACCCGAGTCGAACCCAATCAGCAACTACAATATCACCATAGCAACATCAACACCAAGGTTCCCAAGACACCATATTCAATATTCATCACATGATATAAGGTTATACCTTATTAGGATCCGAAGGATTGTCCCCCAAGTACATTACCGAACCGGGATGTGTCTTTCTTGTTCTGCAAAAAGAAAACAAAAACCTTAGAAAAAAGTCAAGAGGAGGAGAAAGAGAAGAAAGACATACATTTCTATGGCCTTGTTCCAGTTAATGATGTAGCCAGAGAGTTGAAAAGTTTCCGTGTTGACCACATGAATGTTCCCGCGCTCCGTGCCCACGTACGCCCACTTGCTTTGGAACGGCAGCGTCAGACACGTTATTCTACACAAACATCATTTCATATAAACTTCTGTTGCCATGGAAACTGCTAATATTATCTATAATTTATTTACAAATGCCTCAAATTCAATTTGCAAGATTGGGCGAATCAGAGTGAGAATTTGTGATGCTAATTGAATTATAATTTGGAGATACCGTTCCCGTTGGAATTTGAGCTTGTGAACAACTTCGGGTTTCTTGGTGGTGCGGAAATTCCAGAGGTGGAGGGTGTCGTCTGCGGTGGCAGAAATGATGGAGCCTTCGTTGGCGAGGAACTGGAGGTGGAGGACGGCGCTGCACTCGAGATCGTGTTTCGCATGGATATCCACTCCGGGACGACCCAATCTGTAATCACCCAAAACTCCTTTCATCTCCAACTTCAAAGAAACTCCAACAACGTCAATCCAACAACCACAAATGAAAATCAATCCAATTCCCAACTTTTCCTAATTAAACTTGCCTCACATTTTCCACTCCATCGACCCCTTTCATCTCAACCTACTCCATTATCCCCATTACTCAATCCACAAATCTTTTTTATTACCTCATCATTTTTATTCTCCTATAACTAAATTATTAAAAATTTGCTTACTATGCATAATATACACCGTTCGTGGAACGGGTAATAGAGATAAGTAGTCATAAAAGTTCATTATATCAAATATCTGCCGTTCATATGACGGGTGCAATTATTAGTTCATAATATTTCGCTTAAAGAGTAAAAAAAAGACTAGTTGCTATAGTAATAATGAATGACGGATAGATGTTTGTGATTATTAATATCTGCTTTGTTTTGTGGAGTGGAGTTTGTTTTGCAAAGTGGTGTTTGGAAAGGCAGTGTCAAATTAGCGAGAACTGAAAAGCGACAGACACGTTGACATGGCAATCTGGAAAACAAAGGAAAGGGAGAGAAACTTTTCCTTCTGGCTTTTCTCTCGCCGCCACTTGAAAATGAAAAGTGAAAAGTTTGTTTGAATGGAAGCGACACGCAGAAAATTGCGAGTCTTTTGTCATTTTTACAGTTATTTGATTTGTGCTTTGTGTCAATTCTGTTTCGGTGCAGCAGACGGTGAGAAAATCCAAAGGTCATTCCAGAAAACGTCAACAACTCAGCCACACCGTCATGTTCCTGTCACTAATCGTTATCTCGCTCTCTTTCCCTTCCACTTTATCATAAAAACCTCCTCTCTCTGCCACTACTTTTTATAAGGCAAAGCAAAAAGCAACAATCGATTCATTTCCAAGACATTTTCCAAGCTATATTGGAAAAATAAAACTTGTCAATTAAATAATAGTGCTATTTGTCATTTTTCAACAATCTATCTATTATACCGCATTTTGAATTTTACGAAGTTGTTATTATTCTTGCTGGCATTGGATTTTGCAATAAAGTACTAATTAAATAGTTTGGAGAATTACTAGGAATTAGTATCCCTTGGGGAATTAATTAAGAGCACGAAAAAAGGGTAAAGGAAGATGGGAAATTGTGGAGAGAATGTTTTAGTTAAATTTGTATGTAAGTGGGTATTTGTTGTTGGAATAGTGTTGCAGTATTGAGGCCTGGAATGATAGAAATATTTGAGTTGGAATGTATTTGTGGGTTGGAATTGTTTTTGTGCTGTGCTGGAATGGTGCGGTTGGGTGACCTTGATAGCTGTGGAGCAGACGAAGCAGGCAGTGTTGGTGGAGAGACTGGAATGTGGAAGAAGAGATAGAGTGGAATCTCTCAACTGAATCGATCGACCCTTCCGCTCTCCCTTCTCCACAAACAATTATTCTCATTTCCCCATAATAATTACTCTATTTCCTTATTAATTAATTGATTGGACAATTGTCTGCATTGATTGGCCCACAGGTGGTTTGTCCTTGTTGCGGACTTGTCCAGAGGAAAGAGTTGGTGACCAAGAGAGAGAGAGTAGTAGTAGTAGTAGTAGTATTAGTGACAGGAGGGAGAAGAGAGGAAATGCTGGAGAATAGTGCTGGAGAACTGGAGAAGAGAAGGAGAGAAGTATAGGAAGCCAATTGATATTGATCCGTGCGGAGAGAGGAAGTCTGTGCATTCCTCGGAACACGCATGCCAAACGGAACGTAATAGACCCGGATATTCCACATACAGACATTTTCCAAATATTCGTTGCCCTGGCAACGACCCACTAATTAAATAAAAAACTCACATGCGGAGGTGGCCGTTCTTGGTCCCGATCGCCAGCAGTCTTTGGATCGGGTCGAACGCCATCGCCGTCGGCTGATAAGGAAACCCGTGGCAGAAAGTCTAAAAACAGACAACAATCAACTTTAATAAATATGATGATAAATAAATAATAAATAATGCACTAAATAAATAATGGTAACCTTGGTGACATTGAAATGGTCTCCGCGCAGGTTCTCGACAATGTCTGATGTTTGTCCATCTTGTCCCTTGGCCTGTGCCAAACTGCCCGGTCCCCCCTGACCTCCGGGTCCCTGGACCGAGGATCGAAATCCGTCAAGCACTCCTTTGAAAGTGAATTTTTTCATTTTGTTTGTTGTTGAACTTGTTGAGTGTTGCTCCGTGTTCACATTGTCACCTTGTGTCACAGATGATCCGTGGAGAGAAACTCCAACCGACCTTGGCAACTTTCTTGTTTCGCGACTCGCACTTCAGGTCTCTCGTCTTTTCATTTTGGCGCTGACTGTTGACAAGAAGGAATTGCTATGGAGACGGACCTCCACTCGGTCACTACATAATAATAATAGTATTGTTGTTGTCTATTGATTAGAGTTGTTGATTGTTGGAGAGAAGGAGAGTGTTTGGTTGCTATAGTGAGTGGAGAGTGAGTGGAGTGAGTGGAGAGAGGAGTTGGTTGAGTGGCTGGGCTGTCACTGACGCAGTTTGGGTGCGGGTCTTTCGGCGCCTGCCCCGCAACTACCAACAACCACCGATCACACACCATAGACAAAAAATCAGACGGCGTAAGTGTGCGTTCTTACATGTATGACCGTCCAGGTTGGACCTATGTCTTGAGGCACGTCAATTTTCAAACTTAGCCAATGGAGTGTACTCCTCACCGTGCACGTGATCAACCTAGCCATTCCGGAACGTTCCTTCCCAAGCGCGCGGACACACTGACAGCTCAAGTCTGGTCGTCTACCAAGGAAGAAAACACCACCACGCCAAAGGATTTCTCGTCTGTGGATCACACACGACACGAACGAACCCACCACCCCAGCACTCACCAGCCCACCCAGACCAAACACTTCCTGTCGCAATCCATTACGACACACACAATACACCTCATCTGCATACCAACAACAATCACTCCCGTCAAACGTAACTGTCAACCTTCAACCAAATGCAACATCACCAACATAGATTGCGTTCATTAGCATGTCTCTACTAATCTCAATTAAACTACCCGTTACCTAGCAACCAGGCATTACCAACAATCCAATCTATAATCAATTATACTATATGCAATCCAAATATATACCGTTCCCTAGCAACCACTAATTAAGCATAATATGATAAATGCAGTCTCGTCTCCATGGAAACAATTTTAATTAGTCAATGAGGAGTAATTTCGTAAATACATGAATAAATTAATATCCATGGATACCAATGATAAATAGATGTATGAAAAGAAAATTCGTAATTTAAATAATTTAAATGGAACTTCAGGGTCCAAGTCAAGTATGTACTGTAAATGGGTGGACAGACATAGGTAGTGACGAATGAATTATATAAAGTGGAGCAAAAGTACTAATTTGAGAGTATAATTTATTAAATAACAAAGAGAGTAATAATAACATCGTAGGCTATTCAGGTACAGGGAACAAACTGTCCCACAGGGATTTCTTATCTTCTTCAGTTAAGTCTCCAGAGGCACGAAGCAGTTCGCGGGCGTAGTTCTCCACGTTCACGTCGCCCCCTCCTCCCCCGCCCCCCTCGCCACCCCCCTCTTCATAGTCTCTCGTCAAAGTCTCGTCCCCACTACTGTCCCCCGTACAGTTCATTCGCAATTCCCCCACAGAAGCCTTTTCCTGCAGAAGCTGCGTCGTCACGTTCAACCAAATCTGCGTAGCCGTCCGCGTACTAAAAAATCACCATGGCAATTAATTTATTATTTTACAACACCAAATTATTTATGCATAATAAATAAATAAATAAATAGTTTACCTGTTGTCCAACTTGTCCAAAACTCTGTCGAGAATGTGCGCAATGCGTTCTTCGACTATGGCCTCGCCATCTTGGATCCGGAGACAAGAGTCCAGAAATCCGTTTAAAGCCATCGAGACTATTTCAAAACGTTCCTCTATCGAACGACTCAGTTCTGCCAGTCTTCTACCCAACGCTGTCGACAGCGTCTCCACAGAAGCCAAAGCTTCTACAATCACCGCGGCTATAATTAAATAATAATACAAAGGTAGTTGGAGTAATTTTACATTTTTTCAGGTCCTATCTTCCCAAATATTATTTTTAAATTGTAATCAAATATTTTAAAGTGTGTTGCCATGATAATTAGTGGTAATTTATGTATTTTAAGAGTGCTTCCATGACAATTAGTGGTATTTATGTATTTTAAGAGTGTTGCCATGGCAATTAATTAATGAGCGTACACATAGTTTCTGAGGAGGATGCGCCTGAGACGGGGAAGCGAGGGTTGCGAAGGTTGTGTTGGTTGGAGGCGGAGATGACGGAGCGAAAGCCTTCGTGGAGATCTCTTCTTGTTGCGTTTGAAATGGCAATCGAGTCCTTCATGGACCCTTCGATCGACATGGACTTTTTCAAAAGGTCATCAAACATATTTGTCACTTTGTTCGACAGTAGCAAATAATTCGTGTTGTTTGTCGTCTTCTGCATCTCCTCAGAATGATTACTCTTCTGCAACGACTTTTTCATTGTCGCCACTGTCGAATTCACCTGACAAATTCAAATTCGTATATTATTATGCAAAACAGGGTTCACATTTCAGAAATATCGCAAAACAATTTCCATTTCCCAGGCAACTATTTAAATTATTATTAAAGAAAACATAGTAAATTGTTTTTGAAACAATTCTATGAATTTAAACAAAATATAATATTGAGATTTCTATGGAAGCAATAGTTCATAAAGATATTTTCATAAAACAATCTGTATAAACTGGAGTTTCTGGAATTTTCGTTGCTTTGCACAATTTGCATGTAAAATCGAAATAAAATTAAGAAATTGAGTAAATAGGTGAGAATAGGTGAGAATATTAACTTGTTGGAGGGAGAGTGAAATTTGGTCTTGTCCCTGGACGACGTTGCTGAAGGACTGCGTGAGGAACTCGCTGTGTCTGCGGTTGTCCCTCTGGATGGAGTTGAGTTTGGACTCGAGTTTGGCGTCGACACCGCCGACGAGGGCGTCGAACTTGGTTTCGAAGGTTTTCCATTTGCGCGTGAGTTGTTCCTCGATGCGGTTGAGGTCATCGCCCCACAGGTCCATTCGCAGTTTCGTCGTCGTCAGTCCCTATGGTAACAACAATGAATAAATAAATAAATAAGTAATGAGGAAGAGGGTTAAAAAAGAGAGAATAGGGAGATAAGTACGTTTTCAATGTTGTCGAATCTCATTTGGACGAGTGACTGGATTCTGCCGACCCGGGAGTCGAGGTGGTCCATTCGGACCATGAGTTGGTCGAGTCTGCTGTTGAGGCGGGTGACCTGTTGGTCGAGGTTGCGGGTCCAGTCGGGTTCGTTGTTGTTGGCGGAGTGGACGGAGGAGGGAAAGAGGAGAAAAAAGAGAATTTCAAAGAAGACGGAATAAGGATCCATTTTTCCGCCGAGATATTTATAGAACACTTTTGTCTGTTTGGGCTCGTGGGATTGGCTGCTCTGTCTCGGCACAACGTGCACCTATCTATACACATAATATTATATGCCACCTCTTACTCTCCGTTGACACATCTGCATGCCAGATGTGCATTTCCTGTCTCGTGCCCATCTCTTACTCTCTAATTCCTACATCTTAGGTATTTCTGTTTAGACTACTCAATAAGAACAAGTTGGGTGTGAAAACCAGTAAAATTTTATTGAAAGTAATGAACGTATCATTTATTATCGTGTGTCAAGTTCACTCTCACGCCGCTACACAAATCAGACTTGGTAATAAACGGTGATCTGCCCAGTAATGACTATTTATTAACAAAATCCAAACTAGCATATTCCAATAGTCCGCCTCCCCGCAACAAACACGTGCTGAGAAGGGCAAAGGAGCAACGACGAGTCCAAGAAGCTGAGAGAGTTGCGAATTACAATCATGAGAGTAGATCTGCTGCAATCAACAAAACAACCAATCAACTCTCTTCCTATGCAACCAATCTATTTATTTATTTATTTTTGTTGTCATGACAACTGATTTCTCAAGTGAACATTTTTAAATATTAAACATTACAGCTTTTCTGAATTAATTATAGTTTTGTAAAACTTATATGACAACAGCCTTGATTTAATTATTTCAGTTGCCATGACAAATATTATTAGCGTATTTGTATTAATTATTGATATTTACCTTGAAGTGAATTATTGATAATGGAGTTGTTGGTGGAGGAGGGGTTGGCCTCCTGCCCGCCCACGTCCCCCATCCCCTCGAAGGAAATTAATGTCGATGAGTCGTTAGCACTAAATTCATTGTTGTTGTTGTAGTTATTGTTGAAGGAATTGTTCGACGACTGCATATTTTCTTCTATTAGCCTGTAAAATTACCATAGCAACGCAATTAAAATCACTTCTAATAGTTACTGCATAAAAAGCCTGAATGAAAGTCAATGAAAGGTCAACTTACACGTTATTATCTCCGTTATGTCCATTAATTGTTTCATTGTCTGTTTTCTCGGCCGCATTGTTCCTGAAAGAGAAAGAGAAAGTAAAGGTCAGCCCAAGGTCATTGTAATCAAGGAGTCTAAACTAAGACACCGACAGTTTAGACTCCTTGATTGTAATAATGTATAATAAGGTGGGTGAAGGTTTACTTGGCCTGTTGTTCAGCCTCCTTCTTGCGTGTCCTGGACATGATGGCCTCGACCCGTTTGCGTCTCTCGAGGCGTTCCTCCTCCTCCCTCCGTAGCCTCTCTTCCATTTCCAGTCGAATTTTCTCTGCCTCCCTGGCGGCCTCTCTGTCCAGACTCTCCTTCTCCAGGCGGGCGATTTCCTCCTCCTCCTTCCTCCTCCGCTCCTCCTCCTCGCGCTTCTGCTGCTCCTCGATCGCCTTCCGCAGACGCTCCTCCTCCACGGCCTTCGCCTCACGAAGAATCCGCTCTGCCTCCTCAGCCTCTAATCTCTGTCGCTCCTCCTCCAGCCTTGCCTCCTCCTATCAAATCACATAAATATATTACTACGGGGTGACCTTATACCTTATTATTAGAATAATTAGTATAGTAGGGACCTTGGTGGTTACCTCTATTCGGGCGGCTTCTTTTTCTGCAGCCTCCCTGGCCAATCGGCGTTTTTCCGCCAAAGCGGCTTTAGCCTCCTCCTCCGTGAGAATTTTGCGAGTGCCCTCCTCATTGGATGGTTCCTCCAGAGTGGTCACGACCACGACATTTTCTGGAGGAGTGGGCGTCGCAACGGGCGTGGCCGGAGTGGGCGTGACGCTCTCCTCTGGGGGCGTGGTTTCTTGTAGAGGGGAGGGCGGAGGAATATCTACTTCTACTTTAAAATCTTGTGCTACTTCTACATTAACAACGGGGTGGAGGACTTGCGGTTCGGGGGTGTTGGTGACGCTGCTGCTGACGTCGGAGGCGAACGCCGACTCGATGCTCTCTAAATTATTGACTTTGTTCTCGGAACTCTCACTCTTCACCTCGCTTCGGTCCGACACCGCAGACACACCCGACAGACTCGACACCGAGTGCAGGTTCAGGTCCTCCGAGTCCCCCACACTCACCAACGACTCCTCCTTCCCCTCCTCCCCCACCATCACATCACAAGACACGGCTCCTCCACCCACCACCACCGCAGCCACCCCTACCGCAGCCACCGCCGCCACCGCCGCCACCACCGGAACTTCCGGTTTCTTCTTGGCGGCTCTCTTGATGGTGTTGGTTTCACCCACGTGACTCGCTTTGGTACTCGACTCCGCTTTTCGGCCCTTCGGTTCGAATTTCTTGGAAGCTGCAGAGTTGGGGGCGGAGACCCCGTTGTTGTTGTTGTTGTTATTCTTGCTGGGGGTGTCTGCCCTTCTGGCGGAGGGGGGTGCCCTCCCGTTCTCACCCCCACCACCGTTCTCGACGCTGACCCCCGTGACATGGACACTGGCGGGTCTTGACTTTCTGGTGACTGTCCGTGGCCGCATCTGCACCGTGGAGTGTGTCGATGACGTCATGAGCGAGGAGAGCGAAGACGGCGGGCGGGAAGGGTCTCCGGATCGCATTCCTTTAACAGGGCGTGGTAACAATGACAACAATTAAATAAATCCTTAAATAAATAATTAATTAGAATAGATTATAGAATAGAGTAGTATAGCCATAGAGTATATAGAGTATAGAGAATAGAGCCACAGAGTATAGTGTGGAGGAGGAGAAAAGACCGCGTCACCAAAGTCAGAGAGGAGCAGCACCCTTTTTTTAAAAAAGCCCGCCTTGTGTTACCGGTATCTTTTTTGGCGGCGAGTGCCTGTCTCAAGACTTCGGTTCTGGTGAGTTTCAATCCTGTGGAGGACAGGTGGGTGGTGCTCTTGGACCGGGAGGGTCTCTGCGGCGGGTGGTGCTGACTCTGAGTGAGGGACAGGGCTCCTCCGGCGGGAGACCTCGATCTGTCCAACCGCGTCATCGAACTGTACACCCTACCTGAACCCCGAGACGTCGACCGGGACATCACGTCCTCCATCCGCCGAATCGGCTGCGTCGGCGTCAGGTCCGTCTTTCGACGACCACAAAATATTCTGTCCGCACCATCGTCTGTGTGTCCAAAAACAATTCGTCATTCAACAACAAACAACAACAACTATCTTCACAACAACTATTAATAAAGTCAATATTTAAACACCAAACACTGTCAAACTATTAATAAACAAAAGTGTTATTATTATTAGTGTTGCTATGACTCCCCGTTCGACGAACGGGTGACAGAGATTAGTTTGAGAGTAGTTGGTTGGTAATAATGTCAAAAGTCACGTGGTGTGTGTGTGTGTTCATGCAGAACAAACGAAAAAAGAGGAACATAAAAACGTAGATTATTAGTGGAAACTGAAAAGTCATTAATTGTCAAGGCAACAACTTTAGGGAGAAATGATTTTTACTTAGTTGACTTTTAAGTTTGTTGAGCAAGCGCCTTGCGGGTTGCTGCAGCAACAAGGGATTGTCAAAAGTCGTCCTCTGCTGGTTCCAGTCGTAATAAGTGCCCTCTAAATGAGAAATGTGATAGAGATTGAAAGAGGGGCGGGGTTAAAAGATAAAAGGGGCGTACTTTGCTGGAGGTGGAGGTCGTGGGCGGAACTGGCCCTTAGCCCCGGCTCCTTGGAGTTGGCGTTCAGGTTGTATTGTGACTTCCACAAGAATCCGTCCACGTGATTGTCAATCAGCCGCGGAGTGCACGACCCGAAGGCGAACGTCGGCTTGCTCGACTTCCCGCCCGCACTCGTCATCGACGCCGTCATCGCCGTGTTCTTCCGCGTGTCCCACTTCGTCTGCAGCACGATCCGACGCTCCTCCTCCAACATCCGACGACGCTCCTCCGCCTGCTTCCGCCGCTCCTCCTCCTTCTTTCCAAGCTCTTCAAAGTGCTTCTTCCGACGCGAGTCCTGCTCCTCACGCAACTTGGCAGCCGCCGCCGCCTTTAATGTCAACACAATCAACTCATTTACTAAATATTCATTATTTTTATGTGTATTTTAATTCATTTTGGAAGAATCATTCTTAAATTAAGTCATTTCAACTGGTTAATCAGTAAAATTAGTAAATTCGACTGGTTAATAAGTAAAATTAGTAAATTCAATTAGTAAATCAGTAATTTTAAATAGTAAATGAGTAAATTCAACTAGTAAATCATTAAATTCTACTAAATCAGTAAATTCTGTAAATCACAGTTAAATTAAATTACAATCCCAACAATTTAGAGACCAATTTAAATGATTTAAGAGTTATGAATTACATTTATCGGTTGTTTTAATTGCTTTCATGATCATTAATTACGATATTACATTTGCTGACTTTTAATTGGCTTGAAGAACCAAAGTCGCATTAACTGTCACTTTGGATTACTTTGAGTAGCATTAATTACTTTTACCGCCACTTTTGAATGACTTGTGGAACTTTCATTATTACACTATTTCAAAGAAACTTATTATATTTACTGATAATCAATTATTAGTGATATTGATGATTAATTTATGTTTACTGACAGTTTGAATAATTTAAAACTAGATGACATTTCTTAAGACGTAAGGAAATGTCATGTGACACGTGTTTGTTTATAAATAAGAGAAGAAGAGATGTTTGTTTACATGTTCCTTGAGTTCCTCTAGTTTTTTGATTCGTTCATGATTCTGTCTCTCCTTGAGTTGGAGGATGCGTTCCTGGCGTTCCCGATTGGACCTAGCCGAAGAAGGTCGCTCCGCCGTGGCAGCCTTCTGTTGGTCGCTACTCATCCCATCATTTTTCACGCCTGCAACAACCGAATGAGAGAGATCAGCTGACTGTAGGTGAGGGCAGGAGGGGGACGGGGGCGGGGGTAAGTTTTCCGCGGGCAGTGAGTTCACCAGCAGAGTTCGGAGGCGCTGGATCTTGTGGTCGTAGTGGGCCATGGCAATTAGAATAGGGAAGAATGGGAAGAATCGGTGGTTGAGAGTTGTGCATGATTAAGAAAACACACCCAGACTGACTGACTGACTCAATGGAGGTCACCCCAACAACATCCAACAACATAACTATTCCATACATTCATAGTAGACACATGTACTGCATGCATCAACCAACACAACAAAAACTCTTTTCACAGGGAACTGCCAAGGTGGGTCGGGTGGGCGAACTAATTCCAGCTACCTTTATTATTATCAACTGCCACATCCATAAGCCCGTTCCAGGTACACTAATCATCAGTCTCTACTCTACACCGAGGTTCTCAAGTCACGCAACATAGGCACATGGTACTATAAGTCTGCTCATAGGCTTCTTAAAAGAAGTTTTTACCCCTTCCTGCACAAATGCATTAGAAGGTACCTATGTTGCGTGACTTGTGAACCTCGGTGTATATTCCCTAATAGTATTCTGTAATGGGATGATGATGTAATGCATATTTGGTGTGTGACTCTTATCACCACACACAACACTATTGACATTAACTAACTCCACGTTTGTTCTCTCTCTCTCTTGCATGTTTACATTCCACCAACATAACTGAACACACACTCGCTCGCTCTTTATCTAAACAAACATTCACGAGAACAGACTAATTATTTCCTTGTCCGCGCCAACTGTCAGCTTCTCCAAAGAAATTATGACCTCGCAATCCAATCTTTGGCAATTCCCAATTACAATTATTTTCACAACAGGGGCGTATTAACAACTACTAATGGATTTTACCCCCTCCCACCCAAAAAAGTTTATTTTCATTGAAAAACTATTGCAAATAGATGAGTAGAGATATGAAATACGCCCCTATATAGTGTTGTGATTTTATGTGTGGGTGGATTGTAGAATTAATTGTTGGATGCCATTTTCTGAGTGAGAATGTGGAGCAATGTTTGAGGAATTATGAAGCGTGACTGTTTTGGTGGACTGCGAGAGTAGTTGAGAAAGATGAAGGGCAAGGCAGCAAGTGTCCTACTGGGTGCTCAGTGAGGCGTCTCAAGTGGGGCAGGGGAGAGTAGTGGGGGGGAGTGGGGCAGGGGGGTAATGCTTCTTACAGACGTAGAAGGTTCCGTGACTGGTGAAAGTGAGGCGACTGCCGCTGAAGGCAGCAGAGGAGCGACTGGAGGAGCAACCCGGCCAACTGAGAGCAGCCAAATCGTCCCTTAACAACTGATTGTTCTCGTGCAGCAACACACTCGGCAGAAGAATCAATTGGTCCATATTCTCGTACACTTTTTATTAATAATACTGTTGCAACACTATAACTAACCTAAGTATAATATAACTTAATAAGGTTTAAAGATGTGTGAATAATAATTGTAATAATTAAAAGAGACTAGTTGAATAAAAGGGAAGAAGAAGATGAGGACAGATGACCAAGTATTGTCAGCATAGCGAATAAGTAGCGACTGACTATAATTCATTTGCATTGCATTGTGACTGTGTGAGGTTGAGGAGTGAGAATGGTCCCCCAGACGTTTCTTTCTGCTTTGCTGCCTCCGTGCACTTGCAATTCCTTCTCTCTCTGCACTTTATTATTATGGCTCTCTATGACAACATCACTCAATCTCCAACAAATAATATATTAATCTCAAAAAACTGGCGCCTGCGTCAACCTAGTCAACAATGCTACTTTCTTGTCACCGGTGGCCCCCATTATGACTACAACATTTCCCCAATTCCACTACCAATTGATTATTGGATAACACATGATTAGCTAAGCTTCGCTTTGATTTCACTAAAATGAAAGTAGTTAATTACCATATCCCGTTTGCTCACTTGGCGTTGTTGGCTCTTCGTACAGTCGCATTATTATTTCGTGAGTCACAACAATAAGAACAATATTCACAAGAACCGATGATGATAACCAAACCACAAGAATCACTAACAACAAGAAGAACAACTGCACAAATTAACAGGTACTACGGAGATAATTAGGTGATTCGATTCTCGTTTGACTTCTTGTGATAATTAGGAGAGATGATGATAAAATTGTCAATGGTAATTAATGGACATATTTTGTGGAGAGGGGACTATTTACAATAGGAGAGTCGTTGGCGGCGGATTTGGAAATAGAGGCAGAGAGAGGAAAAGGAGAAAATAATGTGTTCTAGAGTGTTTAAAATGGAATACTGAAGTTGCCTTGGCATTGAGTTTTCGCAAATGGGGTAGCTGTGCACATATTCTCCCAGAGTCATCACCCCATGGCCAACAATTATTATGCACTCTGACTCTGGCAGAGCATCTCTCTCCTCTCTGCTGCTATTATTATTGAAGGATTTGATTTTGCCAATCGAGGCCACGGGAGTAAATGAGGAGCAGTGCTAATGAGTGTAAAATAAATAAATTGCTGAAAGAGTTGCGTTCATTGAGGCAGACAAGACAGAATTTAAGTAGATTGAGGGAACAATGAACTCGGCTGCTGCAGATAAATTTAATAACGATGCCCACACGCCGTGACCACAACACAACACCAAACCAAGAACAAGAACCATTCCTCAATGTCCAACAACCAACCAATACTCTACAGTCTCTCCTTTTTTCACCTTTTCGGCCAAGAGAAAATTTTTATTACAATATTAACCCAACTGTGATGAGATAACAATAACAATAATCAATGGTCACCAAACCAAATTCCTCTAAATGCGAAAGTTACAACGAGAAACTATTCTATTGCCAAATTCTCTTCCTTTCAGAAACACTAAATGGAAATCCTGATGTCACTGTCATTTGTGTCAGTGGATTGGACTGGACTGAATGAAGTAATACAAATAATACGCAAGCAACCTAAATTATATCAATAATAGTGGATGATGATGACAATCTCTAATTCTATTCCTATTATACCAAAGTGGTTTGGTATTTGGTATCGTTGGTTGCTATATAGAGGATAATAGTGGGATATATCAGCCGAGCCCTTTGATTCAACACTGTGTGAAAATAGCGAATTTTGAATTGTGATTTTCGGGGTGAAAAAAGGGCGAGTGCGATCGGAATTTTGGGTGGGGAGGGAGCTGAGGGTGTGGGGCGTGCAGTGGGACCGAATTCCGGATGCGAGGGGGTGAATTTGGGGTGTGAAAATAGAAAAGAGAGTTGGACTTACCTGAGTTGTGTCGACGGTCGGGAATCTCCATTTGCAGTGGAGACGGGGTCTGGCGCCTGCGCCCCAGCAGTCCGCCGTCCGTCCGTCAGCACAGAAAGACTTAGTGACTTGACTAACGTGAGATAAGCATTGAAAACTCGTTCCTTTATGCAATCGTAGCCTGCCTGCTTGTTATGCATTTTGACAAACTTTTTATGTCATGCAACGAGTGCCATGCCAACGACTTTTCTCACTCGCTCCGTTTCTCTGCATTTCATCTGCAAATCATCCCACGGAATGCAAATTCACACTCCTTATGTCATTCAAAGCTAAAAACTTCAAACCACCTTGTGTGCAAATTTATTTGTATTGCAAAAAAAAATTGAATTATTAGACAGAAAAGGAAAAGTCTTATTTTTATCTTGTCTTGATTTAGGTACTCGTACTTATAATTATGATCAATGCTTACATGGCTAAAAAGAAATTGAGAAAAATGAAACTGGCAATAAAATGCGCAGATTAGAGAAAACTTATTGCATGTCTTGCTCATATCTACACACATTTCTTTTCACTCAGTGGCGTACTCCGACACGCTCCCTAATTCCGATCTGCATTCTTTTGGGGCTTCCTCTCCCCCGCGTAATTATTCTTCCACCTACGACGCCCCTGAACACAATCAAAAGGTCATGTTGCTATTCTTGGCGATTTTTATTCCCATTTTCTCATTATCAGAGTCGATCAGGCACGAGAAAAGAAGAAATCTTGACCAATGTGGGGGTGGCCAAGATTCTCTGCAACAACGTACGTAATTCACAACAGAGTTATTAGAAATCTCCTCTCTTGGCTCATTCTCAATACTTGTTACTCTGTTGTGGAATATTATTGACATATGTTGAAAGATGAATGAATGTGGAAAAGTCAAGATTTTGTAATGGCTAGTGTGCTGAAAATAAATATTTTAATTGGGTTGCATTGGCAGTTAAATAAATTGCTATCTTTGGGGGAGGAGGGGAGGGAATCTTGACGGAAGACTTTATTCCGTTTTATATCTGTTTTTGTTTATGAGTGATTTATTTCTCGTAGGTGAGTCTCTCCATAGCAATTAATTAAATGTAACATTATCATAAGCAACTGTTCTGAATTCTCACTCAAGCCGAAATACAGTTACACCAAGGTGATTCCAATCTTCATGCTCACTGACCATACACCAAATAGGTCTGGCCCCCCTCCCTCTACTTAAACACACCCCTCCCCCCTCAACACATTTCACTACTTAAATCCATTTCAAATACACAACCAACAAAAATTTATATTCTTTTCTACTTTATAGCATTCCTTTGCAAATTCACTCTTGCATTTCTCTAATGCATTTCCACCATTTTATATTGCAAACCATTTAATCTTGTACACTACATTTTCCATTTCCTCGTCAATCATCATCATAAATGCCGAAAACATTCAAATGGGTGAAAAGTATTGAAATTTATGTACGAGAAACATGAAAAATTGGTGAAAAATTTGAAATATGTAAAAAAAATCATGAAAAATTGTTAAATATGTGAAAAGTCATGAAATTTATGGTAGAGTATGACAATGGGAATTGATGTATGGATTTGTTGATGAATTAGTGAAATAAATGAAATATCACGAGAGTATGATAATTGATGATAGTGCAAGTACTCTGATTGTTGACCTTTGGCCTGTTTAAATGTCTGCGTCTGTGGTGGTGAATGAAAATGTTTTAGTAAAGTGGATCGCCTTGTGCGGAATGTTGCTAGACTTGTTTCACAAAAGAGTTTTCGTTGTTTACATCCATTTCGTGTCGCTCCTCCACTGAAGTCTCATTTTATGTCTCTTTTTACCATTCCTCCTCTCTGCAGCAACTCTTTTTGTGAAGATAATCGACGCTATTGACATTCAATCAATGCGATTACAGTTTCTGGACTATTAATAGGAATTCATGCAGAGTCAGCTGAAAAGAGAGATTATTTCAGATTTAGATGAGTCACTCAATAATCCAATGTACAACAACGCTATTAACGCTCCTTATCAACCGGATGCAGTTGCTTTTATTATTACTCTACAGGCTATTTCATAAGTAACCACAATATTTTAGCCTAATTTCATTTCTCAAGAAAATTTCATCACCTAAGTAAAAAATAACTAATTCTGTTACAATAGACGCATTGATTTTGTAACAAAAGGGATTCATAAACATTTTCCTGTATACAAAACCTATTTCCAAATAATACTAAAATTAATTTTTAGCCTCCGTCAAATTCTACTGGGTATTTCAGAATAGTTGGTCGGTAATCCCCTTTGTACACATTTTTTAAGGATTACAAATTGGATTAACATTTCTTATTTTATTTCTACCACTAGAATGAGAATGATTTATTATTAGATTCGATTGGAAATAAAGGTTATTGTTTTATGGGAATCCCTGTAGAGGAGTGATATTATTATGATTGGAATAAATGACACTTTATAGTCGCATTATGTGAGCGTGTGATATAGAGAGGGATATCAAGGATGATTCATGCTGCTGTGGTTGTTGTTAGTAGTTGTGGTGGTGCAGGGCAGTGTGCATTAGTTGTTGTGAGATAATAAATATTCATAGGCAGTGCTCAGCTGCGTTTTCTTTTTACATCGTCCTTCAACGCAATTCCAAACACATTGTCCCACTTTTTATTAATTTCACACAACTCTGTCGGGACTTTTGGTCGTCGTTTTTAATCGTTTTAAATTTTATAGTATTGTTGCCCTCTCGTATTTTATTTTCAGTATTCACAACCCTTTTATTTATGCTCCTCCCAAATAGTTTTTAGTCAAACTCTGTGTGATTGTGAAATGAAGAAAATTAAGCTGAAGGAATTTCACAAAATAAGCTCAAACTCACATCTTAGGATTAACAAATAGAAATTAACCCGTTAGCTACAAATTACTCTTTTAAGGTAAATAATACACTTTGGAAGTCCTTAAGTGACCTGACCTGGCAGTTATTCTTTTATTGACCTTGGTGAATATTTATTATTACTTTAACCCATTTGAAACCAATTAATTGTGAATTTGTTTATTTATTTAGGAAATATAGTCTTTCAGGAGTTGTCTAGGGAAGAAGAAGTTGCGACAGAAACATTGAAATGGTTGATCCAATTTTTGACTACCAATTCAGACTGATCCTGATTGGAGACACGACCGTCGGAAAAAGCTCCCTCCTCAGATATTTCACAGATGGAAAATTCTCAGAGGCAAGCCATCTCTAGAAGTATTTACTAAACGGACATTGATAATAAAAAAATAATAATAAAATGATTTGTATTTAGGTGTCTGATCCGACAGTGGGGGTTGACTTTTTTGCACGACTGGTTCAAGTGCGTGACGGATCTCGAATAAAATTGCAATTGTGGGACACAGCTGGCCAGGAGAGATTTAGGTATATTATTTATTATATTTCGTAATAGTGTTTTGGGAGAGCGAAAAGGTTAATCAATTGATTGTTAATTGCAGGTCGATCACAAAGTCTTATTACCGCAACTCGGTAGGGGCGATTTTAGCGTATGACATAACGAATCGTTCGTCTTTCGAGAAGATTCCGTTGTGGATGGCAGAAGCCAAGAAACATATCGAGCCTCTTCGACCCGTGTTCCTCATCGTCGGATGCAAATCGGACATGTCCGCCCAAAGACAGGTCCCCTCCGAAGAATCTTACTCCTACGCCTCCGCCCTCGGGTACAATCATTTACTTTCATTTATTTATATTTATTTATTTTGCTAACTATTAAGCCTACTTTAATAGTCATCCTGTTTCTATGGTTATCATTTAAAAGGGATCGTTCACACAAAACTTCCTATTATCCGAATTTTGATTTTCGGGGATCACTGAGAACTAGAATTTTTACTTTGTGAACGACCCCTTTTCAATGGTAATGACGAGAATAGGAATAGTATACATTATTAGACTACTAATAATGAATTCAATGAATTGATGAATTGCAGAATAAACTTTGTGGAGACGTCGGCCAAGACAGGACAAAATGTAGAAGTAAGTCAAGAAAACAGAAAGTGTTGTTATTTATGTACAGTGTTGGCCGTAAGTCACGCATCATTGGGATATAACATTACGTGTGGCCAGAAATTACGCATCATAGGGAATTAACATTACGGGTGGCCAGAAGTCACGCATCATAGGGAAATAATATTGGTGTTTGAGAGGCGCTTCGGTTCCATTCAATAATCAACTCCAATGCATGTTTATTTGAGAAGGATAACACTTTTTTGTAAGTTCTTTTTATCAAATATGAGTATCGTTTGTGCGATGAAGCTTTCGAAGAAAAAAAGAATGGGAGTGGTAATGTTGGCTGGACGTCCAGACTTATCTACCAGAGCCGTGGCAGTAGGATTCGCTCGGAGACATCCTTTGATAAGGCCATCCACCAATCAACAGTTGTTCGATTGGCTAGCAAATTCAAGAAGACAGGTTCTACAGCTGATGCCCCTCGGTCTGGGGCCTAAGACTGCCACAAACCCAGAGGTTGCAGTCAGTTCTTGCAAAATTTGTTGCAAGTCCAAGAAGATCACTAAGAGAAGTAGCAAGTGGTTTTAACATTTCAAGAACCAGTGTTCGTCCTATCCTAAAATTACATCATTTTAAACCATATAAAATGAAAATTTTGTCTCTGGACGCAGTCAATTTTGGACACTATCTTCGTTAAATTCTTTACGGGGACGGTAAATGGTGAAACGTATCTTGATTTGCTAATGAACGAATTGCTACCGGAACTGGACTTCAGAAAAGGTAAAGGACTTAACTAAAGTCCTTTACCTTTTACACACCAATGTTATTTCCCTATGATGCGTGACTTCTGGCCACCCGTAATGTTAATTCCCTATGATGCGTAATTTCTGGCCACACGTAATGTTATATCCCAATGATGCGTGACTTGTGGCCAACACTGTAGAGATAGAGATTGATTGTTGTTGTGATTTATGAAGGAGGCCTTTGAGATGATAACGCAAGAGATTTACAACCGGATCCAGTCTGGAGAATACAAAGTGGACGACGAGCATTGGGACGGAATCAAGACGGGGTTCTCCAGGAACTCCAGCAACTCCTACCCCTCCAGCCTGCCCGAGGGAGTCCCCGAAAAGTCAAAGTGCTGCTAATTTAATCTTTTATCTTGAATGACTTTCGCTTTTTATTATTTAATTATATATATACATTGTGATTCACCTATATACAAATCATTATTCCAAATAAATTTATAAACACAGTCCACATTCCAATCATAATTTCATTCATCATACACAAACACTTTTAGAAATACGCAATAAACAGAATAATAGTTAATAGTAGCAACGACGTCCTTGGACAGGGACAATGTAGACCGGAGTCATAACCACTGGACTAGGACGCCAGTATTGTTGTCTTCCGTAGTAGCCTCCTCCTCCGTGACAGCCACGAGAACGACCATGGGGGTCTACAAACATTCAATTTTATTTTACTTTTGTATTTTACAAGGAGATTAATAGCAATAGTTCAGTATTTACTCAAGATTTGCAAAAATATCTATTTGGAAAGTGTATTGAATGTCGGTCAAGGTGCTTTTAAATACCAGGTGATGCCATGATAAAAATAACAAATTTCTAGCTGCCAGTTTTTTAGACATTTTCAGACATTTCCACCAACAAAACTGGCAGCTGGAAACCACTTTTAAATACAGTGAGGTTTTTTAACTTGGAACGATAGGGTTTTACACTATGAAAATATTAGCAGTACTTTTACATGTAAAATTGGCTTTTATTTAACTACACAACACAATCGCCATGGATATGGTTGTTGTGTTGCCAAATAAAAGGGACTTTTACATGTAAAAGTACTGCATTCCCATAACGTAAAACCCGGTCGTTCCAAGTTAAAAAACCTCACTGTAGGAAGTCGCCACCTGTACCCCAAGAAAGAGGGGCCATGACAACTAAAAGCACCTTGATGTCGGTGATGAATTAAGGCACTGTGGTCCTGAAATAGTGGGGGGTTTCCCACTTTGCTGTCTACTTGTGTAACCTCGGTAACTCCGCTTATTCCGTAACTTTGCGGAATAAACGGGAACAGCTTTTACAAAACCATTACGAAGTTGATGAACGAAATCGTAGCGGTAAAATATCCGTTTTTCGTACAGTCAAATAGTGGCAGTTTTTTGGGTTTTGCTGCTATGGAAGCATTTTCTGATTGGCTTATTTTCTGACTGGTTTTATAAAATCATCCCCAGAGGAAAACTATTTTTTGACAAATTCAAATAAGTCAATAATGGTAATGGTATTCTTCCAAAATGACAACAAATTATCAAACCAATCAGAAAATGCTTCCATAGCGCAAAACCCAAAGCAACTGCCACTGAAGTATAATTCGACAGTAAATTAAGGACCTTGTAGAATTACTGGAGAGGTTACTAAGGATAATCGGGACTCCCCCCAATGTAAATAGCAATGTAAGTGATTAGAGTGATTACGTCCACAGAGCGAGCAGCATCCAAAGCAGCAGCAGGCGAGAAGAAGACACTCCAGCAGATCCATTCTCGGATAGAAATATTGCAAATTCTAAGAAAATTGTAATTGCCAAGTTGTTTCTTATGATGTGTGCAATTGCAAAGTGAACAAGAATCAATGCAAGTTAAGAGTAGTTATAATTAACGGAAATGTTAATAATAATTGACGCATGGAGACTGTGACTCATAATTAGGATAAGACCACAATAATATATGCAATAACGACAGAAATCCCACACGGACAAAAAGAAGCATGATTTTCCTTCATCAGTCGTCTTTCCACTTACTCATTCACAAATGACTCACCTCTACATGACATTTAGTGATAGGAAAATGCAACATTTTTGCAATAGGAATTTTTTTATTGTTTATTGTTCGCAATTAAATGAGTATTATAAATTAGAATAAGTAATTTGTTTAATTGGCAGCCAGTTTTGCAGCCAACTCTGCAGCTTCTCTGATTTCCTGAGTTCGGACAACGAATTGCCTCATGGCCTCCACTCTGGACATATTCCCCAGACTCTCCCACTACAACAAATTAACACAAATTATTACAACCCACCCTGTAGACATAAAATGTCTATTATTTCATGGAACCTGTTGCTTTTCTCTGATTCCTAGCGGAGCCTTTTGTTCTTGAGGGGCGTGACGGAAAGCGCCGTAGGCTGCCTGGTTGACGAGAGCATTCAACTTCCGGTTCACTTCCTGCTGTCCCTTCAAGTCGTACGGCCCTTCAAACACAATCGTCAACATTATTAGTAGAGAACCAGATATTAGGCCAATTATGGAATTATTGACACTATTAGCCTGGTATTAATTCCTTAAAATAAATTTACCGTCAGAGGTCCTGAGATTTTCAATGTAGGCGACGGATTCTTCGTATTTCCGCTGCTGCTCCTGCAAAGTCCCCATTTCGGATGAAGTTCTTCTCAAGAAATGTGAATGAAGATTCTTGTTGCAGATGGGAAGGATTATGTTATGGGAATTCTAAAAATATCTTTTATCGCTGTGGGTGTGGGTGGACATTCCGTATATTTACTTAACATCTTTTCATTGCATGCAGCCACACAAAACTCCATGCAGTCATCATCATCAATACTTTTATTGCTAACAGAGCAGTAGTGCAAAAGTGCAATAAATAGGAATTTCAGCAAAAGAGCATTTATACGCTATTTTAATGAGAGTGTGGAAATGAGGAGTGAGGGAGACTAAATCGTGCGCGAAAGAGTGAGAGAAAATAGAAGGGAGGGATTTCTTGGAAAACACGAATACACCATTTCACATTTGTCCTGATCGGAAAAGGACCGATTTCAGTCAATTATTACATGCAACTGCGATTTTCCATTAGTTCACAAAATTCCACAGTGCACCGTCTTTCATCACTTGTCATTCGCACTCGTCATTTTGCTAATACTTAAAAGTAACTTTTCCTAACCTTTCTAAACCTATAATATGCACATACAAGTAATTGTTGTATATTGTAAATATTTTTGATTGTTGACTTTTGTTGTTGCAGGACGGATAGGATAGAATAATAATGGAGGATGAAAATGCGAACGTGAAGAAGGTTCCTACGGGGGGTTCTCCATCCAAAGAGTTGTCCAACATGAAAATCGAGTACGAGACGGAAGAGGAGGAATTCGAGGGAGTCAAAGACGCCAAGATGGCCAAAATGGACCCTTCCGCCACAACCACCAACAAGACTGGAAATGTCGAGACTGAGGAAGAAGAAAAAGAAGTGGAGGAGGAGGATGATGACGAAGTGGAGGACAATGAGGAGGACGAAGACTTTTACGGATACGGCTGGGAGGACGACGACATCGCGTTGGAGGACGTTCCTTTGGCGACGAAGAGGGAGCCTCCGAAAGACATTTCCCCGCTGGAGTTCTCGATGGAGACTTTCAAAATGCTGGAGTACTTGCCTCCGAGACACAAGTACTCCTCCTCCCCCTTCAACTCCTCACAGACCTTCCTCGCAGCCTACAACAGAGATGTCAACATTCTCAGAGAAAATCTCCCCAGTGGCATCTGGGTGCGCGGATACGAACAGAGACTAGTAACCAATTTATATTATTAACTATTTATGTATTTATATTAACTATTTAAATTTATATTTATTATTCACCAACTGAATTTTTTTATTATTTATTTATAGGATTTATTTTCGGTGCTAATCGCTGGTCCTCAAAACACTCCGTACGAGGGAAGTCTATTTGCGTTTGAGATCCAATTGACGGACTCGTACCCGAAGAATCCTCCTCTGTTCCACTACATCTCTTTCAGTAAGAACCGCATCAACCCCAATCTGTATACCGAGGGCAAGGTGTGCGTGTCTCTCCTCGGCACTTGGCACGGACAGAAGCAGTCAGAAAAGTGGAACGAAAAGACTTCCACCATCCTCCAAGTAGTTCTCTCCATCCAAGGTACTTTCATGTGTAAACAATTATTAAGGTACTGCCTCCCCAAGGTGCCACAATTTTCTCCACCTGAAAAATGTATTTCATTTTCTCCAATAACAATGGTCCAATGCATTTTAAAAACAAAGTATGACATCACCTAGGAAGAGAAAATACGTTGTCTAGGCACCTTGGCAAATAAATGATGTATATGTAAATGATGTTTATATTGTAGCGTTGATCTTGGTTCCGGAGCCTTATTTTAACGAACCTGGCCACGAGAAATCTTTTGGGACTGCATCTGGAACACAGGGCTCCCGAGATTACAACGAAAGGACCATTGCCACGCTTCTCAACTCATCCGCTGAAATGTTGAAGTCGCCTCCCTCCCCATGGGTAACATTTATACATTTCAGTTTTATTTCCGTCTTAATTGCATGGCACCTATACACATTTTATATCTTAATTTATATTCTATTTGCAGCAACTGGAAATCACACGCTTCTTGAAACAGTTCACTCCAAAGTTAGTTTTCCATTAATTCTATTAATTTTTTCGTCCATTTATAAATATTTACAAATATTTACACATTCTTATCGTTTACGTATATAATTTATTATTGTGATTGGCAGGACTGTGGAGCGAATCCAGAAATGGATAAAGAACGATGAGGAGGCCAAGCCGGACTTTCCCTTGTATCCGATCTCCTACACCGGCTCTTTCAAGACTGCAATGAAGGCTCTCGAGGACGCAGTGACCACCTACTGTGACGCCGTCGTCATCTGATTCCAATCCTCCGCTCCACTCGTCTCCACAAATAAATTGATTATATAATGAAATGTATTTTATCATGCGTAAATAAATAAACCGTTTTTTGTCATAACTTCAATTTTGTATTTCAACACACACTAATAATAAATACACAACCAATTTAACCAACAATAATAATACAAAATAATAATAAGTTAGGCCACGTGGGTGAATTTCGTCTTGGCAGTTCCGTCTTCCCCGTACACAATTTCAAAGTTGGCCAATGTGGGCGTCAACAAATTATCCACAAACTCCTTGCTCATCACATTCGCTATTTGGATCTCCTTGCCACTCCTGGACAACTTTCTGGAGATAATATTCCTTCTGGGAGCACCCACCTTAATACTACCAGGAAGAACCGAGTTGGCCATCTGAAGCTGCCGTGGAGGATTCTTAGCCTTCGTTCCAATTTTTCTCCTTTCCAGCATCTGCTGCAACTCCTCCATTGTCTTTTTGGTTTTCCCCTCCAGCTGAGGCACCATCACAGTCTTGATTGCTGTCGTCGTCACTCCTGGACAACTTCCTCCGGTCCCCAACGAACGCAAACTGTTCTGTCTCCAAACAACAAAGCAAAGTGTTAAATGTCTGTCAATTATGCTACGAAATAATTAGGACTGATAAGGGCTACTCACGTGGACAATGCGAGGGACGACTTGCATTGTTGGCGAAGGACTGTTGTTTGTTGGGGGAGGGGTTGCCACACCTCCTCCAAAGGGCTCCTCCTCAGATTCAAGTTTCCTTTTTGTACTCTTCTTCCTTCTGGAAACAAATAATAAATATTATTATTACGAAATGCAACAGAAAAGGCGTAGAGAAGTGGAGACTACCTTGCTACGATTTCTTGGACGACTTCTATGCTGGAACTGCTGTCATAGTCCACGTCCACAGATACCACTTCTATGACGTCATCATCTGGTCCACTAATACCATTGTTGGAATTGGTTCTCCAGTCACTGCCTCGCTCAACTTTCTCAGTCTTCCTCACTTCTTTCTTCTATTCACATTTCCGTATTTCAGTTTCACAATTTTCAAATTACTTTGTATGACTAATTGACTATTTTTACCTGGTTGCGTGATTCTGCAGCCTTCTTCATTGAAATTTGAAAGTGCTCCAACTTGTACTTCATGAATGTTGTATTTAGACCTTGATGAACCCAGAAATCTTCGCCGTCTACCTCTTTTAAGGCCGTTGCAGAAAAGAAGTAATTCCAACGCAGTCTTAGAGCAAATAACTCCTTTTTCATTTTGGGCGGAGCCTGCGAAAAGTTTCAAATACTGCAAACAATATAATTACTTATTCAATAGTAAATTAAGGAAATTAAGTAGAACTACTGACTTTGGTAACAATTGATTTAAAGAGTGGACAGAAATTCAAGTATTCAAATTGTTTGGCATAAAGCATTGTTGATGAGGGACTTTTGATGAACCGTCTTTCCATTGACATAATTATGTGCATCAAATACAGGTAAATCATCAGCTGCACGGAAAATGTGTTACAGCTCTGCAAAAAACAACAAATAGATAATTATCTTTCTTGTATAATTTAAAACAATGGATGATTATTAACTTACAATAGATTTGATGAGCCAGGTTGCGACGGAGGCCACTCCACAGTTTTGGTAGAGGGTCTTCAAATAGAGGGCTTCGACTGCCACCTCCACAATTCTTCCTTCAGTCGGTATCTCTGTGAACCCGGAAACAGTGATGAAGAACTTGGCCATGCGCTCATCTTTGGGGTTAATGCTGCCAGCAGCGTCATATTTTCTTAAGATGTGAGTTTTCACTTCGTCGGCCCATTTCCGGTCGTAGTAGTATTTTCGTTCGTTATCCAATTCGAAATGCAAAAAGGCTTCTTTGCGCTGCCCCTCTGGAAAAGACACAAATCATAATTATAACTACATCATACAGAAAAGTACTACAACTTGGATTATAATATTCTTGGAATTACCGGGGAATGTACAGTTTTTGTCACTTTTAATTTTCTTTTCTCCTTCTTGCTTAACGAAGACATTTTCAAATCGCTTGTTGCAACTATTGGGAGGTGGAGCCGATGAAGTCTCATTTAGGCAGATCACATCTTCGTCTAATTACAATAATAATGACAAAAATGTTAACCATATAGACATTTTAAGTTATACGGAATTATGGTTATAAAGTGTACCAGAGTCGATAACGATATCGTCATCAAAACTATCGCGTCTCTCAGGAACTCGAAATTGGCTTGACTTTGACAACGATCTCCGATTCTTTGATTTTACCTGCACAGTAAAACATTAATTGAAATTTCTTCATCCCTTCCAAGCAGTTTACATTTTCATCCCCAAGAATCGTAGTTCAAATAATTTAGATTTTCCAAAAATACTGCAATATTACCAATTTGCTTTTATCTTTCAAACTTTCAACTCTGACGATTTTCACGCACTGCAAGGAATTGTCAGACATCTCACCGTCACCAAAATTGGCAAATAAAGGTTTTCATTTTCGTCTTCCAAATTTAAAATTATTTCGCGTCATAATTCAACAGAAAATTTAATTTAGTTGACACAGTCTTAATGCAAATGTATAAATATAAATGATCGATCAAATGGATTTCAAGACAAGAAAGTAGTCAGAAGAAATTTATTTTATTCTTCAGGGAACGAAAAACGACTAACATTCACATTTTTTACTTGAAGCATACATACCCGAAACCCGAAAAGTATATACCTGACAAATAAAATAAATTATTAACCATTTTCGTGATGTTCTCCATAGAAATAAACATCCGCAAAAAAAACACCCGATGGCCGTTACACCACCGCTTATGTAAAGAGACTGTTGGGTCATTAGATAGATAGATACCTACAACAGTCATACCTCCCGTCCCGATGTCATCGTCATCATCATTGCTGTCTGGTGCACTTTCAGTGGTGCGTGTTACTCATCAAATTTCAGTTTGAAGCACTATTTGAAAATGCCTTGATGAACGATATTTTAAATACTTCACCAAAATCAAAACTTGACTTTCAGTGAAGAGAACAGGAAAGCTTTCTTATCTCTATTTGGGTGAACCAATGTGGGTATAGGAACAGAAGTATTATTTATTTTAGTAAATCAATAATAATTCTGTTCCTACCCACATTGGGGTGCACATATTTCTAAAATTTTATTGGCTCCTTGAAAACCGGTTGCCATTTTCTTCCCTTCCCATCACGGAACCGGAACCGATTTTCTAATTTACGTAATTTTTACCACTAACAATGATTTATTTTAAAATGAGGTTTCAGTGGAAATGTTTCCATTCCTTTAATTTCCTTTGTCAATATTTGTTGTCGGGTGCCTTTTAACCGCACTGAACATACTGCAAACTGCATACGGATGAATACTCATTTGCCATTGCTTCATTCAATTTGTGAGTGTACCGCCGTGTTGTTTATAATAAATCTAAGTTTAGTGTAACGGTGTAACCTTGGCAATTTCTCTACAGTTAGCGTTCTCTGTAAAAAGTTATTGCAATTCAGCCAAAAAGTAGTAAGTAACATAGTCCATAGCACCAAAATCCACAAAAACCGTCACTGGAAACATTTGACAGTATTTTAATTGATATTTAATATGCTTCCAGCCTTGAATAACATTGTAATTCATTTTAACGGAAAAAAGGCTAACAACTTTTATTATACTTAAAAGATTCCCAAGCTTTCGACAACTATGCTATTGTCATCATCAGGGTATAAATTGGAACGTTATTTTCAACTAATATATGATTTATGATTCTATTGTTTGTTGATAAAAGTTAATAATATGAAAATGTTAATATGAAAGGTAAAAATTAATTGTTGACATAGAGAATGCTTAAATAGGATATTAATCTATCTTTTGTATTAAAGAGGATAGTAAAGGAATCCAAATAGGGTTAATTTCTATTCCTTTATCAAGATTCATCGTTTGTTCAGTGTTACGTATGTAAATGCTTTCTTTCATTTTTCTACAAAACGAATCCTTTCCTCTTGTTATAAGATTTATGGATGAATCCGAAATAGAATGAGAAGGATTTTCTTCAATATGTAGAGCAACTGCTGATGTTAAAACTCTTCTGTGACGAATGTCAGCTTTATGTTCTTTGAAACGAGTTAAATAGTCACGTCCAGTTTCTCCTATGTACGTATATGGACAAGTATCACATTTAATCTTGTAAACACCAGATTGTTCAGATTTAATGGTGTCTTTATAGTTGCAAAGCAGATTCTGTAGTTTAGGACCAGGCTTAAAGCCAAAATCAGTTTGTAGGTTGTTTCTTAGGATCCTAGTAACTTTCTTCGTAACATTACCAATAAATGGAAGAACAATTCTTTTTTTAGGATTTCCTTTTGGTTGTGGATTTAAAATTCTTGACTTTTGAACCTTTATTCTTTGTTCAATTAAGTTAGGTGGAAAGTCATTTTGTAGTAACACATTTGTAATGTGAATTAACTCTTCTTTTAAATAATCTTCATCACAAATTCTAAGAGCCCGATAAACAAGACTGTCTATTACGGAAATCTTATGACATAATGGGTGATGAGAGTTGAAATTCAAATATTTGTCAGTATGGGTAGATTTCCGGAATATTTTGTGACCCAATTTTTTGTCTTTTCGAAATAATAAAACATCTAGAAATGGTAGTTCATTATTATCTTCAAGCTCGTACGTGAATTGGATAGATGGATGAAAGCTATTTAAATTTTCCAAAATAGATTCGTGTGTTTCTTGTTTTATAATAGCGAAACAGTCATCTACGTATCTTTTCCAGAATTTGATGTTACTATTATCTTCAATTAGTTTTGATTCTAATGATTGTAAAAATAGTTCACTGAAAATAGGAGATATTGGAGATCCCAATGTGCTTCAAAAAAGGAGAAGTTGCCCCCAGCAACTTCCCCTCCTCTGCCTACCAGGTGTTGACTTACCCAAAATAACAAAAAAGTGTCACCCAGTTTATTCATGTATTGCACTTCGGTATTCCACAGCACCCAATTTGTGGAATGCTCCATGAAAAAATTGAGTGACAATTTCTTGTTATTTTGCGTATGTCAACACCTGGTAGGCAGAGGAGGGGAAGTTGCTGGGGGCAACTTCCCCTTTTTTGAAGCACATTGGGAGATCCCATAGCAGTTCCGTCTTGTTGTAAGTAAAAATTTTCTCTCCATTTAAAATATGTACCTTCCACGCATATACTTAAAAGTGACATAATATCTTCCGATGATAACAAGGTTAATGTCTTCCATTCAGAAGTAGTATTTAACAGAGTTTTGATGTATTCAGAAGTTTCCTTGATTGGTACCTTTGTGAATAGTGAGATAACATCAAAGGAAATTAGTTTTTCATTCTCTTCTATTGTCATATCATTAATACAGGAAACAAAATCGTATGAATTCTTTACAGAGTAGCTTTTTTGTGAAATTAAACTTGTTAAAATTGGTTTGAGGAAAATTGCTGAATTGTAACTTGCTGAATTTCTGAAATCTACTATTGGACGGAAAGGAATGTTTGGTTTATGAATTTTGGGAAGTCCATAAAATATTGGACATCGTGGTAAAGTTTTACAAAGAAACGATTTTTCCTGATTTGTTATTTTGTTTTCTTTTAATAAATCTTTGGCTAATTTTTTAATTTTCTCTCCATGTTTTTTGGTTGGATCCTTGTTGACAAGTAAATATGGACCTTCAATCAACATTGTGTTTATTTTGCTTTCGTATTCAGATTTATTCATGATGACCGTTGAATTTCCTTTATCTGCACGGCAAATTACGATATCATTGTCCTTTTTAAGAGAGTGGCATATTGGAATTAAATGTTTGAACACATTCCGAGTTTTCTTATTACTTGCTATTTCATTTCTTAGTTCTAGGCAAACTTTTTCTCTAATTAGATTCTTATCCTTTGTAGTAACATCGTCAAATCTATCCAGATGGTCTTCAATAGTAACTGCAGTTTGAAATAGTTGGTTGTGTTTATTTTTAAATGGAAGAGAGAAATTAAGACCCAGTCGTAACACCAAAGATTCTTCTTGTGTTAAGATTTTGTTGCTTAAATTGATAACTATCTTTGAGTTGAAAGATTCAATTTGAGTTTTTTTGATTTTAGAATCCATTAAAGAAAGAAACTTTTTTATTTGAATTTTCCTAATGAAAAGATTGAATCGGCGGCATCCGCTAGTTAACAGGAGGAAAAGAGGTGGCCAAATAATTGGATATTTCCATCGATAGAAATTTGCAATGTATCTTATTTTCATATCAGTTTCTTGTAGTTCTTTATATTTTATTTTATTTGTAGTTCTCTTCCACGTTGTCACCCTACTCCTTCGGAGATAACGCGCGCTCACTTTATAAGCAATAAAATATGAAAATTGGGTTTTGGGTACTAAAATATTTTACACCGCTTCTAGTAGTGTGTTAGAGGGTCTAGTGTGTTAGCGCTTCTGTTAGTGTGTTAGTGTGTTGATGGTCTTTTATTATATGAAGCGGTAAACTAACTTTTTGGGCGTTTCCCAATTTATGAAGCAGTAAGCTAACTTTTTGGGTGTTTCCCATTAATTAAAGCGCTAAACTAACTTTTTGGGTGTTTCCCACTTTATCAAGTAGTAAGCTAACTTTTTGGGTGTTTCCCACTTTATCAAGTAGTAAGCTAACTTTTTGGGTGTTTCGCACTTTATGAAGCGGTAAATTAACTTTTTAGGTATTTCCCACTTTATGAAGGGGTAACCGAACTTTTGGGTGTTTCTACTTGTGGGAAGCCCCAAATGAATTTTTAATTGTTTCTACTTAAAGCTTTCAGTTACCATGGCAAAATTTAATATTTTTATTGTTTTTTGAAAAATATTACTTTATTTTGCGTTGTAATGACAAAATTCAATATTTTCCATTAAGATCTAAATTTTCCATTGCTATGAGAAAAGTATTTACTTAAAGATTATCATATTATAAATGAAACAAATAATTTTATCCTCCGGCTCGCTTCATGTTACGGCTTGGCGAAGTTTTTCAAACCTGGCCGGTGATTTTATGCTATGGGTCAATATTTCCGAAGAACCACAAATTTTTGAAAATCTGTACAATAAAGTTCCCTAAGCGAAACACAAAGAAATGCAGAGGTGCTTCTCTGACGGTCCTCCGCCCTGAAATCTACAAACCTGGCCGGTGATTTTATGCTATGGGTCAATATTTCCGGAGAACCACAAATTTTTGAAAATCTGTACAATAAAGGTCTCTGAACGAAACACAAAGAAATGCAGAGCTGCTTCTCTGACGGTCCTCCGCCCTGAAATCTACAAACCTGGCCGGTGATTTTATGCTATGGGTCAATATTTCCGGAGAACCACAAATTTTTGAAAATCTGTACAATAAAGGTCTCTGAACGAAACACAAAGAAATGCAGAGCTGCTTCTCTGACGGTCCTCCGCCCTGAAATCTACAAACCTGGCCGGTGATTTTATGCTATGGGTCAATATTTCCGGAGAACCACAAATTTTTGAAAATCTGTACAATAAAGGTCTCTGAACGAAACACAAAGAAATGCAGAGCTGCTTCTCTGACGGTCCTCCGCCCTGAAATCTACAAACCTGACCGGCGATTTTATGCTATGGGTCAATATTTCCGGAGAACCACAAATTTTTGAAAATCTGTACAATAAAGGTCTCTGAACGAAACACAAAGAAATGCAGAGCTGCTTCTCTGACGGTCCTCCGCCCTGAAATCTACAAACCTGACCGGCGATTTTATGCTATGGGTCAATATTTCAGGAGAACCACAAATTTTTGAAAATCTGTACAATAAAGGTCTCTGAACGAAACACAAAGAAATGCAGAGCTGCTTCTCTGACGGTCCTCCGCCCTGAAATCTACAAACCTGACCGGCGATTTTATGCTATGGGTCAATATTTCAGGAGAACCACAAATTTTTGAAAATCTGTACAATAAAGGTCTCTGAACGAAACACAAAGAAATGCAGAGCTGCTTCTCTGACGGTCCTCCGCCCTGAAATCTACAAACCTGACCGGCGATTTTATGCTATGGGTCAATATTTCAGGAGAACCACAAATTTTTGAAAATCTGTACAATAAAGGTCTCTGAACGAAACACAAAGAAATGCAGAGCTGCTTCTCTGACGGTCCTCCGCCCTGAAATCTACAAACCTGACCGGCGATTTTATGCTATGGGTCAATATTTCAGGAGAACCACAAATTTTTGAAAATCTGTACAATAAAGGTCTCTGAACGAAACACAAAGAAATGCAGAGCTGCTTCTCTGACGGTCCTCCGCCCTGAAATCTACAAACCTGACCGGCGATTTTATGCTATGGGTCAATATTTCAGGAGAACCACAAATTTTTGAAAATCTGTACAATAAAGGTCTCTGAACGAAACACAAAGAAATGCAGAGCTGCTTCTCTGACGGTCCTCCGCCCTGAAATCTACAAACCTGACCGGCGATTTTATGCTATGGGTCAATATTTCAGGAGAACCACAAATTTTTGAAAATCTGTACAATAAAGGTCTCTGAACGAAACACAAAGAAATGCAGAGCTGCTTCTCTGACGGTCCTCCGCCCTGAAATCTACAAACCTGACCGGCGATTTTATGCTATGGGTCAATATTTCAGGAGAACCACAAATTTTTGAAAATCTGTACAATAAAGGTCTCTGAACGAAACACAAAGAAATGCAGAGCTGCTTCTCTGACGGTCCTCCGCCCTGAAATCTACAAACCTGACCGGCGATTTTATGCTATGGGTCAATATTTCAGGAGAACCACAAATTTTTGAAAATCTGTACAATAAAGGTCTCTGAACGAAACACAAAGAAATGCAGAGCTGCTTCTCTGACGGTCCTCCGCCCTGAAATCTACAAACCTGACCGGCGATTTTATGCTATGGGTCAATATTTCAGGAGAACCACAAATTTTTGAAAATCTGTACAATAAAGGTCTCTGAACGAAACACAAAGAAATGCAGAGCTGCTTCTCTGACGGTCCTCCGCCCTGAAATCTACAAACCTGGCCGGTGATTTTATGCTATGGGTCAATATTTCAGGAGAACCACAAATTTTTGAAAATCTGTACAATAAAGGTCTCTGAACGAAACACAAAGAAATGCAGAGCTGCTTCTCTGACGGTCCTCCGCCCTGAAATCTACAAACCTGGCCGGCGATTTTATGCTATGGGTCAATATTTCAGGAGAACCACAAATTTTTGAAAATCTGTACAATAAAGGTCTCTGAACGAAACACAAAGAAATGCAGAGCTGCTTCTCTGACGGTCCTCCGCCCTGAAATCTACAAACCTGACCGGCGATTTTATGCTATGGGTCAATATTTCAGGAGAACCACAAATTTTTGAAAATCTGTACAATAAAGGTCTCTGAACGAAACACAAAGAAATGCAGAGCTGCTTCTCTGACGGTCCTCCGCCCTGAAATCTACAAACCTGACCGGCGATTTTATGCTATGGGTCAATATTTCAGGAGAACCACAAATTTTTGAAAATCTGTACAATAAAGGTCTCTGAACGAAACACAAAGAAATGCAGAGCTGCTTCTCTGACGGTCCTCCGCCCTGAAATCTACAAACCTGACCGGCGATTTTATGCTATGGGTCAATATTTCAGGAGAACCACAAATTTTTGAAAATCTGTACAATAAAGGTCTCTGAACGAAACACAAAGAAATGCAGAGCTGCTTCTCTGACGGTCCTCCGCCCTGAAATCTACAAACCTGGCCGGTGATTTTATGCTATGGGTCAATATTTCCGGAGAACCACAAATTTTTGAAAATCTGTACAATAAAGGTCTCTGAACGAAACACAAAGAAATGCAGAGCTGCTTCTCTGACGGTCCTCCGCCCTGAAATCTACAAACCTGGCCGGTGATTTTATGCTATGGGTCAATATTTCCGGAGAACCACAAATTTTTGAAAATCTGTACAATAAAGGTCTCTGAACGAAACACAAAGAAATGCAGAGCTGCTTCTCTGACGGTCCTCCGCCCTGAAATCTACAAACCTGACCGGCGATTTTATGCTATGGGTCAATATTTCAGGAGAACCACAAATTTTTGAAAATCTGTACAATAAAGGTCTCTGAACGAAACACAAAGAAATGCAGAGCTGCTTCTCTGACGGTCCTCCGCCCTGAAATCTACAAACCTGACCGGCGATTTTATGCTATGGGTCAATATTTCAGGAGAACCACAAATTTTTGAAAATCTGTACAATAAAGGTCTCTGAACGAAACACAAAGAAATGCAGAGCTGCTTCTCTGACGGTCCTCCGCCCTGAAATCTACAAACCTGACCGGCGATTTTATGCTATGGGTCAATATTTCAGGAGAACCACAAATTTTTGAAAATCTGTACAATAAAGGTCTCTGAACGAAACACAAAGAAATGCAGAGCTGCTTCTCTGACGGTCCTCCGCCCTGAAATCTACAAACCTGACCGGCGATTTTATGCTATGGGTCAATATTTCAGGAGAACCACAAATTTTTGAAAATCTGTACAATAAAGGTCTCTGAACGAAACACAAAGAAATGCAGAGCTGCTTCTCTGACGGTCCTCCGCCCTGAAATCTACAAACCTGACCGGCGATTTTATGCTATGGGTCAATATTTCAGGAGAACCACAAATTTTTGAAAATCTGTACAATAAAGGTCTCTGAACGAAACACAAAGAAATGCAGAGCTGCTTCTCTGACGGTCCTCCGCCCTGAAATCTACAAACCTGACCGGCGATTTTATGCTATGGGTCAATATTTCAGGAGAACCACAAATTTTTGGAACAAAGTACCATCTACTTTCCCATGAGAACCGCCAAGAAATTCAAAACTAATTTTCTGATGGTCATTAGCAATTAAAATTAAAATCACTGCAAAGAATTTCTTGTTGAGGCAGCTTTTCGGGAGAACCACAAATTTTTGAAAATCTGTACAATAAAGGTCTCTGAACGAAACACAAAGAAATGCAGAGGTGCTTCTCTGACGGTCCTCCGCCATGAAATTACAAGTAGTTAATGAGGTATCGGGAGGGACAGATTTTGGAGTGGGAATTGATTTCACGGCTAGAGCCGTGAAATCAATGCATATACATCGGTTGTAAATCGGTTGGGGTTCCAAGGTGTTTGGCAACTAATTAGTATGGAAATAATTATGAAAAAGTTTCAAACTCAAATTGAATTAATTATTTTGAAGAAAATTTGAAAAATTCACATTTTACCATGGTAACCAAAAGCTTGCAATAGAAGCAAGTAAAGGTGATTTGGCGTATCCCACCAGTAGAAACACCCGCAAAAGTTAGCTTACTGCTTCATAAAGTGGGAAACACCCGCAAAAGTTAGCTTACTGCTTCATAAAGTGGGAAACACCCGCAAAAGTTAGCTTACTGCTTCATAAAGTGGGAAACACCCGCAAAAGTTAGCTTACTGCTTCATAAAGTGGGAAACACCCGCAAAAGTTAGCTTACTGCTTCATAAAGTGGGAAACACCCGCAAAAGTTAGCTTACTGCTTCATAAAGTGGGAAACACCCGCAAAAGTTAGCTTACTGCTTCATAAAGTGGGAAACACCCGCAAAAGTTAGCTTACTGCTTCAGAAAGTGGGAAACACTCAAAAAATTACCTTACTGCTTCATAAAGTGGGAAACACTCAAAAAATTACCTTACTGCTTCATAAAGTGGGAAACACTCAAAAAATTAGCTTACTGCTTCATAAGATGGGAAACACTCAAAAAATTAGCTTACTGCTTCATAAGATGGGAAACACTCAAAAAATTAGCTTACTGCTTCATAAAGTGGGAAACATTCAACAAATTAGCTTACTGCTTCATAAATTGGGAAATACTGAAAACGTTAGTATACTGCTTCATAAAGTGGGAAACACTGAAAACGTTAGCTTACTGCTTCATAAAGTGGGAAACACTGAAAACGTTAGCTTACGATTTTCACGCACTGCAAGGAATTGTCAGACATCTCACCGTCACCAAAATTGGCAAATAAAGGTTTTCATTTTCGTCTTCCAAATTTAAAATTATTTCGCTTCATAATTCAACAGAAAATTTAATTTAGTTGACACAGTCTTAATGCAAATGTATAAATATAAATGATCGATCAAATGGATTTCAAGACAAGAAAGTAGTCAGAAGAAATTTATTTTATTCTTCAGGGAACGAAAAACGACTAACATTCACATTTTTTACTTGAAGCATACATACCCGAAACCCGAAAAGTATATACCTGACAAATAAAATAAATTATTAACCATTTTCGTGATGTTCTCCATAGAAATAAACATCCGCAAAAAAACACCCGATGGCCGTTACACCACCGCTTATGTAAAGAGACTGTTGGGTCATTAGATAGATAGATACCTACAACAGTCATACCTCCCGTCCCGATGTCATCGTCATCATCATTGCTGTCTGGTGCACTTTCAGTGGTGCGTGTTACTCATCAAATTTCAGTTTGAAGCACTATTTGAAAATGCCTTGATGAACGATATTTTAAATACTTCACCAAAATCAAAACTTGACTTTCAGTGAAGAGAACAGGAAAGCTTTCTTATCTCTATTTGGGTGAACCAATGTGGGTATAGGAACAGAAGTATTATTTATTTTAGTAAATCAATAATAATTCTGTTCCTACCCACATTGGGGTGCACATATTTCTAAAATTTTATTGGCTCCTTGAAAACCGGTTGCCATTTTCTTCCCTTCCCATCACGGAACCGGAACCGATTTTCTAATTTACGTAATTTTTACCACTAACAATGATTTATTTTAAAATGAGGTTTCAGTGGAAATGTTTCCATTCCTTTAATTTCCTTTGTCAATATTTGTTGTCGGGTGCCTTTTAACCGCACTGAACATACTGCAAACTGCATACGGATGAATACTCATTTGCCATTGCTTCATTCAATTTGTGAGTGTACCGCCGTGTTGTTTATAATAAATCTAAGTTTAGTGTAACGGTGTAACCTTGGCAATTTCTCTACAGTTAGCGTTCTCTGTAAAAAGTTATTGCAATTCAGCCAAAAAGTAGTAAGTAACATAGTCCATAGCACCAAAATCCACAAAAACCGTCACTGGAAACATTTGACAGTATTTTAATTGATATTTAATATGCTTCCAGCCTTGAATAACATTGTAATTCATTTTAACGGAAAAAAGGCTAACAACTTTTATTATACTTAAAAGATTCCCAAGCTTTCGACAACTATGCTATTGTCATCATCAGGGTATAAATTGGAACGTTATTTTCAACTAATATATGATTTATGATTCTATTGTTTGTTGATAAAAGTTAATAATATGAAAATGTTAATATGAAAGGTAAAAATTAATTGTTGACATAGAGAATGCTTAAATAGGATATTAATCTATCTTTTGTATTAAAGAGGATAGTAAAGGAATCCAAATAGGGTTAATTTCTATTCCTTTATCAAGATTCATCGTTTGTTCAGTGTTACGTATGCAAATACTTTCTTTCATTTTTCTACAAAACGAATCCTTTTCTCTTGTTATAAGATTTATGGATGAATCCGAAATAGAATGAGAAGGATTTTCTTCAATATGTAGAGCAACTGCTGATGTTAAAACTCTTCTGTGACGAATGTCAGCTTTATGTTCTTTGAAACGAGTTAAATAGTCACGTCCAGTTTCTCCTATGTACGTATATGGACAAGTATCACATTTAATCTTGTAAACACCAGATTGTTCAGATTTAATGGTGTCTTTATAGTTGCAAAGCAGATTCTGTAGTTTAGGACCAGGCTTAAAGCCAAAATCAGTTTGTAGGTTGTTTCTTAGGATCCTAGTAACTTTCTTCGTAACATTACCAATAAATGGAAGAACAATTCTTTTTTTAGGATTTCCTTTTGGTTGTGGATTTAAAATTCTTGATTTTTGAACTTTTATTCTTTGTTCAATTAAGTTAGGTGGAAAGTCATTTTGTAGTAACACATTTGTAATGTGAATTAACTCTTCTTTTAAATAATCTTCATCACAAATTCTAAGAGCCCGATAAACAAGACTGAAACAAGATAAATCTGTACAATAAAGGTCTCTGAACGAAACACAAAGAAATGCAGAGCTGCTTCTCTGACGGTCCTCCGCCCTGAAATCTACAAACCTGGCCGGTGATTTTATGCTATGGGTCAATATTTCCGGAGAACCACAAATTTTTGAAAATCTGTACAATAAAGGTCTCTGAACGAAACACAAAGAAATGCAGAGCTGCTTCTCTGACGGTCCTCCGCCCTGAAATCTACAAACCTGACCGGCGATGACCTTCAAGAGTTATCGTGTTCACGTACATACATACATACGGAAATACGGGCAGGGACAGACAACACGGCTCCATAAGTGAGCCTCTGGCTCGCTAATAAACCCGAACATCAATATTTTCGAGATACCATGAAAAATGAGTTGCACTTTATAAAAGTTTCCCAGGTTTGACTTTTTTCAGTTTTTAACTGATTCATTTATTCATAAATATATAAATGAGACGTGACAACATGTGTTATTTGTAACGGTAGACACAAGAGGAATTAATTATGAAATGTAATTGTCATTTAGTTCCAAAAAGAGCCAAATTTCTGGGACTAATATTTGGATGAAAAACGGGGGAAAGGTTGAGAGATGCGTTGGGGCAGTTTTCAAGAATGAAGAGTCCTCTGTCCAAGACGACAAGGGTCTCTATGACGTTGGCACACAGCAACCGAAGGGAGAAGAACAAAACGACTCGGTACCAGTCTTGCAGCATTTCAGTCACCCTCTCATTATCCACATCTTGGTCACTCAAAACGATGTCCAGACTCTCCACCGCCCTCCGCGCGTACCTTCATTTACCAAATTATTTGTTAGAAAGAATTTTTAAGACCAATATCGAGAAAAAATTTAGGAGAGCGAGAATCCGTCAAATTTTTTCTCAATATTTAGCATTAAAATTCTTTCAAAATTATTTACAGTAAGGAAGTTAAGCACGTATCCAGAAAAAAAATCATCATGGGGAGGGGCTTAACGAAAAATAATTTCCAAAAAGTGTGCCAATTCGCGGGAAGCGCGAAAAAAAGGATTTCAATGAAAAATTTGCTTTTTTTCAAGAATTTGGGTGGGCCTATAGCCCCCAAGCCCCCCTCTGGATACGTGCCTGGGAATTATATTATTTATTTATTTACTCTGGAAAAGTCAGCTTTTCGCTGTTGGGAACACCTTTGAGTCCCGCCTTCCGTATTCCAAAACGGGAAACTAAAATTGTTTCCAACGTGGCTCTGTAACTGTGCGTCTGTCGCCATAAGCAATTAAATACATAAATCCAATTTGGCATTCATTTTTAGCGTAATTTAATGATTTTGAATATCAAATTACCAAAAGTTTCAAAACGAAGCCGTCTTTGAGTCTCTGACAGTATTGTTCAATTGCTAAATTTCAATAATTTATTATTATTTTGACAATTTCGATTTCTGAATTCCATTATTTGTTAAAATTGTTTAGAATTATAAGAAATTATTAATACCGTGGCAGGCAACTTCTAGACCTTCGTAACTGACATTAATTCTAAGTTCCTTGGAAAAATTACTCAATGGAAACCTGTGGACACACAAAACACATGATTAATAATGTATTATTAATGCTTTATGAAAAACATTTATTTTGAATGAATAGTTTTAAGAAGACAGTTTTTGTTGACCCTTTATGGTCTAATTTCATGTAGCAACAGCCGACGGAGAGGAAAAACTTGGCTGGGGAGTTTACAAAATTATGGAGAATGACGGGAGCCAAGTTGCCACAGGTGTGCAGACCAACTATCCCGAAATTAGTTTCGAAGCTCTGCAAATACTTGTCATGCGTGTCCATTTCCAATTTCAGACATTTGTGCTTGGGAGGAGACACATTGCGGCTATTATTTCCCCTTTTCTTGGATATGAAACTTTGCAACTCGTTGTCGAATTTCCTGAAACATAAAGAAAATGGAAAATTGGGGTAAATCAACGTAACTGAATTATTACTATGGCGATTTTGTTTCTAATAAGGTAAGGAAGAATCAGAAATTTTGCCAAATCCTACTGGGACGATCGGTCCCAGTACCAGTCTAGCCAACATAAAGAGAAATTTTGCCAAATCCTACTGGGACGATCGGTCCCAGTACCAGTCTAGCCAACATAAAGGGTACCATAGTTACTACAGACTTTTGTGAACCATACTGGGACAGTTCGTCCCAATAGGATTCCCCTGACCCCCAATGTAAAATGACCGATTCTTCCATACCTTATTAGAAACAAAATCGCCATAGTAATAGTTCAGTTACGTTGGGGTAAATGAATTAAATGAGAATGCGATAAGTATTCTTACGAAGCAGAGGAATTGTAATTCTGGACGCAGTCGACACATATGAGTTGGAGACCGGAGCCGTAGGAGAGAAATCTTGCGAGGTGGCCAATGCCCGCACCAATGTCCAAAACACTCTCCGTGTCAGTCGCACTGCAAAGACTGCACACTATCTGCAAGTCATTCATTGCAACTTCAATCTCAAGTCAATGTGCAGCAGGAAATTTAATTTGAATTTAAATTACGTTTGAAATACTTTGGATTTCATGGCGTTTCTTTAGCTTCACGTGCCGGTTGAATAAATTCTTAAACTCGGCTGTAGGCTCCGTCTTGACACTTTCCTTCCTTATCTTTTCCATTTCTTTGTCCAAAATCGTCTCAGATAAAGTTCGTCTTAGAGAAAGCAACTTTGCAGCTGCTTTAAAACTCAGTAAACTTAGAGGAGCAATCGATTTCCTGCAAACATTTTTTAATGAATTTATTATTGATATTTAATATGCTTCCAGCCTTGAATAACATTATAATTCATTTTAACGGAAAAAGGCTAACAACTTTTATTATACTTAAAAGATTCCCAAGCTTTCGACAACTATGCTATTGTCATCATCAGGGTATAAATTGGAAATTGATTTTAAACTAATATATGATTTATGATTCTATTGTTTGTTGATAAAAGTTAATAGTATGATAATCAAACGTAAAAATTAATTGTTGACATAGAGAATGCTTAAATAGGATATTAATCTATCTTTTGTATTAAAGAGGATAGTAAAGGAATCCAAATAGGGTTAATTTCTATTCCTTTATCAAGATTCATCGTTTGTTCAGTGTTACGTATGTAAATGCTTTCTTTCATTTTTCTACAAAACGAATCCTTTTCTCTTGTTATAAGATTTATAGATGAATCCGATATAGAATGAGAAGGATTTTCTTCAATATTTAGAGCAACTGCTGAAGTTAAAACTCTTCTGTGACGAATGTCAGCTTTATGTTCTTTGAAACGAGTTAAATAGTCTCGTCCAGTTTCTCCTATGTACGTATATGGACAAGTATCGCATTTAATCTTGTAAACACCAGATTGTTCAGATTTAATGGTGTCTTTATAGTTGCAAAGTAGATTCTGTAGTTTAGGACCAGGTTTAAAGCCAAAATCAGTTTGTAGGTTATTTCTTAGGATCTTAGTAACTTTTTTCGTAACATTACCAATAAATGGAAGAACAATTCTTTTTTTAGGATTTCCTTTTTGTTGTGGATTTAAAATTCTTGATTTTTGAACTTTTATTCTTTGTTCAATTAAGTTAGGGGGATAGTTATTTTGTAGTAAAACACTTGTAATGTGAATTAACTCTTCTTTAAGAAAATCTTCATCACAAATTCTAAGAGCCCGATAAACAAGACTGTCTATTACGGAAATCTTATGACATAATGGGTGATGAGAGTTGAAATTCAAATATTTGTCAGTATGGGTAGATTTCCGGAATATTTTGTGACCCAATTTTTTGTCTTTTCGAAATAATAAAACATCTAGAAATGGTAGTTCATTATTTTCTTCAAGCTCGTACGTGAATTGGATAGATGGATGAAAGCTGTTTAAATTTTCCAAAATAGATTCGTGTTTTTCTCGTTTTATAATAGCGAAACAGTCATCTACGTATCTTTTCCAAAATTTGATGTTACTATTATCTTCAATTAGTTTTGATTCTAATGATTGTAAAAATAGTTCACTAAAAATAGGAGAGATTGGAGATCCCATAGCAGTTCCGTCTTGTTGTAAGTAAAAATTTTCTCTCCATTTAAAATATGTACCTTCCACGCAAATACTTAAAAGTGACATAATATCTTCCGATGTTAACAGGGTTAATGTCTTCCATTCAGAAGTGGTATTTAAAAGAGTTTCGATGTATTCAGAAGTTTCCTTGATTGGTACCTTTGTGAATAGTGAGATAACATCAAAGGAAATTAGTTTTTCATCTTCTTCTATTGTCATATCATTAATACAGGAAACAAAATCGTATGAATTCTTTACAGAATAGCTTTCTTGTGAAATTAAACTTGTTAAAATTGGTTTGAGGAAAATTGCTGAATTGTAACTTGCTGAATTTCTGAAATCTACTATTGGACGGAAAGGAATGTTTGGTTTATGAATTTTTGGAAGTCCATAAAATATTGGACATCTTGGTAAAGTTTTGCAAAGAAACGATTTTTCTTGATTTGTTATTTTGTTTGCTTTTAATAAATCTTTGGCTAGTATTTTAATTTTCTCTCCATGTTTTTTGGTTGGATCCTTGTTGACAAGTAAATAAAAATAAATAAATTTATTTATAAATGAATTTATTATTGCCAATTTTCCCCACTTCCCATTTCCTTAATTTCGCCAATTTTGTCCACCTACGCAGATAATTTTAAATCTATGATTGAGTTTGTGCACATAAGATTGGCCTATAGAATTACCCAATGAGATGTTTGTTGTCATTATGATTGTGTTGAGTATCGAGCCAGCAGCCAAGTTCGTGTGGTTGAAGTTGGAGTAGAAATAGCCTCCATGAAGGTGGCATTTTTTGCCAGTGGCCATCGCAATAAAAGTCCTGTTTGGGAAGAGAAAGAACTGTAAGAAGTTGTGCAAAGTGTCTAAAAATAGTGACAAGTGGATGATGAAGATGTTACCAATACGTAAGAGTCGGTGAGCCAAGTGAAATGTTGAAGAAAGGTGTCTGCCATTTGGATCCAGGTCTGTGTAGCCTGGCGTTGCAATTTCATCTTGTCAATCAGTCCGTCAATCGGGGTAGAAAAAAGTCTGTGAGAATAAGAAGAAGAAGAAGAAATGAGAAATGACTGTGCGCAGGGAGGTTGTGAGAATTCATCCGTAAACAATTCATAATGGCCAAAAGCTAAAAATAAGTAGCTGTCGAAAGAGGAACTAAAAATAGAAGGAACATCCTGTCTTTGCCAGAAGAGAATTCTTCACAGTTCTGCAGAAGAGAGAATGGATCCTCCGAACACACACAGAGCCTCCGTGCAAGACGTCGCAGTGGTGGAGAGGAGACCCTGCGTGGTGCGGTGCAAGTCCCTCCCCAACATCCCCCTCTCCCGCCCCCCCTCCTCCCTCCTCCCCACCACCAACATCCACCACAAACACTCCTCCTCCTCCGCCTCCGTGGCCCCACCCACCACCAAGAAGCACCAGCGACCCAAGATCCTCAAGAAGACCTGGGACAAGGTCAAAACCATCATTCACCCGACGTCCTCCTCCTCCACCTCCTCCAGAAGAGGCTCCCTCCGCAAGACAGACATCAACCTCCGCAGGGTCTGTTCCTCCGCCCCCTCGACCCCCGTCCACAAGTTTGTTTTCGAGTTCGAGAACAACGACAGTCGTCCCCCAATCGTGGAGAAGGAGAACTCTCCCGAGGAGGACGAGAAGATCCAGAGGAACTACGCGCAGCTGCAGAAGCGCCTGAGCGAGGAACTGCACCAGCGCATGAGTGAGTACAAACCGGACAACAAGAATTTAGCCGACAATCTGTCCGAGGACTTTAAGAAGAGACTCCAGCAATGGGAAATGTGGAAGGTGTCCACGGGCAAGGTCACCTACACCGAGGAGGAACTCCAACTGATCCTCCCGGAGGAATTCTCCAAGAAACTCCACGAGTGGGAGTGCATCAAGACCGGAAGTCATCCTCACCCGCCCACGTGCGAGTCTGCAGCCTCCGTCGTCACCACCGCCTCCAGCACCACCACCAACACCTCCTCCGACACCAAGAACAAGAGGGAACGGAAAAAGAAGAATTCGGACACGGCCAGGCAGAAGGAGTTGGCCTGGCTGGAGAAACAACTGGAGAAGATCGAGACGGAGAAAAAGAGACTGGAGCGGGAGTTGAAGAAGTATTCGGAGCGGGAGGCGCGGCTGGAGAAAATGAAGGAGGCCCTGAAGAACAACCCGAGTGACGTCTGGATCAGAACCCCAACTGCCAACTGCAGAGTCGAGAAAATCACGGAAAAGTTCACAAAGAAGCTGTACGAGTGGGAGGAGCGACAAGGGATCCAACCAGAGTCCTCCACCATGGCCCTCCTCTGTCCCCAGTACTATGGACCACCCCCTGGACAAGAAAGCTCCCTCGAGGATGCAGACACCAGTATTACTCTCACAGGGGACGACCAAATGGAGGCTCAGGGGGCTGCTACCTGTGGTCAGGTATAATATGCGATTCTTATTCTCATTATCTGTCTACAGTGAAGAGCGTAACTCACGCACCATAGGGAAATGACTTTGGGTATGCTGTTTGAAAATGCCTCTCAAATTGTTTAAGAGGCCTTTCCAAACACATTGCATGCATTTTCCTAATGGTGCGTGACTTAAGCGAAAACCCCAATGTTATTTCCCTATGGTGCGTGATTTGTGCCCTTCCCTGCATATGGTTTATGTTAGTTATCGTGTAAATATTTGTTTTGCAGACTTCGTCTGTTAGTTCTTCTGATTACGAAGAGGCGACGGACTCTTTTGCAACGCACGACAAGGGCAACAGCGGAGCTTCCAACACAGATTCCGATTTCTACCGGGCAGAACCGAATTCCTCTCGCAGACGTTCTTCGGACGCCATTTCGACTCCCTTGTCGGCTCGGTCCCCTTCGTTGAGTGCCTTCACGAGTGACGACGAAGGGGACCCCTGCGGCCTCCTGAAGACGGTCAACGAAAAGGAGGAGCAGGAGGAGAGCGACAACTTGGTCAAGGACGCAGGGTCACAGACAGAGGTCATCTTGAGAGCCAAGCCGGTGGTCGTCGAGGACGAGGAGGACCTTGACTGTGACAACTCGGGCGTCTTTGTGGCCACCAAGAGGACCATCTTCACTCCGATTGTCGACGAACGGGAAACGGAAGCGATCCTCATCGAACCGGAACTCAAGTCCCCCTTGTTGGTGCGGAGTCTCCTCCAGCAACAGCAAAAGAACAAAGTGGAGGAACAAGTGTGGACGAAACTGGAGGTGAAGCCCTTGAGTCCCGCCCCTCCGAAAATAGTGGGTGTGATTCCAAAAACTAATCCTCCGAGTGAAGTGCCCCCCACCCGGTCGTTTCCCAAAATGGGCAAGATCCCTGTGTGGTGTTCCCCCCTGGGGGCACGGAGACAGTTCCTCAAAGGGGGTCCTCAAGGCCAACCTGACTTCAGTCTCGACAAGTTTCTCCAGGAAACTAACATTTTGTCTGCAGAGGCTGCTCCGGGGTGCAGTAGTAGCAGAAGTGGAGTGGGGCTCTCGAGGAAGTACACTATCGGAGGGGGGTTCCTGCCCCCCGCGGGGGGGAGTCGAAACAAACTGCTGACTCGGTCCAACTCTTTCGGGATTCGGATGGCGGAGGGCGGCGGGGCGGAGGCGCCGATGCGAAAAGAGGCGGAGGAGCAGAACGTACCGGTGACAAGTGACAGCGACAGCAGTTGCTACAACGTGGCTGTGACCAAGTCGAAGAGCACGGGGTCCATCAAGAGCTTCAGCAGGGCCTTCGCCCACAAACTGGGCTTCGGGGTGGCACCCAAGAACTGCCCACCTCCCACGCAAAAACCGAATTCCTCAGCTGCCAACACAAAACCCTTTTCTGGCTGGCTCCCAAAAAATAAATAAATCTTTGCAATAACCGTTTCTTACGTCGCAGTCATAGATTTACGTTTTCTAGATCACTCACCTCCTCTCCTCTACCTTGCAACAATTAATATTATTTATTGTCATCTTTTTCGCTAATAAAAACAATAACATATGAAAATAACCAGAACACTACAAAATTATTTTCCCATACATTCACAAAGTAGTTGTAAATAACAACGGTTCAAATTATGAGGTACTCTCGTCACAGATTATGTAAAATAAAATTTTCAATGTTTTCCATAATGCAAGATCTGCATGGAAAAACATCGTTGGGGACTAATTGTCTGACTTGTCCCCAGAAAGGAAAAAGTCAAAATTTGATTATATTCTCGGATGGGGTTCCCTTAAAACCTACCTTATAATCAGTAAAAATAAAATCGCTGCTACAACTACCTTGGTATTCGCCAATTTTATAGCATAAAGTAAAAGTATTATTTTAATGTGTTGTTAATTGAAAACTAATATTAAGGTGCAATATTATTATTTGGTTAATTACCTTAATTATAATCGCATTAAATTATAATTCCAATTCGTAGAGTTAATTGAATTATTCGGTTTGTAAAGTTGCAAAATGTTACATAAGGCAATAATGAACCTGTCAATTTTAGTGTTTGGTATAGAAATCGCGCTCTGTTGAGGCGCCGGATTGAAAATCAGATGTCCGAACACACTTTGGAATGCACATGTTGATACAAAACCGTAATCTTGAAACTGCTGTTGGTATTTTAAGAATTTATTAGGAATTGAATTAGTGTGGTAGTAAAATGGTGCGGAATAAGATTCCGGATGAACTGAAAGGTGTGTCCTTGCCACAAAGACAGGTGTTGGCCATCGGGGAGATTATTAAGGTGCTTCTGAATGGAAATCAAAAAGAACAGGAAACTATAGCCAAGTTAAAGACGAGAATCAGTGCCAAATATTTCTTGGAATCGTCCCCCAGACTCACAGATATCATTGCTGCAGTTCCCATCGAACACAGGTAACTTTCTTTCCTAATTTAAGTTGCCCATCATTTCTCCCGTATAAATTGTGAGAAAACATTGAAAAGATTGATTTGCTGTTTACAGAAAGGTGCTGTATCCGAAATTGCGAGCAAAGCCAGTGCGGACAGCAAGTGGAATAGCTGTCGTAGCCGTCATGTGTAAGCCGCATCGTTGTCCACACATCCACATGACTGGAAATATTTGTATTTACTGTCCGGGAGGACCTGACTCCGATTTTGAGTACAGCACACAGTCCTACACAGGGTTCGAACCGACGTCTATGCGTGCAATTCGAGCCAGATACAATCCTTACCTGCAAACCAGACACCGGGTTGAACAGGTACTTTTATTCATTTTCAGGTACTTTAATTCATTTGTGGGGAATTTAATTCATTTGTAGGTACTTTAATTCATTTGTAGGTACTTTAATTCATTTGTAGGTACTTTAATTCATTTTCAGGTAATGTAATTCATTCGCGTGCACTTTAATTCATTGTGGGGTACTTTAATTCAATTTCTGCTACTTTAATTCATTCTGGGATAGTTTAATTAGATTGAATGACGTTTGTATTATTGTTTGGCAGTTGAAGCAGTTGGGTCACAGCGTGGACAAGGTGGAGTTCATAATAATGGGTGGGACCTTCATGAGTCTGGACGCGAATTACCGCGACGGGTTCATCACCAAGTTGTACGACGCCCTGTCTGGGCACATCTCGAAGAACCTGAAGGAGGCCGTGTACTATTCGGAGCGAAGTCGGACCAAGTGCATCGGCATCACCATCGAGACCCGCCCCGACTACTGCCTCAAGCGCCACCTGTCCGACATGCTCTCCTACGGATGCACCAGACTCGAAATCGGTGTCCAGTCCGTCTACGAGGACGTCGCCAGGGACACGAACCGGGGACACAGTGTCAAGGCCGTCTGTGAAAGCTTCCAACTGGGCAAGGACTGTGGCTACAAAGTGGTCACCCACATGATGCCCAACCTCCCCAATGTCCCTCTCAACAGGGACATTCTCCAGTTCCAGGCAACTATTATTCCATCATTTATCCATCATTTATCCAGAAGAGTGCAATAATTTACTTATTATTTTCCACGTTTAGGAGTTTTTTGCCAATCCTGATTTTCGACCGGATGGTTTGAAAGTGTACCCCACCATGGTTCTAAGAGGTACGATAAATTATTCCGTTCATTCATTGCACCCGTAGCAATAGTCCTAAATGAGTTTTGGATTGAAGGTACTGGACTATACGAATTGTGGAAATCGGGGAGATACAAGTCCTACCCGCCCAACACGCTAGTCGATCTCGTCGCACAGATTTTGGCTTTGGTGCCTCCATGGACAAGAGTCTACCGAGTCCAAAGGGACATCCCCATGCCTTTAGGTACTTCACAAATACATATTTATACCAAAACTAATCACTTTCCCACATGAAGATTGTAAAAAGCTTGTGGTAAAATGATTATATTTGTGGAAAAGGGAATATTTAATGAAATTATAATTGGTTGATTGTGATAGTGACGTCTGGAGTTGAGTACGGGAACCTGCGTGAGTTGGCGGTGGCTCGGATGAAGGATTTGGGTCTGGAGTGTCGGGACGTGAGGACTCGGGAGGTGGGCATCCAGGAAATCCACAACAAGATCCGTCCTGAGAACGTCGAGTTGATTCGTCGCGACTACTACGCCAACAGTGGCTGGGAGACGTTTCTGTCCTACGAAGACCCCGACCAAGACATCCTCATCGGGTTGCTGCGACTGCGCAAGTGTTCCTGGAACACGTTCCGGGCGGAGTTGAAGGAGGAGGCGACGTCGGTGGTGCGGGAGCTGCACGTCTACGGAACGGCGGTGCCCGTGTCGGCCAAGAACCCGAGGAACTTCCAGCACCAGGGTTACGGGACGCTGTTGATGGAGGAGGCGGAGCGAATCGCCACCCACGAACACAACAGCTGCAAGATCTCCGTCATCAGCGGCATCGGAACCAGGAACTACTACCGCAAACTAGGCTACGAGTTGGACGGCGTCTACATGAGCAAATCTCTTCAATAAAGTCTCCTCGGAGGAATGTTAATTTTTTTAAGAAATGCATTTCTATTTGGCAATAAATAGAGAATGTGATATTTAAACCAACTTTGGTGTTATCTCCTATTATTTATCTGTTAATCTTTTTGAGGTCATTCCTCTAGCATGTGTAGTTTTTGTATTGGCATAATTAATGTGAACTCTAGGAATGTCTTTTGGGTGGCTGCAGACTGTGCGGACATTGCCTTTGACGTGGAGTCTTCTTGACCAGCCGGAGATATGCATTTCTCACTAAGGTAGCATATATACCGCAAACTAGGCTACGAGTTGGATGGCGTCTACATGAGCAAATCTCTTCAGTAAAGTCACTGTCCTCGGAGGAATGTTAATTTTTTAAAGAAATGCATATAAATATTAAATACAGTGATATTTAAACCAACTTTGGTGTTATCTTGTCATTATTTATCTTTTTGAGGTCATTTATCCAGCATGCATAGCTTTCCATGTAGTTTATGTATTAGCATACTTAATGTAAACTCTAGGAATGCCTTTTGTGTGGTTGCAGTCATTGCCTTTGACGTGGAGCCTTGTTGACCAGCCCGAGATATGCATTTGTGTAGGTTAGCATATCTACCTTTCACATTCTCCAGTCATCCTCCTACTTGTCCCTGTTACACTAAGAAATGCATTTCTATTTGGCAATAAATAGAGTGTTATCTTGTCATTATTCATCTGTTAATCTTTTTGAGGTCATTCATCCAGCATGTATACTTTTCCATGTAGTTTTTGTATTAGCATAATTGTCTAGGAATGTCTTTTGTGTGGCTGCGGACATTGCCTTCGAAGTGGAGCCTTGTTGACCAGCCCGAGATATGCATTTGTGTAGGTTAGCATATCTACCTTTCACATTCTCCAGTCATCCTCCTACTTGTCCCTGTTACACTAAGAAATGCATTTCTATTTGGCAATAAATAGAGTGTTATCTTGTCATTATTCATCTGTTAATCTTTTTGAGGTCATTCATCCAGCATGTATACTTTTCCATGTAGTTTTTGTATTAGCATAATTGTCTAGGAATGTCTTTTGTGTGGCTGCGGACATTGCCTTCGAAGTGGAGCCTTCTTGACCAGCCCGAGATATGCATTTCTCACTTAGGTTAGCATATCTACCTACTTTTCCTAATTATTTTCCTGCTTGTCCCCTCTAACACTAAGCATTATTATCTCTATTATGCACATTCTAGGCAGACTTGGCAGACAGATTTAATTATTACTTTTCTTATCGGCCCTCGTCTTCCTTTTATCCCTCTCCTTTCTTCCTCAATCCTCAGTTCTACTTTAGCTTTTATTCGGCCACCATCTCTCTAAATTTCATCTTTCAAGTAGAATTTAATAAATTTTGCAGTTTTAAATCGGCCCAACAAAATAATTTTCTAAATTTTCAAAATTCATTAAAATTGGTAACGTGTCATTCGAAATGTCCTTTTTTGCTAAACTTTCTTACTTATACTTATTATTAACTTATACTATATACTATTTAATTAAGTCAATCAATGTATTTCGGTTCAATTTAGTCATAAAAACGCATTCTAAACACTAAAAATATAGTATCCAAATTATTAAAGTTTTTAGCTTGCTGCTGCATTTGGGACATCATTTGCTTCCCAGGTAATGTAGCTTGCTATTGAAGACTATTGTTTGAGAGATCATTTCGATTGAGACGCCGTTTACTATCGGTTTTTGGTCCGGATCTGTTCTCTGAGCCACGGTATTTGTCTCAATTATATCAATCTGTACTTCGCTGCCGACTACGTTTTGGGGAATTGTACGAGAGCTCATTTTGAGTGTAAGTGTAAGAGGAACGGTGGTGCAGCATGGAAGCATTCTCTCATTGGGTGAAATGGCGAAAATGAATAAATGGACGTAATTTATTTAAATGTGGTCCAAGCAAGATGAGGACAGTCATACCACCCTGGTACATAGGGTGGTATGACTGTACTCATCTTGGGTCAAAGTGATTTGTTAATTTGTTTCTATGACCAGAAATTTTATTCAGTCAGTCATGGACCCACTCAAGGTGCTTTTAGTTGTCATGACCCCTCTTTCTGGGGGTACAGGTGGCGACTTCCTATTTAAAAGTGGTTTCCAGCTGCCAGTTTTGTTGATGCAAATGTCTTTAAAAAACTGGCGGCTAGAAATTTGTTATTTTCACCATGGCATCACCTGGTATTTAAAAGCACCTTGGACCCACTTTTAAATAAATTACGTCATTTTTGCCCAATGAGAGAATGCTTCCATGACGCCGACAGCCAGGCCAGTGCACATTTGGATTTGAAAAGCCTTTTATAAACGAAATTTTTATTTTTAGGGAACAATGCCAGCTCATCTCCAATTTTCAGCCATTGGTTGATTTGCTCGCCAAAGGATTATTATTATCATGGAAACCCATTGTTATTCTCTTTTCACAAGAAAACTACGTGAACGTGAAACAATAATTTTATTGTCAACTGCAGTTGCACTACTTTTATTTTCCATTTGCCATCAGTCGACTCACCCGTTTTCGTGCCTTACGAACGACCTTCAAGTACCGCCGGTTGTTATAATTCGAAATCAAAGTGCCACAAGGGTGTTTCTCATTCAAGGTAATTGCAACCTTTTTACTTTGCTATTTCTCTTTTGATTTTCTATTCTAGCAGAACTTTTAAAGAGAGAGTGCATTTTTTAATGTATTTGAATATTCTTTCAGACCCGCCGTTCGTTTTCACTATTTGAATTTCCAATTTCTGTGACTGACCATGTTCTATCAACTGTGGATCGCTGTCTTTCTTCTTTGTGGTCTCCAATCGACTCTGGCGAAAACGAAAGCTGCCTATATGACAATTGCAGAAAACGGTCCCTGTGATGCGGCTACTGAGACGAAATTCAAAGACAATGTGGGGACCAAAGGAGATGACGACGACCTTTCTGAAAAGGAAGGCGATTCATTTGGGAGCGCGGATGTTTGCATGAAGGGTTTGACGTGTGAGAACAAAATATGTATCAAAAAGGCCCCTGTTGTAGAAACTGAGACTGCCAATGGAACTTCTGCCGATGGATTTTTTGGTTTGTCCGAGGAGGAAAAGGCCAAGAGGAAAGGCTGGAATTCTACCTACTTGAGTGGAGCCCAACACTCAGTCTTCATCTCTTCTTTCATCCTCCTGCCAACTGTTCTAGCCGCGTCTCTCCAGTTTTCCTAATTGTACCAACAATCATCTTATTTTGTCAACCCATTGTGCCATTTCTCATCTCAATTATAAATTACATGCAAATGTGGAGCAATTAAATGCTTAACAAAAATGTTACTTATTTTCCAACTGTGAAAAATTCCATTTCTCCAATTATAAATTACATGCAAATGTGGAGCAATTAAATGCTTAAATAACAAATGTTACTTATTTTCAAACTGTACAAATTATCATTTTTTCATGTCATCATTTATTTATTCATACATCATTTTGCGAAAATAAAAAGTAATGTGAGATGAAGGATAGAAATAGTTTTGCATAATACGTAGATTGCATAGTTTTCCATGAATGTCGTCTCAGCTGTGGCTTAGGATGGACCACATGTCGTTTCAGCGGATAGTTCCCGGGAGATTGCAATACTTATTGCGAATTCAGGGGCACAAATGTTTACATAATAGTCACAAAATTATAAATCATTAGGTAATTATTGGGTTAAAGTCAGGGTTCGAAGATTTTTAATCTGGTTTTAGATAGTTAGGTTAGCGTAGAAGGAGTTGTAAATATTTACGTAATGGCGTTATCAAAAAGTAGTTTCTGTCAATTGAGGGAGATCTGACCTGGAATAGACCAGATAGAACTGGACCCCTTATCTTATTTATTAATCGTTTTCCATCGTCCCTCTTCGCAATAGTATGGTTAAATGAATACGTCTTCATTTCCACTTTTATTTCAGTAGTTGAACATTTGTATTGTCCGTTGGGAGAGGAGGAATAAGTAATTGTAGCTTGGAAATGCGTAATTTGCTGAATTGACAGTGACTGATAAGAAACGAGGTCACTGATCCAAATCCCCACTCACCTTGGTGTAAAGTGCAGATAGATGCTTTGGTGTTATCTCCTCAGATAACAATAATTATTAGCCTAGTAAAAAGAGTTACCTGATAAATAGACTGAGCTAGTGGTCAACTTCGTTTGACAGAACTTGACTATTAAATTAACTGTCATTTGAAATAACAGCAGTCATTTCTAGCGCTAATTATGATTTATTACTGCTGATCTTCGCAAAGTCTGCTTCTAGTCCGAAAATTCAACTTGCCATGACATTTCATTGCCATATTTCTCAAAAGTAGTTTTCATTAAGTGCACCTGTCGGCAGTAAAACTGAAAATAAGAATCGAGAATGTCTAATAACAACCGTAGAAGACCTGCCCCTTCCACTCTCTTTCATGCCATCACAAATTATCACGAATACGGGGGACCCAAAAGAGCAATCCTCTATCGCCTGGCCAAAGGTACTCATTTTAATTAATAATTATCATAATAATGCATAGAAAATTGTCAAATTGAGTGTTAATGAAAATGTGCCGGGTTTAGATAATGAGTCGATGATAAAGCGAATGCAGTTGTACCGGACAGCGGAGGTGCACAACGGCTGTGTAAATTCGATTTGCTGGAATGATGCTGGAACGACAATCCTCTCAGGCTCTGATGATCAACACTTGAAAATTATCGATCCTTTTTCAACGGAAATAAAAGTAATTATTATAAATCAAATTTAGTATTGTTAATAGGTAATAGTTAAAATATTAATATTTGATTTCCAGGTTCTTTTGGATTACAAAACTAGTCACCGGTCGAATATATTTTCTGCTCGCTTTTTGCCGAACAACAATGACACGAAGATCGTTTCGTGTTCGGGAGACGGGGTGATTTTGTACACAGACGTGAATCGTTGTGCGGAGCAGAACAGTACCTGCCGCTTTAATTGCCATGACGGGACGGCCTACAAAATAGTCACAGTCCCCAACGAACCCCACACCTTCATCAGCTGTGGTACTTCATTCACTACAAAATAATAATAATTTCTGATAACATTTGCAATAATATTTCTAATAATTTGTGTATTGCAGGGGAGGATCGGACAGTTCGGTTCTTTGATTTGCGAACGAAAGAGAATTGTGATTGTTGCGGCCAGCCGGTAACAATGCCTGTAGACTTTTAGACTGACATTTTTACATGTAGTGTGTGGGTGGGTCCATTTAACTGTTTACGTCTTGATGATAGCAAGATGTAATGATTATGGCAAACCGAGCCATCACTTCCATGGCTGTCAATCCCATGGCTCCTTGGAATTTGGCCGTTGGCGTCGCTGACAGCTCAGTCAGGATTTACGACCGCCGGAAGCTCAGTGTCGGCACAAGGGCAGAGTGCATCGAACGTAAGTCTCATATTCTCTTCTGGATAATATTCTCTGGATAATATTCTCTGGATATGTAATGGATATTTGTTTTGTGACAGATCAATGGAAAAGCGAAATTAGACGACTGACAGTTCCTGAATTGGAGTCGAGTGAGAAGATGTACCGAATAACTTCCTTGAGTTATAACAGCGATGGCAGCCAAATTCTCGCCAGCTACTCATCCGACTACATTTACCTTTTTGATCTGACTGTGAGTTACCTCCATTCCATTTTCATGGTCATAATGCCATAAATAATGATGGATTTTGTGTGTAGGACGAAGTTGGAAAGCCGAGTGTTGCTTTCCAAAATGCTGGGGATGATATGAGGAAGGGGATTCTGAAGAGAAAACCTCAAATGAAAAGATTGCGGCTGAGGGGAGATTGGTCAGACACCGGTAACTCTTCTTTTTACTAATTACTCCACCTATTTCCTTATTTGTTCTTAATACTAATACATGAATTTTCTTAGGACCTAATGCGAGACCTCACAATCCTGGTGGTAAGTTATTTATGCTTGCATTTAAGTGTACCTCAAAAATAATATGTTTACCTTTCATATTTCCCTTTTAATAATATTCAATTTTCACTATTTCTTTTAATAATTAGCTGCGGAAATCGGGCAAGCTCGACCGACTCTTCATCAGTCGCTAATGGAGCGAATGACTCACGTGCTGTCTCAAATGCTGAGTGAAAACGGAAATGGAAGGGCCGCTGATGAACGGGAAGAAACGGCAGGGCCAAGTTCAGACCTAATCGGTAACAACTCCACCAACACTAAATCCTCCACTTTGTGTTCCTTTGAGATAAAAAATGTTTCTTTGTGAGTAGATTCAGACAGTTCGGATTCTGCGTTTCCTTCTCCTCAAGACAATTCGGGAAATGACCGAGCCGACTTTCAAGACCAGTTGTCCAATCTCCGGGATTCCTTCGTTGAAAGGTACTTGTAGTAATAATCGTTGAGAGTGGTCCTTGAATAAGGGCTCACATGACAATAAGAATTGATGTTGATTGGTAGACACCACATGGAGCCATCGGCGGTGAACCTGAGTTACCGAGAAGGGGGAGGGAGTGCAGGACTCATCTCCATGTCTGTCGGAAACGAAATGGAGCGGTCCGCTTCTGCGCCTGCGCAGTCTAGTCAAAGTGTCTCCAGCCCTGATCTCAACAGGTACTTCAACCAATAAATCATGGAGGGTCCTTTTCTTACCAATATTATTGTAATGTTGTTGCAGTGTTCCATCGTCAAGAAAAAATTGGGCGAAACTTTTACGGGAGAAACACTTGGAAGACTTGCCCGGTGGAAAAATTCTAATCAAGTTTACTGGTCACAGAAACGCTAGGTACAATATAACAGAAATAATATATGGATTATGTTAATGAACTCAGATGCTGAAGAAAGGATTGTTTTCTTAGGACGATGATCAAGGAAGCGAATTTTTTCGGAGATAATTTCGTAATAAGTGGTTCTGACTGCGGGTGCATTTTCATTTGGGAGAAGTGCTCGGGGCGTCTAGTGCAAATCCTGGAAGCAGACAATCACGTGGTCAACAACGTTCAGCCGCACCCCATCGACCCCATCATCGCCTCCAGTGGCATCGACTACAACGTTAAACTATTTGCCCCCACCGCAGAAGACGACACTTTCGACAGAGAAGCCGCAGCCGAGGTAACTTTTGCTTTTTCCTCCAAAAATTATGCCAATCTTCCGTAATATTTTGTCTTCTTTCTTTACTTTGGACAGATTTTCCCGATTATTTTTCGTTTTCCCAAGTTTTCCCTATTTTCATTGATATTTTCTGAGGCTAGCAGAGTATTTATTTAGGTATGCACCGTTCGGCGAACGGGTAAAGAGGATTAGTATTACAAGACTAGTTTTATTTGGAGTAGCTCAAGGCTGGTGGCGAAGGGTGAATAATTGATTGAGTATCGATTGTTTGTGTTTCAGTTGATCCAGAGGAACGAGGTGATGTTGGAGGAGACGAAGGACACCATCACCGTTCCAGCCACCTTCATGATCCGCATGCTTTCTTGTCTTTCGCATATTCGGCGCTCCGCCCGCAGCGACGCCATCCCCGACGAGGAAGGCGAGGGTGGGGGGCGGGGAGCGGGGTCTTCTTCTGTGCGGAGGGGGGTTCGGCCCGGTCCCGGCTACGGCACTGCGCAAGGCCCTCACGGCACTGACGACGACGAAGACGAGGACGAGGCTGCTGTGGAGTAATTACTGACCAAGTCATCCCTAAATTAATTAACAACTCTAATTCTCATCAGACGCATATTTTTGGCGATCGCATACTTAAGAAATGTTTCCCACAATGGGAAATGTTTACAAATTATCCGGCTCTCTCAAATGTCTCTCTATTTGCGTATTATTGTAGAATATTTACTTTTGATTGGTTTTCCACTCCTCACCTTGCTCCACACCACAATGATAATTTCTTTCCCTTGAATAGCAATATATCGATTTCTTGTTTGTGTCAGAATAAAGTTAACGCAACGCAATTTAAACTTCGCTTCGTTTGATTTTTCGCTTTTGAATATTTCATGACATCCGCTTCCATCCTTCTTGTTTTGCAATTTTCTGCAAAACCTTCTTCCAACAGCCATTTATGTAATGTCTAACATTTGTGTGCACTTATAGCAGACTTTTTGCGTTTCTCTATTTAAGTCGTTCTCTCTGTAGCGTTATTATTGTTCATTAATGTACCGTCTAATCATGTTTATTCTTAACTGTTCTTCTAATGACTAATCCTATTGTGTTGTCCTTTTATCATTATTTTGGTTACCTATCCTTATTATTATTACTCAGTTCTCTGTTCATTTAATGTTGTTGCAAAAATTCAAAAAATAAACGTTCGTTCACAAAATGAATACCCTCGTGTAATTATTAATGCATGCTTCTAATGAATGAAGAAATAGTTAAGAATGCTTAATTAGGAAACATACACACATTTTTATTATCTTGTGGAATCTTATCAAGCAATCATTACAGTCAAGGTACATTGATAGTTCAGTTTTCCGGATGAGCTGGTTAATCATTATTAGGTACATCAAAATACTATTATTATTTCTTTACAGGTTACAGTTGTATCTTTATATTATTAGATATTCTTATCTTTAAGCTTTTCGTTAAAAATTATCTGATTTTCCTTCCTTCTTGGAAAAGAGAAAAGGAATATTTTAGAGCATTTGGACAATAGAAGGCGAATTAGGAAATCATTCTTTCTTGACTTGGCATACAAAAGTAAATATTACGATATAATTATTAGAATAGACACAGTGGGTAGGCAGTTGAGGTTCAATGTTGAAATTCAACTTTCCCTTGTGGATTTTGTAGTCAATCAATACGTTCTTGGTGGATTTAATGACTCTGTTGGGTCATTAATGCAATTTGGATGGGTGCCAACAACGATAAGTCTAGGATTGTTTAGTAGAGCTGCAGCAACACAATGATGTGCGTGGTCACGATACTCACGAATGTCAACACAGTCCCTGCAACCAAATCATCCAGTTTATAGCCATACTTTATTTTACAGACTTTTAATGATCCTTCTTACCCTTTTGCATGACGTAGAAGCCTCCCGCATCGAAAGCCAATTTTCTGCAGCTCTCCAGTTTGTGCATGTAAAATTCGTAAGCATACTTTCCTCTAGGAATGTGTCTCAAGCCTGCAAAACCAACAAAAATGTTATTTTTCCATGGAAAATTGGTTTTCTTTGATTATTTTATGAAAATGTGCAAAATTCTGCAAGATTTCGTTGAAAATGCAATATTTTTGTTGGAAATCAAAAAAAGTGTTAGAAATTGACCTTCCATCCAACTTTCGACAAAGGTGCTGCTCATGGCGTTGACTCTGCCCATGGCTGGAAAGAAGATGAAGAGTCGGATACAATAGTAGAGAGCGATAGTGGCGAAAAGGACGGATCCTTCTACGGGCAGGATTTGCAAGTGACGAATGGGGGTGTAAAAGAGAGTGCACATCAACATCATGTAAATGCTCTGGTGGTTGAACAGCATTCTGGCGAACGAATTATTCAAACTGTCCACAACAGCCTCCACGTCTTTGTATCTGCAACAACAACATCTTAATTCATGAGTACTTTTCTTTTCTTTAGTCTTATTATTATAAATGAATTAATTACCTGTCCAATGCGTATTGAATATCGACGACATTTTGGACGACGGAGGCGAGGTAGACAGAGTCGTCGTCGTATCCCTTGCCATTGTCCTTGACTCGCGGTTCGAGGGCACTCATGACCTTCTCCTGACCCTTTTCAGCGGCAGTGTTGGAGAAGACGGCCTTGTTGTTGTTTCCGTTGCTCTTGCCTTCGAAGGCGGCCCAGTTCTTGATGAGGACTTCGTTCAAGTGGGGGACGTCGCACTGATTGTTGGCCATGACGACAGCGCCCCGGTAACTGAGTGTCTCCAGACAGTGGACCACGGACCCAGAGGCCACCACCATGATGACCTCCGTTCCGAAGACGTGTGTGCAGATGATGATCACCAACCACACTTGGTAGGCACCGCAAAGGTAGAACAGCGTCGGGTCGTCACTTCCTGTCACCGTGTAGATGTACGCTGGAAATCGGGGCATGAAGTAGAAGTGCAGTGTCATCCCGACCACCGCAGAAACAGCCATCAACAGGTACGTCGCTGCCGTCTTCCGGAATAACCTTCAAAAGACACATAAATCGTTAACAATCAACTAATTTGGTCAACTTTCACCAACTTTCTCCAACTTTCTCCAATTTTCAACAATTTTCACCAATTTTCACCGAATATTTATGGGAAATGTCTATTTTGGTTACCTGCCCTGAGCCGAGTGACATGCGGACATTGTTGGTAAGGGTCCGTTGGGCATATTGGCCAATCCACGCAGACTCGAACCTAATCATGAACAATTCATTAGTGACCTGTTACACAGTTTGCAATGGATTTGAATATAAAAAGTTGTGTTACCGATGACGGTTCTCTCGAGGTTGCACCAGGAGTCGACGCTGGCAGCGACCTTTTCCTCCTTGGTGATGTAGGCCATCATGTTGGAGAGGGGGATGCACATGGCGAACATCCAACAGAGCTGGGCAATGACGTTGATTGGGTCCGGTTCGTACTGGATGGTCAGCATCAACTGCACAAACTGAAAAGCGCCTCCGAAAACAACGGCGATGAAATTGATGTAGTAGACCCACTTGAAGAAGCCATTTCTGTACACTGACACACTCGTTCCCGTGTTTTCCACGCGGTACGGAAACGCTCCAACGAACCGTTGAAATTTAAAATAAAATCCGTACGCTCCGAATCCAGAATCATCCATCCTCGGATCTTAAATAACTTTTTCACAAGATTATTGTGAGCTACCTAAGAAGAAGAGACTGCGGAGAGGAACTGCACTGGAGAAATTCCAGACGGACTCTGACTTTGTCTTGACTTTCTTGGCCAGGTCATCAGCAAGACGGACAAGGCGGCCCTTTCTCCTTCTCCAGAAAGCCAGGAGCCAATCAGCGAAGCAGACGTGGAACTGATATTAGCTCAACTCACAGAACCACGGAAAGGCGGAGAAGAGATGCATTTTTAATGAAGATAATCGCAGAATATTTCGGAATGGTCATTAAATTAATGTTTGCCTCGAGCAGCGGAGTGTTTACGATTCCATAAATCCGGAAAATGTAAATTCCATATACGTGGCTTTTGTTTGCTCTAGGATATTACTGGACATGTTTAATTTCCATTATCAGCAGAAACGTGTATGGGGATGCGGCAGTTGTTTTATTTATTCGTATATTATTCGATGTAATCCGACAGGCAGGGTCCTTGAAATATCACATTAACCACGTTGACTAGAATTTAACTGGTCTATTTATTGTTTTCCACGTAGTCATTTAAACCCATTACAGCCTTGTAAAGTGTTTGGTGGAGAGTAAACGTCGTTTTGCAAGACAGCTAGCCATTTGGCTGTAAAAGAGAGCATTTTTGAATAATGGATGAGGATTGTGGATGAACATGGATTTACTGGACCCTGCTTCATCAACTATTCAAAAGCGTACTATTTTTCATCATTTTCCTGAATATTCTGAGCAAACCGAGTGGACTTTATAGATTTATCTGGAACTCGGGTGCCCAGAGGACAAACTTATTGCAACTGCGTCATTCTCCTTCGACTGCTACCACCATCAGGTCAGTCTTCTCCCTAAACTTATTACTCGTCAACCGAAAAAAGTCTGAATTGTTTGGAAAATGTCTCAGAAGACGTATTCGAAAACTTACACGAAATTCTTTAACTTGGCGACCTACTTTGGCGTGTTTCCGTTCAATATCCAGGAAGATGGAACCCTGATTGACTACCACCGAGCTGGACCCATGAAGTTGTGGTCCACGCTCAACACGCTCCTCCTCCTCAGCTACTGTGGATACCAGTTCGGAATGATCACCGTCTCATCCGTCCTCGGCAGAGTCGACAAGTTGGGATGGTTTTCGCAGTCCTGCTGGCTCATTATGGCACTTTTCCCACTTCCCAGCATCACCCTCTACACCAAAAAGAGGCAGAAACTCTGTGACTGCTTGACCCAGTGGGTACAACTCGAAAAGGATCTCATTGGAGGTAACATTCATTTATTTTAAGTGGGAAACTAAATGCGGCGATTAATTGACCCATTATTTCTTTATTTCCCATCTTTTCCTATCATTATGTGCCATTATTTTCCATCATTTCCCGCTATTTTCCACTATTTTCCATTATTTTCCATTGTTTTTCATAATTTTCCACCATTTTCCCATTATTTCCCACTATTTATCATAATTTCTCACTACATTCCATAATTTCCCACCATTTTCCCATTGCTACGTATTATCTCCCATATATTTCCCATTCGTCCAACAAAACACCCTGGGAAATGGGAATAATAGCAAGTGGATTAATGAGAGTTGTGATTGTTAGGGAGGGACAACAGCGGAAACAAAGAAAAGAAAGTGGCGACGATTTTCAACATGAACGACCCTCAACTGATCAAAGAAGGGATGGAGTACGAGAGTTTCCGTCGAGGCCTCTTCTGCTACTACGCCCAAGAGAAGACTTTCAAAAAGCTGATGGTCATGTATGCCTGTATTACCTTCATAACTGCCTCGGTCGTTGGAATTCATAATCTCACCAACCCGGAATTTCCAGCTTACTTCACCTCGCTGTTCGACCACAAGAAACAGGACGTCTCTCTTCTTATCTACGCTTCTACTGCTCTCCAATTCTACATGGTCGGACTCTGTGTCATTCATGTCGGTAAGATTCTCATCACAGACATTTTCCTTTAAAAATTTCAATTTTATTGCATGGAAATTCATTATCTACATAATATTTCGATGTTGTTGCAAGGAAAATAAAGTTTCTACGAGGAATACTAAATATTTTCCTTGAAAACAATTTTCTTTCGAGAAAATTCAATTTTCTTCAGAAAAATTCAGTTTTCTTCGGGAAAATTCAATTTTCTTCCAAAGAAAATAAATTTTCATTGGGAAAAGTCCATTTTCTTCTAGAAAACCCAATGTTCTTTCGAAAAAGTAAATTTCCCATCGTGTAAAATGACAATTTGTGTAGGTTCTTTTGAAATCTTGATGATGGGTTGTGTGCGGAGCATTCGTCACTGCATCGAGTCGTTGAGCAACCTGAATTCAGTGTCGATGGAGCGTCGTGCGGTGTGCGGTCGGAAGAAGCCGAAGAACGACACTCTGGACGTGGCGACGATTGCGGAGAACATCGAGAAGCGGGACGCGACGCAGTACGGGTCGCAGCAGGAGATGCAGGTGGAGGAGGCCACCGACAACTACCGAAGAGTCGAGTTCGTCGTCGAGAACATCAACGAGTGTTTCTCGGGCAGCTTCCTCGCCCACCAGACCATGTACTTGGCCATGATGTGCATCCTCATCTTCGTGTTCCTCCGCTCCAGCGAGAACACCTCCATCGTCACCTCCATCTTCTTCTCCACCTACTCCATCTTCTTCACCCTCCGCATCTGCTGTCTCCTCCCCTTCCTCGGCAAACTCGGAGAGGACTCAGAAATATTCATCTACTCCTGGCTAGAGGAAATCCCAAAACTCCTCCGCGGCGGAAAGCCCTACGAAACGGCCGAAGTCAAGCTCCACGCATGCAGAATCCTCGGCATCAACTGTGGCGACTACTATGACATTCAGGGCTCCACCATCCTCACCTTCTTCTCCATCGTCACCACCTACCTCATCATCCTCCTCCAATTGTAACTCCTCCTCCACCTAACCACTCGAAATCCAAAGATTTATGATAAAACCATCAATTCTTGGCTTTTTGGGTTTTTGCTAGGCGGAAATACAAAGTACACCGTCTGTTATACAAATAATTACAGTTTATCATTACAAAAATGCAAAATATGAACATATTGATAAATTCACTTGAAAACAATCATTGTTATCTAATTTTGACTAAAAAAGTATGGGAAATGCCTGGAATTATGCTATTACCCAATGTGGTTATACAAACAATATATTATTATTTATTTACTAATTTCTATTTCCCAAAAAACCCAACAAAAACGTATGGGTCGAGGGATTTTCATCCTTGTTCCTAACCTATGACCTATGCAACTCACCCTCATTGTATTTCTATAGTAGAAGTCTTTACACTTTCTGTAGGTTTATAGCTAATTTTTACCTAATGTACCTATGTACCTTTATGCTGAAGCAAGTACCTTAAAACGCCAGCTATGATATGATATATTCTATACTGGGGAAACCTGAGACGAAAAACGCAAGTCAACTCACAAGAGTAGCTATATATTTACTGTTTAATGGACTGCAATGGACCTCTCAGCCTCCTATGTACTACCTAATAAGCTATAAGAACTACCTAATATTTAATATTTTAATACCCAAGGTGTTTTCACAACGTATCTGCTAACCAAATAGTGTCAACTTTGTTTTTAGAGAGGATGATACTAAACATGGGGAATTAATAGAGGTATTATTATCTCCAAAAGTATTTTATTCCACTTTTCAAGAAACAAAGTACTATTGCGTCACTTGTAGGAGAAAACTCTTGTCAAGGCATCTTGAGTATACCTAACACTAACATAATGAAATATATAAATGTTTACAAAATATGAAATGTCCCTACATATCGGTAACTGATCCTTATATGTATAAGATGTGTAACTGAGCAATATTTGTAAATAAGTACCTTGTGTAACGATATAATAAATTCTATTCTACTAATAAATGATAAATGTAATTCTAATACTGACCCGGTACCTTAAAATACATCGAAGTGTCTGAAATCTGTGTAGCTAACCAATTTTCACAGTAATATATTCTACCTTGGTATTTTGAGCTTCTCATTTATTGGTCTTCTATCGATAGTCATTGTGTAACTCATTATTTGGCAAAATTTTGTTTATTAAATATTTGTAATTTGGGGCTTAATAAATTGTTGTGTACGTATATACATTGGGAAATGTCGTTTTCCTTTTACTCATCTTTACAATATTTGAATAATTACTAACTAAAATTAACATAAGACTTATATATAATTGGCATGTAAATAAAACTAATCAGCCAGTATCGTTAAATGAAAAGTTAGGTAGAATTTCAGCCGGTAAAATAAATGAAGTCTTCAGTTTCCATAATTAAGTAACTTTTTTAGACATAAAACAATGAGCCAGTACGTGTAAACTAATGGACCGGTACGCGTAAGCCAGTAAACAGTAACCAGTACATTTGCAAATGGGTTTTATTGTATTCAAATCAGTCAAATGAAATTCAAAATCAAAACAAAATGCAGCAATATAAATTTTTAGTAAACTATGGTTTGTGTGTCATTCATAAACGCGTTACGAAAACCATTTGTAATAGCTGGAGCAAAATCGGCAATTAAAATGTTTGGGCAATAGTCAGCCTCTGGATAGACACAAAGTACACCTTTGCGTAATGCACGAAATGTAAACTCAAAATCAACTGTAGTTTCCACAAACTGTAGTTTGTGGATGAGGCTCCACAAATTCTTCTTTGGTGGGAGGAATCTCAATGTCCATCACTGATTAACATAAATATATAAATATGGCCATACCTATTGTAGTGTAGTTGAGTTGTAAGTTGACCTGAGGTTTCTACATAAGCAAGTCGTGGATATAGAATCTATATTATAGATGCATATAGTATTAGTATTATTAGTATTTATTATCAATTTCCTTATACATAAGGTCTTTACATTGACAAGACGTAGGATCATTACACATTACTTTCAAATTACAAATGAAAACACCATTGTTAACATCAAAGGGTTTTTTATAGCATTGGTTTTACTGAGAATTTTTAAATTTGGAGTTAATTATTTATTACTTAATAATTGGAATACTTAACGTGCAGGTAGGTAACTTAAAAGTGTCAAATACAATACCCATACAAACATTTATGATATTAGCACATTATATGGAACACTTAAGAGAAAGAATCGTCAGACATAATATTATTCAGCACTTTGTAGTTCAAGGAAATAGAGTTTTAGCTTAGTCTTGAACAGGTTAAAATTAGTGATACATTTTATCTCGCTCGGTAGTGCAGTCCATTCGTTAACACTTACGAAAGAAAAAGACCGTTTCCCATAAAAGGGTGACGCGAATTTTTCTTCATAAAATCTATAATTATTTTTTCGTGTACTGATAGAGTTAACATTTACAGAGTTATACTGAATGTAATCTAGGAAGTATTCTGGACAGGTATTTTGAACTATTGTGAACACTATTTTCATTAGTTCGAATTAGTACAATCCCTCCTTTATCTTTGCATACTTATTTTACAGTCCTACTGGTTGATGTATTTATACTGCATACTGGCTCATTATTTTACTTACACAACATTTTCATTTGTTTACCAAAAACGACTCATTTATTTTACCAGACAGAAATATGGTACCGGCTTCATTAGTTTATTTTACAGGCCCATTAATTCCCAGCCTTTTTGAACCCCCCTTCCCATCTTTTTTGAATACCTTGAAGGCAATTGATAATAGCTACTCCCTACCCTGTCTTCGAGACAGAATTCTTTGCCCAGCAAAAAACTTTACTCCAATGTTTTTCTAAGGGTATTTCGATTTATATCGTTAACAGGTAATGAATATGTACTGCTTAAAATGATACCACTTGCACTTCATTACAATTTCACTTACTGATAGGAGGTTGTATCCTGGCTACTCGATTTAATTTTAAAGGGACAAATAAAGATTTCGAATATTCAACAGCTATTTGAAACACACGTATATTAATCCACATCAGTGGTTGAAAGTAAAGTTGTTATTCTGAGCTCGACATTACTTGTCATTTGCGCTGTACTCATAACGATATAAATCGAAATATCTTGGTTTTCCCAATGTAAATTTTTTGCTCGAGTAATCCCAATGTACTTTTATATATATACCAGGTGATGCATTGGTAAATATAACAAATGGCCCACCAAGAAAAGGACCATGGACCATGACAACCCAAAGCACCTTGATTAAAAAAGCCTTTCTTCCGTTAAATTTTCTACACTTTGAAAACTTAAAACGAAAAAATAAATAAAAACGGCAAAACCGTAAAAAAAGAGTGAGACAAAATGGAAAAATACCTGTAAACGCACTTGAAAGGAAATAACAAGGAATACAAAATTATGAAATATTTTAGAATATTTCCAACTAATATTTTAGTCGTGGTTTTCTCTTTGGGGCTCACTCGAAGCAATTGACGTAAATGCAGTGTATCTAAGGATACCTGACGGGTAGGTGGTGGAGATTGGAACCTTTCTACAGTGAGAGCCGCTACAGAGTTTACATAGGACTATCAGTGTATGAGGAAATATCACTGTATATATGTGCGTGTTGGTTTTGATTTCCCGCGTCAAGCCAAAAGGGACCAATTTAAACTACACATATACTTCCTTATACACTGGTATTCCAATGTAAACTTTGTAGCGGCTCTCACTGTACTATGGCTCTGCAAAATAGACTACCGGGACGTAACGAGGCAACCAAGAAACACCTTGAATGGTTTGCCTCCTGCACCATCTCCAAGCCTACTATGAAGATTTTTGAACCTTCGTACTGACCTTAGAGACTACTACATACCCTGCAGTGCCCGTATTTTAATTCCTTCCCTTCTAAAATTGAGCAATAAAAATGTACATTTAGGAAGGGGGTATTTTTAAAGTTCACCATCCAACAGAATACCAATTTACGGTTTTAAAGAAAAGTTGCCTTACTCTTACTGCAAATCTCTCCAATGAGCTAAACAAATTAGAAATCTGGAGGATTGCCCGATAGGGAGAGACGACCTTGGCTGGCTATACCTTCAAATTAAATTTGAAGAGTGAATTTCCATTTTGCTTACCCTCGGAAAATACCAACCTTATAAAGCTTAAGGCTTGTAACTAAGACTGCAGCAACTTTGCAGGCATTTGCAGACACAAAACAGACTGGCAGCTAGAGACAAGTTTTAAATAGCAAACCTGCGCCACCTGTACCCCCAAAAAGAGGGGCCATGACAACTAAAAGCAACTTGGTTTAGTTTAGTGTTTAAAATCATTAAAAACTTTAGACAAAACAGGAGACCACATTAGTACGCCATCACCTGGTAATAGTGATTTGGTTCCTTTGCAATCGGAAGAAACTTGAATCTAATTTACGGAAATGCTTCGAGTGTGCCCCAAAGAGAAAACCACGACTAAAATATTAGTTGGAAATATTCTAAAATATTTCATAATTTTGTATTCCTTGTTATTTCCTTTCAAGTGCGTTTACAGGTATTTTTCCATTTTGTCTCACTCTTTTTTTACGGTTTTGCCGTTTTTATTTTCTATAATAGATATCATGACATTTGGTACACAAATTCATACTTATGTAAGTAATGTTCTGAATATGAATTTCTATATCGTCATGATAACTATTATAGAAAAAAGGTTTATTGCATTTAATTACATAAAAAATTCTGCCAATCCTTGTGATGACGCATATACTTAACACTCCATTCAGAATTTTGTTCAACAAAACTAATATCCAATAAATAAGTAAAAATCATACAAATGTTCATGTGAAATTAGCATGGAATAATATTTTATTTTTTGCATTGCAATAGAATGTAAGATGTAATGTTCCACAAACAAGTATTACTATTTATGGCGAAATACAGAAATGTACATTAGAATAGCGATCTATGAAAGGCATGCAGTAGTTAATAACCACAATTATGGTAAAATTACATGTTTTTTGACAAATGATTTTTTATTTCCAACAAAAACAGCTAAAATTGGCAATATCTCTCTTGTGATTGGTAGCACTGATACTTACGGTCCTCCTAGTATTTCTTAGTATTTGTAAATAGAGTCCTGACAAAACCTTAGCATTTTTTCCAAATTCTTAAATGTTTAGAAGATTCCTTACAAGACGAGCACAGCCGCTGATGGAGGAAATTCGACCATCCCAATCTGCGTTCCATTTCCCTTTAACGAGAAACCACACCACTGAACTCACACCACTGAGGTCATCGTGGTGTGGAGTTCCAGGATATAAATATGAAGTGGCTCCTTTACAATCGGCATACTCCCAAATTTGGATACAAGTTCCATGCGTATCAACTGAAGAAACCCTGTCCTTGTAGAAATTGAAATTCATGCACCCTGTACTTGACAATTGGAATCTTTCACAAGTGCCACAGCCGGAATCGCAGCATTTGTGGTACTTGTCTTCATACAGAGTAAAATCTGCACTTTTATTCAAGTAGAGCAGAATATTTCGATCTGCCTTATCTTCGTAGTCTGCCAAACTCAGTGCACTTATTTGTCCATTCCAATAAGTCTTCCCTGTCATTTTAGTGTCACTGAGGTCAAACGTATCTGCTCCACAAACGAAAGCTGATTGGCCAGTACAATCCCGGTGTTCCCACAGCTTAACACATTCTTTGGTTGTTTTGATTATTTTATCCGCTTTATCGTTCCAGTCGTCACCCACGTAGTTGCAGGTGGCTGCATCTGCAGTAAAATCCTTACTATATCCAAATACCCAAAAAGTAGAGTGAAACAATCTAATAGGTACAGAATTCGGAGGAGTGAAATCGCATCCACTGACAGCAGTAATGGCAAACCAGCCTTTTTCTTTGATATCGCCAACGGAAGTACCCTCAAGTTTTAAACTATGGCCACTGCAGCCCCTTTGCTCCCATATTTTCACGCAACTGTTACTTTTTGTCCTAATAGAAATAGCAAATGTGTTGACACACGCTGTATCAGCCCATTAATATACTATCAATATCATTAATAGATATTCATAGTAGTCATTACACGGTAGACCATTCAAACTTAAAACAGTGTAGCTACTCCGAAATGATCAATATTGGCTGCTGGTGAGACTGACTAATTCTATAACCTTAATTTAACTATATATGGCTACTTTGCAATATTTCCTCACAACTTTGTAGTCACTTGTAACTGTTGTGTATAGTCCTATGTAATCTTATGTTATGTAACTTACTTCTAATCAAGGAGTATAAACTCTCTTTGTCTTTAATAAGCCAGGGAAACCCCAAGTTTATACTCCTTGCTTCTAATCTTCTAACTGACGATACTTATTGTTAGTAGATGAGTAGAAGGAAAATGACATTGCTTCCCAATATATGCATACACAACAATTTATTAAGCCCCAAATTACAAATATTTAATAAACAGAATTTTGCCAAATAATGAGTTTTACACAATGACTATCGAATAATAAAAGGCCAATAAATGAGAAGCTGAGAAGAAAATACCAAGGTAGAATATATTACTGTGAAAATTGGTTAGCTACACAGATTTCAGACATTTCGATGTATTTGAAGGTACCGGGTCAGTATTAGAATTACATTTATAATTTATTAGTAGAATAGAATTTATTTATTAATAGAATTTATTATATTGTTACACAAGGTACTATTGAATTTTTTTGAAGTGTCGCGTTACCACGGATCTGGAAAGGGGGTAAAAATTATCTTCAACCCAAATTTAGCAATTAGGACACCCGCTAAATATCTTTCCGCAGCATATTTCTTCGAATTTCTATTTTTTCTATTTCAATAATTTCAAAAAATACGAAAATAATAAAAATTCTAATAGCCAAAGCCAAATGCGTGCTTGCAATTATACTATAACTGACTGGCAATATCATTAATACTTTCCAGAGGCGGCCCTGGGAGTGGGAACCCGTGAGACCCTAGGCGAGATTCCTATTCACTTGCGAGACTATCCTATTTCTAGGCATTCTAGGTTGACAATATTCCAGCACACAAAAAAGAGACGGAATGGAATAATGCACAATTGTTTCTGATATTTATAACAGCAGTCAGTTGGACATTAACATTTGAAAGTCATGTAATGAAAAGAAACCTCTTTACGCGCAGCGCAAATTTTTTAACATTTGGAAATCAATTAGTCAAAGCCAGACGCGTGCTTGCAAGTATAGCTATAACTGACTGGCAATCTCATTGTCATTAATACTTTCCAGTCCAAATAAATGTACAGTGTGGTCCATAGCTAACAATTTTTTTCAAAAAGACTTTTTTTCGGCCGTGAATAATTCGAATTACCGAAAAGTGGGTACATTTTTGTACTTCTACTTTTCAAGGAATTTTATGACCAACTTACCTTCAACCAATTTTGACCAAAGTTGACATTTCAATGTAGCTTATTGCACTGGCAGCGGACATTTGAGTGGTGTTAGCAGTTTCGCTATGCTGTGCTCTTCAGATACAGCTAACCGCCGACCACACTGTAAATTCATTTGGACTGGAAAGTATTAATGGCAATGACGGCAATGAGATTGCCAGTCAGTTATAGTTATAATTGCAAGCACGCGTCTGGCTTTGACTAATTGATTTCCAAATGTTAAAAAAATTTTCGCTGCGCGTAAAGAGGTTTCTTTTCATTACATGACTTTCAAATGTTAATGTCCGCGCGAATAAAGTTAGCTTTAATTATTTGCCCATTCAAAATACTAATCAAAACATAGCTTTTTCAGGTCGGTTTCTTCAAGTTTCAACTGACTGCTGTTATAAATATCAGAAACAATTGAAGGGTTTAGAACTAAAAGTGCCGTTGCCAAAATTTTGATGGGTAGTTAAGGAAATATTTATATTTTCTAGGGATATTTCAGAAATAATTTCAGCGGCATTTTTGAAACGTCATAAATTTTACTAATTGCAATAAAATGGAAAACTTTTATTTCTGAATTTTGCAAATTTTTTTTTAAATTCAGACTAATTTCCTGTAAAAACCGTTTTGGTCCAACGTATTTAAAACGACAACTTCATGATGCGTCAAGGCATGATTTTCTGTTATTCGGTTTTGTCATGAAGGTACAGTTGGTACAGGTAGAATCCTAGTTTTCCAAAATCCGAAAATATTAAACGAAACTGACTAACTAAAAACCTTGCCTTGGTGGTGTAGACCATGCAGTAGTCGTTCCAAATATTTGCATTTCATTTTTTTAAATTTAAAGGCAAAAAAGTTGATGCACTTTGAATCAAAAAAGAACAAGATAGTCCTTTTCAAAATTTTCGAAAATTTGTTGTCTTGCGAACCGTTAAGATAACGAAGTAAAATTGAGAAATAGGGTTTTCTATCTTATTGCAATGAGTATTCATGTCGTTTGAAAAATGGCGCTGAAATTATTTCTGAAATATCCCTAGAAAAAATAAGTATTTCCTTAACTACTCATCGAAATTTTGACAACGGCACTTTTAGTTCTAAACCCTTCAATTGTGCATTATTCCATTCCGTCTCTTTTTTGTGTGCTGGAATATTGTCAACCTAGAATGCCTAGAAATAGGATAGTCTCGCAAGTGAATAGGATTCTCGCCAAGGGTCTCATGGGTACCCAGAGCCGCCTCTGGAAAGTATTAATGACATTGCCAGTCAGTTATAGTTATAATTGCAACCACGCATTTGGCTTTGGCTATTAGAATTTTTATTATTTTCGTATTTTTTGAAATTATTGAAATAGAAAAAATAGAAATTCGAAGAAATATGCTGGGGAAAGATATTTAGCGGGTGTCCTAATTGCTAAATTTGGGTTGAAGATAATTTTTACCCTCTTTCCGGATCCGTGGTAACGCGACACTTCAAAAAAATTCTATAGTACTTATTTACAAATATTGCTCAGTTACCCGCATCTTATACATATAAGGATCAGTTACCGATATATTTAGGGACATTTCATTTAAATTTACATTTACATTTAGCTGAATTTTTGGTTTAAACATATAGAAGTTTCTAGGTTCTATAGAAAAGTCTGTTTTCAGTACAGTCATTCATGAATATTTTAATCGTCCATTTCTAAGCTACAAGAAAAGAAAACAAAGTAGAAGGCAAAACGCTAATCCACTCTAATAAGTCAGTTCGCAGTAAGTTCCACTGATCTCTGCATAAATTAAGTTTTAAGTAAATAAGAGAACACGCCAGAAATGGGGAGACTCTGGAGTCTGGAGTTGTTCAATTATTCTTATATTTATATTCTTATTTGTTTCCCAACTACGAAACTGGACTTTCGTCTTTTTGAACTGGCGTCTTACAGAATATTATATCACAAATATAATATATTATAATATAATATGTCTGCTGTTCTTTCAAATATCTCTTCTAATCTGCCTTTTGAAGCAATGAAATTGTAGTGCACATCGTAAATCACAAATAGCTCCAGATTCATTGAATAGTATAATAACCGTCGAGGAAAAGCATATTCTACTAGGACAATAATAATTGAATTATTCAAAAACTATGCCAAACTAATTGGTAATTTTGGAAATGTCATTTCATAAATTCATTACTGTATTCTAACATTGTAAGACAAAAGTTACAGTTATGGTTTCACATGCAAAATACATCCCGGTTATTCTACTCTCTGTTTACATCGTCACTACAGAATGTCAAAATCCATCCTCACAACTGGGAAACTATGATTTTGACATTGTTCTGTATCCAAGCAATATAATGGACTATGTCTTTGAAAAAATTGTATTCTCACCACGAACCATTATTGTTTTGCACACTAATAAAGCAAAGCACTTAAAGAAATGGAACGCTAATTACAAAGGAGGAGATAAATACCCAAGTTCATTGTCAAACAGAAATGGGAATTTCTTAACACTAGTGAAACCACCTGAGGAGCATATAAAATATATTCCATATTTTTCAAAGAGGTTTGGCAGAGAAACAGACCGTCCAAACGATAAGTTTCTGATAATTACTACAAAGAATAATTTTAAGAAAATGAAAGACAATTTCGTGGATCAATTGAAGTGGCAATTGACGACTGCAGTTTATTTTATGGTCATCAATTCCAAGGACGACATTCAAGTACTGACAGTGTCACTGTTCACGAAAGAGTTTGCAAGCATTGATTTCACAACATCACAATTCGAACAGAGTGGACTCACAAGAAAAGGTTTACATAGAAATCTTCATAAAATAAGTATTTTTGCTATGGTATGGAATATGATTAAGTGGAAATGTGCTACGTCGGCATATCTTCTTATTAACAGAAGAATATTTAAAGAATGCATTAACAGTGAGTATCCACTGTTGGAAGTACTGGCTGACTATTTAAATTTCACGGCTGTCTACAGACTCTACTCTGCAACGTACGTTGAATTTTGGTTACTGGGAAGAGCAAATCAGCGCCCGCCTTAGAAATGGGAGGCCCCCCGCAGAATGACGTAAAATATAGAAAAAATGTTTTTTCAATTTTAAAAAATTGTCATTAATTGTCCTTGATTTTGAGCATCAGTATTCTGGATTTCACTAAAAATATAGAAAAATGTGAATATTATCTGCGCAAAGCGCAAAATTTTTGTCAATTTTAACAAAATGTTCTTAATTTTTCTTGATTTTGAGCATTAATTTTTGATTTCACTAAGAAAATACAAAAAATGCTAATAATATATGCGCAAAGCGCACAAAATATTTTTCAATTTTAGCAAATTGTCCTTAATTTTCCTTGATTTTGGACATCAGTTTTTGAATTTCACAAATGTCTGTAGTTTTGAGGCCCCTAAAGTTTTGTGAGACCCGGACAAGTGCCGGAATTGTCCGTCCTTACAGCGGCCCAAGGAAGAGCTTACCTTACCCCCAGTAACCCAGTAACCAAAATTCAACGTACCTTGCTTTCTCTATTAGGTCTACTGCAAATCATATTTGCGGTGAGATGTATACGGAAAACTCTTTCATAGATTTGTTTCAGTACCAGATGACAAAAGTTAGATATTTAGCATACCCTGGAAAAAGAACATTTCTGTACTGTGTAGAGAAAGAGACGTATGAGGATAAGCCATTGGCTATCTGGCTATCCATAATGGACACGAGTACCTGGCTGGTGTTACTACTCTGCTGTCTCTTAGGCAATGCACTCATATTTGGATTCTCAAAACGAAAACTGACATTTGAATCTATTAGTAACTTGTTCCTTTCGGTCATTGCCATTCTTCTCCGTCAAGACCACAACCAAAGGAAACTCTTAATCTACGGAATTCTCTGTCTCGTCTTAAATGTTCTTGTAACTGAGTATGAGAGTTACATCACAAATGAAGTTGTGGCTCCTGTGGACACAAAGAGAATGAACAGTTTCAAAGAACTCATTCTTAATGGATATAAAATAGTTTCCATCGTTCAGCCATCACGTGGATATTCCCGAAGTGATGGTTATTCTTTTGTGCTTCCGGTTTTCGCCCAATATGGACTGAAGGACAAAGAAAACTCGAGTGTTTATTTTTATGATAAGGATAAGACTAATGTGACTTCGTCTCTTAATATAATCCAATTGTGTTTGTCAGACACGAAACATAAACTCTTTTATGGAATAGGAAATGATGTTGAAATCATGCTTTACAAAATACAACAAGGTCTTACCCTATTGAAATGTTTCAGAACAAAAGAGCAAGCAAATGATGTTCCCCTTGCATGGCTGTTTACTGGATGTTTTCGGCATGAACTTATGACTGTTGTCCAGGAACTGAATGAAATGGGAATTCTCGACCTTGTGAGAAGACTTGCACATTTCTATCCTCATGTATACACATTCAAAGAAAAGAAAAGGCAATCTGAAGGGGCAGTTCGGAGTCTGAGCTTTGACATGAAAATTGGTGCAATTTTCCCTGTATTTGGATATCTGCTCATTCTTCCTGTTTTCGTATTTCTGCTTGAACTACTTGCAAGACTTTTGACTCTACTCCATCAAAAGATATATAAATCAATCACCATCTGTCAGAAACTCTTTTCATTGTGCAATGCAATATAATATAATAGTCAATCAGTTTTGGGAATTATTCTACGTAATAGTTTTGTTCTACCGCTAACTGTTAGAACATGGGTTTGTCTCAATTATGTTAAGGCTGGGAATTAATGGGCCTGTAAAATAAACTAATGAAGCCGGTACCATATTTCTGTCTGGTAAAATAAATGAGTCGTTTTTGGTAAACAAATGAAAATGTTGTGTAAGTAAAATAATGAGCCAGTATGCAGTATAAATACATCAACCAGTAGGACTGTAAAATAAGTATGCAAAGATAAAGGAGGGATTGTACTAATTCGAACTAATGAAAATAGTGTTCACAATAGTTCAAAATACCTGTCCAGAATACTTTCTAGATTACATTCAGTATAACTCTGTAAATGTTAACTCTATCAGTACACGAAAAAATAATTATAGATTTTATGAAGAAAAATTCGCGTCACCCTTTTATGGGAAACGGTCTTTTTCTTTCGTAAGTGTTAACGAATGGACTGCACTACCGAGCGAGATAAAATGTATCACTAATTTTAACCTGTTCAAGACTAAGCTAAAACTCTATTTCCTTGAACTACAAAGTGCTGAATAATATTATGTCTGACGATTCTTTCTCTTAAGTGTTCCATATAATGTGCTAATATCATAAATGTTTGTATGGGTATTGTATTTGACACTTTTAAGTTACCTACCTGCACGTTAAGTATTCCAATTATTAAGTAATAAATAATTAACTCCAAATTTAAAAATTCTCAGTAAAACCAATGCTATAAAAAACCCTTTGATGTTAACAATGGTGTTTTCATTTGTAATTTGAAAGTAATGTGTAATGATCCTACGTCTTGTCAATGTAAAGACCTTATGTATAAGGAAATTGATAATAAATACTAATAATACTAATACTATATGCATCTATAATATAGATTCTATATCCACGACTTGCTTATGTAGAAACCTCAGGTCAACTTACAACTCAACTACACTACAATAGGTATGGCCATATTTATATATTTATGTTAATCAGTGATGGACATTGAGATTCCTCCCACCAAAGAAGAATTTGTGGAGCCTCATCCACAAACTACAGTTTGTGGAAACTACAGTTGATTTTGAGTTTACATTTCGTGCATTACGCAAAGGTGTACTTTGTGTCTATCCAGAGGCTGACTATTGCCCAAACATTTTAATTGCCGATTTTGCTCCAGCTATTACAAATGGTTTTCGTAACGCGTTTATGAATGACACACAAACCATAGTTTACTAAAAATTTATATTGCTGCATTTTGTTTTGATTTTGAATTTCATTTGACTGATTTGAATACAATAAAACCCATTTGCAAATGTACTGGTTACTGTTTACTGGCTTACGCGTACCGGTCCATTAGTTTACACGTACTGGCTCATTGTTTTATGTCTAAAAAAGTTACTTAATTATGGAAACTGAAGACTTCATTTATTTTACCGGCTGAAATTCTACCTAACTTTTCATTTAACGATACTGGCTGATTAGTTTTATTTACATGCCAATTATATATAAGTCGTTCAAAAATTAGCAGCGAAGTGACTTTGTAGTTTAGGCACGCACAATCGCAAGGCTGGTGAATGTCCTATGAGGTTGTCTCAGGCGGAATCTTTCTAACTCATTCTGTTTTCCAAATTACAAATTTCAGATTTTCATAGTATACTGATTACATTTTACACATGATGTGGGATTTTCATAGCCGTGGATTTCGTAATTTGTGGTTCTAAAGTCTTGAAGTTTAGCTCCGTTTAAAAAAATTAAATTACCAATTAAAAATTTGATCTTACGACAATTTTATAAAAGAATTATTATGGTTACACCAGCCTTGGTTCGCTCCCCGATGTAACAACATAAGATGATAATTAAATTTTTCAAAATTCGCATTAGCTTTTAATGTCTTAATCGTCGCCGTTCTTCAATATATTTTATTAATGGAAGTAACCGAACTTAATTTTTTTTTCAAGGGGGCTGCCGCCCCCTTGACCCCCGCAGACTGTTTGTTAGCCATCAGTGTTGTAATGGAAATCAAATAATTTAGCATTACGTACACTAATAGTACGCCATTGTAATCAAAAGTTGCAATTTTCACTACCTGAAAACGAAAGTAGGAATATGAACATTGAAATTCCTTGGTTTGTTCTCCTATTAAATGTTATAAAGAATTTATTGTACTAGAAAATCATTTTTCAGATTTGTTACTATGGATAATGGGGAAAGGGAGTACTTTGCAATGTAAAAATTGCTCAGAGCTATTGTGCTTCCATCGCCCCGTGTACTCCAATGTAAAACGCAGATAAACAACTTTTATTTTCGGTTTTTTGACGATAACTCGAAAACGTCTCAACCGATTCGGCTGAAAATTTAAAGCACACTAGATGAGACCTATAATTACGGGTTTGTTCATATATGTACCGATCAAAAATGAAAACTCAGACTTTCTGTTACTGGCGAACATTTCAAAGACCCGATGGAATGCATACAGAGTGAAACTCTGCACATGGCAACTTTTCTTTCGTTTCCAAGTGCACTGCGGGTCTCACTCTTAAAAAGTTGGTTGTATTTAATTCACAGAAAATTGTCAATCCGTAAGTCAATCACTGTGAACTTATGTGTACATGTATGCTATTTGACTGTGATTGACTTTGCTACACACACAAACACAATCAACTTGCCTTTTTCTCATCATATTGAGGAACCTATTTATTTACTATAAGATTTCTTATGATTTATCGTACAGTACGAAGTACACTAAGTACCATCCAATACAAGTATTTATTACCAAGTAGTTTCTTATGCAAAAAATCAAAATATCAGAAGAAATGTTTGAGTGATAATTTCAGTATATACTGGGACATATTATAGGCCATAGCAAGATGAGTACACAGTCATACCACCCTATGTATCCCTGGTACATAGGGAGGTAAGACTGTACTCATCTTGGGCCATTAAAATATTTGCCAACAGGTAAGGAGATTTAAATAGCCGCCGATGAACCGGTTTCCAAGCATTCAAATCAACTATCTTATGTCCAAGTCCAAAGTCCAATTTCAATTCTTCTTACCTTCTGTTCTGTTTGCTTTATATTTCTAATACTGACACACTGACAACACATTGTTCTTCGAAATATTTAATTGCAATCCATTAGACATTCTGGTTGGGTTAAAGATAACTCGTCCCCAAATAAAGAAGACAAATTAAGACATACCATAGTCACTATTCATATTCTTAAACAGATTGCTTAACCAAAGCTGATTATGGCTTTTTGGAATTTGAAATTCGGCTTGTTAAAATACAGGTATAATATCATTTAAGCAATAAAGCAATTAAACATTGCATTTATTTCATATGAGAGGCAAATGCTTTGTATTGTATGGATTCCTCGGGTTAATGATTTCTAACCTGCACTTTTTTAATGCTAACAGTCAGCAAACGCAATCGAAGATCAGTATTGTTCGCCGTACATTCTGCCAAAATACTGACACTGCTGTCACTTTTGAAAATGGTGTGAAAACTATTACCCTTAATAGACCAAAAAAGTTGAACTCCATCACCGTCGATGTAAGTTAAAATATAGGGTGATTATAAAGACTGCGTTGAATAATTTATTCTTTTGAAAGACTTCTTTTATTCTTAAGTTGTAATCAATTTCATTTCCATTCAAAGTCATACTATGGGTATGTTAGCGGAAATAGAGAAATTAGGCAATTCCGAAAATGCCTACGTCATTGTACACCAACTCTGGCTTAATTCAAAGCTCACTGATGAATCAGAAAAATCTCACTTCAAATAGGTGGGTCATTTCATTGTTAAATTATGACAATTATTTGCAATGAAGAGCTACGTCATATTAACTGACGTAACTTACAATATAATTTACTATAGAAACCAAAATTCAGTATGAATTTTTCGATTTGTCTAGACATTTTCGGAATTTCCTAATTTCTCGATTTACCGCTAACAAGTATACGTAAACAGCAAGTTTGTTTTCTTAGATGTATAATACGATAGTATCTACGGTGAATGAAAGCAATACAGACGAAAACACAAAACTACTGGTGATAACGGGAACTGGCGATTTTTATTGTAGTGGAACAGACAAAGCTCGTTTTAAGAGTATTGAAAACCCAAAACAACTCGCTGAAGAATCTAGACAGATATTTTCGTAAGTATTTCCAAATGCAGTGCGTACGTTGAGTGCATACACCTGACTTAAAAGCTATGGTATCTTTCAAGGCTCTTGTACCGTGGTTACACGAGCCTTAAGGCTTGGGTATCTTTATAGTATAGTGATACTTGTGTTGAATTTTATTATTTCTTAGATTTCATTTACTAATTTGGCAATGACATAACTACAACAATTTTTATTTTTGCAACTATAGGGAATATGTTGGAGCGTTTATAGACTTTAAAAAACCCGTAATTGCACTAGTTAATGGACACGCAATTGGAATAGGAGTAACAACCCTTGGGTTGGCTGACATTGTGTACGCATCCGATAAGGTTATCTTATAACATAGCGTGAAATGGTTTAGTTTGTTTTACTTTTGGCCATTAAGGTTTTGTATGGGGTCTGATCGTAGGCTACTTTCAGTACACCATTCAGTGCATTAGGATCTGTTCCCGAAGCTTGTTCCTCATACACATTTCCCAGAATAATGGGCTACGCCAAGGTTAAGGATGCTTAAGTTAAGAATGAATTAAATTAAAATTGTCTTGTTTAGTCTTCGTGTATTCAGAAAGTTCACAGGTGATATTGTTCTTTAGGCAAATGAAATGCTAATTTTCAACAATAAATTGAATGCAGAAGAAGCTTTTCAGTGTGGGCTAGTCACCAAAATATTCCCTCATGAGAAATTCAAGGAAGAAACTTCTAAACTTATTAATGAAATGGTTAAACTTCCCTTAAAGGTATTTCAAACCTTTTTTGTACATTAATATTAAGGAACTTCTAGGTATAAAATGTTTTGAAAATATTGACAATTTTATCAATGGTGTTTACAGTCGCTCATGTACTCTAAAGAATTAGTGAGAGGAAGGGAACGCGAGCTTTTGCACAAAGTCAGTGAAGCAGAAAATGACCGTCTTGTGGAAAGGTGGCAATCAGAAGACTTTTTGAGTTCTGTAAGTAAATTCTTCGCAAGAGTAAAAAAATAAAATGCTATAATGCTCGAAGTGAACTTTGTAGCTTTGCACATATAATGAAACATGTATAATTTTTGTAATTTTTGTATTAAAAATCACATTTCAATCAATAAAATGTATTGCGTATTTGAAATCTTCAAACAAATGTTAATTTCACGAGGTTTTACGGAGTAACGCGTGAATTACTTTGATAGATGTTATTATGTGCATAAATTAGCGACATTGGTGTAGAGAGGAGTAGTTGGAATGGTGAAAGTGAGTGAGTGTGGGTGCGTGGTGGAAGTGGAGCGTGGCTGGAGAGTAGTTGGCATTTCTGGGTTTTGACTAGGATAAATAGTGAGATTATTTGCCCTCGTTTCATGCCCATTGATTTTCCGAGTCCTTGAGGCGAAGTGCAGTTGGCGGAGTGAAAGCGATGGGAATAATGGAGGAGGCTGTGCTAAGAAAGAGGAATTTGCATGGCCTAACCACACTGGTCCTCTCTCCCGTTATTGTGCCACGAACAAGACTCTGCTTGTTGTAACTCTTGTAATTCCAACAGCAACAACAGGATACAGATTTGTCTTGTCAAAGGAGAGCATTCAATGGCCATGCGTTTTCAACAACAGATAACATCATCATAATAGCTACCACCACTCCTATAAGGATCAACTAGTATCATCACTTCCAATGTTCTCATCCTTAACCAATTTTGTGGGCGGATTATTGGGGAACTGTGAGAAACAGTGGGAAATATTGGCAAATTCAGGAAATATTCGCAAATGAGAAAAGGAAATATCGGGAATAATGGGAAATTTAGGAAAATATTGGCAAGTGAGTTTAATGATGGGAAATGGTGGGCAATGAATTTAAATGACGGGAAATAGTGGGAATTGAAATGAATAAGAGAAATCAATGCACAACATTTGTGAAATAATCGCACAATAGAAACTATTGGGAAGTGAACGAAATAGTGGGAATTGGATAAAATGGGGCAAATGGAGGGAAATGTGAGAAATAGTGGGAAATGGGGGCAATCGTCAAAATTATTGGGAAACGGCTTAAACAGAGTGAATTGTGGAAAACAGTTGGCATTATGGGAAATGGGAGAAATAGAATAAGTGAATTCTATGAAGAATGTGGAAAGTAGCTAAAAATTTAGGAAACGGTAGAAAATAATTGTTTTGTGATTTTACCACTCTTTATATTTCCCACATTATATTTAAGACTTTTGCAGTGTGGGAAATGGGAAATAAAGAAATTGAGCATTGGTGGTATTTGTGATTGGAAACCTTGGGTGTTATTATAAGAGCTGCTGTTTTCTCCCATATGTTAGAGTGAACTTTCTCCACTTTCCCTGCTGCTGTACAAATTGAGTTGCTCTAACGGGAAAGTTTATTTGACAGCCTGTTGACTATCCTGCCGTTCTTCCGCTGCCCTGTCACTGCAAATCTCTGTCCTCCTCAACACTGTTGCTCTCTTCATCTCTCACAAAGGTCACTTTCTTCCCCTTCTCCCCGCTTTCTCCATTGCTCTTGAATTATAAAAGTCCTGTTTTGTTTCTAGAATCACTGGAACGTTGATCTCAAGTTTTGTATCTAGATGAACTAATAAGTACTGAAAATGGACACTGAGAAATTGATCAAATCTCCTGAGAATTACTCCGCGCTGGCCACAAATGACCCTGACGAGCAACCGGAGGAGGATTTACAACCGAAAAAGTTGGGAAATAATACTTTGGTGAATAAATGTGGAATAATTGGTAGAAATGTGTAATAAATCTGTTTTGAGCCAGGAAATGGTGGAAGTCGCTGTGTTTGACGCTGAGGGAGAAGACGCTAATGCCGCGTCGCTACGGAATCGCCGTGCTGGCATTTCTGGGTTTCTGCAACGTGTACATGTTGCGGGTGAACCTGAGTGTGGCCATCGTGGCGATGACGACCACCAACGGGGATCACCGGGCGCAGTTCAACTGGGACTCCAAGACTCAGGGATTCATCCTCAGCTCCTTCTTCTACGGATACATTTGCACACAAATACCCGGCGGCTGGCTCGCGGCCAAATTCGGAGGAAAAAAGGTCTTCGGAATCGGACTCATCATCACCTCCGTGCTCTCCATGATCACTCCCATGGCCTGCAAATCTGGAGAAGCCACCGCACTTGTCATTGTTAGAATCCTCCAGGGTTTGGCAGAAGTAACTAAATCCTATTCATCGATTATTATTTTAATTCATCCCAAAAATAATCATTTTCCCACAACAATTTCCATTTTTCCCAAGAATATTCATTTCTCCCATCCTTTTCCACATTATTATGAATTTCACAATTGTTGTGGTAAATTAATATTACTTTGGGGAAGAATTAATTTTATACTTGTGGAAAATTGATTATTTTCGGGGTGCATTAAAATAATTTGACTATTGTAAGGGAGTGACGTATCCAGCAATCCACGAAGTTTGGTCAAAATGGTCTCCTGCAGCAGAACGCTCACGATTGGCTACAATTGCATTTTCTGGGTCGTACATTGGAACTGTAATTTCGCTGTCCATCTCTGGTTTCATCGCCCAACACTACGGATGGTCTTGGATTTTCTACGCCTTTGGTTTGGTGTCTCTCATTTGGGCCATTTATTGGTTGTCGACGGTGGGAGAAACTCCAGCCGAAGACTTGCGCATATCAGAAGTCGAAATCAACTTCATTACTTCCAGTTTGGGGGGACCTCCCACACACATTGTGAGAATACTCGGAAGACATGCCTAAGTGTCAATTGTCAGTGGACATTAGTAACTTTCGTTTGTATTGTTGCAGAGAAAGGCGCCGTGGTTTCAAATGCTGACATCTGGACCTGTGTGGGCAATCAATGTGGCCCACTTTGCAGAGAACTGGGGATTCTACACGTTGCTAACTCTGTTGCCCAAATACATGAAAAGTATTGTTCCAATAATTGAAATGGGCTTGCATTTAAGTGTACCTCAAAAATAATCACTTTACCTCATATAAATAAATTAAGCTTATAAATATTTATCCAATCTGAAGTATCATTACTCTGAATTTATAGCATACCTTTGCCTCAAGTTTTATTGCAATTTGCTTATGTTTTATGCTCAAGTGTAGTGAGGAGTGTGTACCATACTAGCGGTAAATGTATTAAAATATTAGCAAATTGCATTAAAACTGAGGCAAAGGTATATTACCAGTTCGCAGTAATGATGCTTGAGACTGAATAAATATTTATTGGCTTAATGTAATTATATGAGGTAAAATGATTATTTTTCTTGAGGTAAATAGATTATTTTGCTAATTAAGATGAGAAATGTGTAACTTGTGTTTGTTTTGTTAAGGTATGTTCAACATGGAGTTGTCGGTGTCGGGGATGTTGTCAGCGCTGCCGTACATGTTCATGGCCCTCGTGGTCCAATTTGCAGGGTACTTGGCCGACCACTTGCGAAGTCACCGCTTGACGACCACCTCGGTTCGGAAAATCTTCACTTGTGGTGCTTTTGTGAGTCAAACGGTCTTCATGGTCTTCGCGGCGTACATCACAGATGCGGGGTGGGCCATTGCCTGTCTCAGCGTCGCCGTCGGCCTCGGCGGCTTTGCCTGGGCCGGCTTCAGTGTCAACCATCTCGACATCGCTCCCCAGTACGCCAGTCTTCTCATGGGCATCTCCAACACTTTTGCTACTGTACCTGGAATGGTTAGCCCCGCCCTCGCAGGCAGAATGGTCCAGAATGGGGTAAGAACTATCACTTTGCCACTAAATTACTCATTTTCCTTTAATATTACAGAGTTCCGCAAAAATTGTACTTTTTATGGACCTCTGTAATATTTTTTAAGGGGAAATGAGTAATTTAGTGGCAAAATGATTTTTTTCAAAGGGGGAAAATGATTTCAACAATTTTTGTGTTGAATTTCAGACTGCTGAGGAATGGCGAGGGGTTTTCACAGTATCGTCCACGATTTACGTCATTGGTGCAGGATTCTATGGTTTAATGGCTTCCGGGAACCTCCAACCCTGGGCGGAAAATCCTTCAACGATGGATTTAAGCAGCTCTGTGGATTCCGATTAAGAAATCAATCTCCTGCTTCTTTTATTACGCTTATCTACTCGGTTTCTGCTCTCTTTGAATTTTGCTACTTTAAATGTTATATCTACTTGTTGCACAATTATTCACCTCTGCCTTCCTTAGATGCACAAAGTTGAATCTAATTGGTTGACTGTATGAGCATGTATATTAAGTGGAATTGTGAGAATTGATTTCTGTACTGAAATTATGGTAATGGATTATCTCCAAAGAGCAAACAAACTGACTGCCTTCTTCAACAATCACTGAAGAAACAAATTATATATAGAAATCTACTAAATTGTACCTCTGCCAAAAAGCTACCTTTGACTACTACAATCCTTCCCTCCCACTTTCTTCCTCCAGCATGTCTCATTCATTGTCCGCCCGCACAATGTAGAAAATGCATTCTTTTGTAACGTTCCTTCCAAATATCTAACAGTGGATGTCATTATAATAAATAGTGCAATTTAAAATGATTATGATTGGAAGAATAGAAATAAAAGCTGAAAGGCCAAATCTAACGGTTATTTAGAAAACTTTAATAATTGAGATTTGAAAATTTACATAGAATAATAGAAATAAAATTTATCGTTTCTTTTTCCCACTCACAGAGGCCGCTCTTCTTTTGTTGATTCTTTTATTCTTTTTCTGCTGGGTGATCATTTTCCGTTTGTTCATCCACACGGGGTAGTTCCCATACTGGTCCCGCATCGTCCGTTTGCTGAACACCCGCGGTTCTTTATCAACAGCCATTTCCTCATCCTCTTCCGTAGACACACGGGCGGGTCGCCTACTTCCACTTCTCTCCGACCTCGGTTCCCTCCCCTTCCGTGACCTTGAGCGACGGGGGCCATCCACTTCCAGTTCTTCAACTGGGGAAACACTTTTTTCACCTATCACGGTACATTCGCTATCCAAAACCATCGAGGAATTCGCGTCGTCCTCTTCCTTTTTGATTTCTAAATTCATAAATTGTATAAATGTATATATTATATTATGTTAGCACCCGAAAAATATTCATTTTGCAAGAAAATCCAAGATTTATTTCGCTGAGGTGATTTAAAAAGATTTACCTGGGACTAATTGGTAATCTCCGGCCTTGGTTAGCATTTCGTTCAATCTGTTCAATTCCTTTTCTCCGTAGCGAACTCTTTTGATGGCCCTCATCTTCCTCTTCCATTTACTTCTAAGACTTTTCGCCATGACTAACGAATGATACTAATTTAAACCACGAAAAACTGAAAAATTAGTAGAAAGTATTGAAAACCGCACCGCAATACATCTGCATGTGCGAATATTGGAAAGGGCGGACTTTAAAGGATATCTTGCACCGTAATATGCGCCAGATTTAAATAATCACTTCAGAGAACTTGAAAGTTTCTTTCATTTCAGTATTTATTTCGGTTCTCTTCCAGTAAATTCTAGCCTAGCAATTTGTTTAATTAGATAGCAGTATTAGTATTATATTTTTGTAAATATAGGTTTGTAAATATCCTCATAACCCTGCAAAATCCAGATTCCTCTGAAAAATATACTTAAGATGAGTTTACAGAGTGTTCCGAAAAAGACAGTTGCAATTTTAGGAGGGGGGATTACAGGTTTATCAACAGCTTATTACTTAAAGCAGAAATGCCCGTCAATTAATCCAGTGATACTTGAAAAGTCCCCTCGACTTGGTGGCTGGGTGAAAACTATATACAGGGGAAAGGACGATGACAAGTTTCAGTACGAATGTGGACCGAGAACTGTGAGGCCGGCTGGAATCAGCGGAATGAACACCTTGGATCTCCTGGAAGAAATCGGAATGGACAATCAAGTGGTGTACGTGACTGGAGACCACACCTCTGCGAAAAACCGATTTATTTACACCAATGGCAAAATGGTGAAACTGCCGACGAATCTATCCATGCTGTACAAAACTACTCCCCCTTTTGAAAAACCGTTGGTCATGGCAGCCTTTAGGGATTTATTCAAACGAAGGCAGGTAACCGCAAACCATAAAGATTTCATGCATGGAAATGTCCTACAAATTGTTCATTTTGTAAATACTTGTTTGATGGGCTTAGGTTTTAGAAGACGATTCAATTTACAATTTTGTAAGTCGTCGTTTTGGAGAGGATGTTGCAAACTACACGATCGACCCGATAATCCGCGGTGTTTGTGCCGGAGACTCGAAAGAAATCAGTGTCAAGTTCTTAATGAAGCAACCGTTTGAGTTTGAACAAAAGAAGGGGTCCGTAGTTCTGGGTTTCCTTTTGAACAAACTGAAGGAGCGACGGAATCCAAGTAAACCGGAACACCTAGATGTAGGCTTCTCCAAAATTGCTCTGTCCAGTATGAAAGAGCAGTGGTCCGTATGGACCCTTGAAAAGGGTTTGCAATCCCTTGTGGACAAACTGGAAGACGTCCTCACCACCAAAGATGTTCCAATCCACAAAAATTGTGATATCAAGTCAGTGAAACTGTACAAAGAAGGCGGAGCCATTGAATACTCCTTGGAGGGGGAGACTAGAACCCTGGAATGCTGCCACGTGATAAGTACAATTCCTGCTCATGCAGTGGGGAATATACTACGACCAAATAGTGCAGAATTAGGCAGGCTATTGGACACAATTAGCAGTATCAACGTAGACGTCACGAACATAATGTTTGGAGAGTACGGCGTCATCCCTGAAGCTTACGAAGGATTTGGATTTCTGGTTCCTTCGATTGAAAAGTCCGTTCCGGGACTCCTTGGCGTCGTTTTTGACACGTCCAGTTTTCCCCAGGGGGATAAAACTATTTTGACTGTAATGAGTTACCCGCAATCGAACGCAGAGAAGGCCATCAAGTCATATTTGGAGAAAACTCTGAAAATTCAGCGAGCCCCAGATGACTTGCATATGCAATCACTAAAGAAATGTATTCCGCAGTATACTCTCGGCCACTATGAGCGAATTCAAGCAATTAGGGATTTAATTCTCCGGGAAAATTATCCCTTGTCCATGACTGGAGCCTCCTTCGACGGTGTCAGTGTTAACGATTGTATTTTCGGAGGAAAAAAAGTTGCCGATAATTTAGCAAATAAAATAGAGCAGTAAAAATTGAATGATTGTTCTTGTTACATGTTTATTAAGTTAAATGCTTGTTTTAGTGTTTCTTGAGAGTAGTTAGTATAAATATAGGGTGGTAACATTTGAGATTCAAAGTACAACAGACATTCGTGTAATTTTGGCAAACTTTCTCTTCCTTTGTTCTCCAGCACCAGTTCGTAAGCATCATTGAATTTTGCACCGTAGACCTCCAACTCCTTCTCCAGGAGAGTCAAATCGTAGGATTTCTTGCACCGACCGCAATTTCCCTTCGAGTCCAGAACCGAGTTGAGTATTTCCTTGTAATCCGACTGGAGACTCAAATCCTCCCTGCAGTCCATGCAAGTAAATGTGTTTTTGTCCAGTTTCTTCATTTGGGCCACAGTTGGCCACGTGAATCGACAGGCGACGCAGGCGCATTGGAAACTGTAATTGTTTTTCAAATGTTTCTGTCTGCCGTTCAAGTGTTCGATGGCGTAGTGGGGACCGTAGTTGTCCAGCACCTCTTCTCCAGCCTTAATCCTCCTAATGGCGACTACCGCGTTTTGTCCGTTTGGCAGCGTGACTCTTGTTACGTTCGGATCACATGAGTGGTTGATTAGAGACAGGAGGGGGAATGCACAAGCACCGTACTCCCGGGTCACTCCTCCCCGAATTTCCTCCCGGGTCGGTTGTCCGTAGTTGACGAGTTCCAGTTCGTTGAGAGAATGTGCGTTGCAGGGGAAATTCATTTGGTGGAGGAGCAACAAGGAAGCCACGAAGTCCACAAACATCCCCCTCTCCAGTTGACAAGTATATTTTGGCACTGCGAAGTATTCCGTATATTTCTCCAGCAGATCTATGATTAGTATTGACTCTAGACTATATTGACACAGTTCCTTCTCAGACAGCACCGAGTCGTGGTAAATTAAGTTATAAATGGTTAGGTAATCCAAGGAGCTGTACACTCCTTCAACGTTGAATCCCAAGATTCCTCTTTTTTCACTACTTTTACTAGCATCTTCGCTTTCTTCTTCCTCATTTGGCACCTTCTTCATAACGTTGTCCTTCCAGAAACTGTACAGTTCTGAGGGGCCCACTTTCGTCACAACTCGTAGCGCAAGAAGCGTAATTCGTGACAGACCCATATTATGTAGACGAGAAGAAATTTGGCATTCGTACCCGTGAATCGGCTCACTGGCAGCATAACATTTTTCGTCGCAATACATCACCTGCGTATCAAAGAAAATAATAATCTTAGGAAAATACTCAAAAAGCTTTAAAATTAAAAAATTATTTTATGGTATTCTAATGCTGTGGGTATCACAAGGTACCGGAATGGTACCTTGGTTTTATTCTTATATTTAAAATTTTGATAGACTTACAAATACGCATCCGTTGCAAGGAATACCGCAATCAAAAAGCTTGGTTTGGCAATTGTCACAACGATCCAGGTTGAAAAGAAGATGTTTTATTAAAACCTTCGCTAAGGGATGTTCAGCTATTAGCAAAGTCCCTACAAATCAGTTTGAGGGTGAATAAAATGAATTTCTGATTTCATTTCTTAATTTATTATATTATTATTATACCTGGTTTGATGTTTTCTGTTACTCTGACATGACGTCCTCTTTCTGGATGATCTTCAATGGTAACAAATTGTTCAGCAGATGGAATGACGTCATTGACAGTTTTCAAAATGAACTCCGGTGGAACAGACAAGCTTTGCGATTTATCAGGACTTGAGTCACTCTGTAATTTTTCTTTGCATTTCTTCTTCCGCTCGATCAATTTTTTCTTGAGATTCTGACTTTCCAATACTTGTTCGTCATTTCCAAAGTCGGCAATTTCCCACGACAGCTGAATATCCTTCAAGCAATTCTGAATGCGATTAAGTTCCAAAAAACACGCAGATCGGTTTGCGTAAGCCAACATTAGCTCCTCCCCTTCTTTGGGTGGTGAAAAACATAGTGACAGATTGTATCCCCTCAGAGCACCTTTCAGGTTCTTGTTCTTGTAGTATTCATTTCCTTTCAAGCGAAGATCAGCGGCGAGTGAACCGTTTTTCCAGTATACATTGTTGTCGATTATCTCTGTGGGAAAAAAGAATTTCCATTGATTCCAGAATTTCTTTCATGCCAGCGTTTAAAAAGTATAATTTTTGTACCTTTGATTAATTTTATGTTTTCTTCAGAATGTCTCCTTACAATCCTAATTCTTTCGACATTGTCCTTGGTCTTGGCCAATTCGTTGACTGTCCACTTTTCAATGACCTCGTTTCTTAGTTTCTTGTACGCCAACTTTTCCCTCGAGTATTCTCCATGCCAAATTTGGGATATTGGATCCATGGTCACCGTGTCCAGGAGTTCCGTCAACCATTGTCAATTCAACCTGAAAGATAAAGTTTCGAATACATATCTACTCATACCCACGTGTGACGTCCACCCCAGAGCCACTTCTTTCATAAACTCCCCAAAGATCGTCTACTCGTGACCAGCAACCAATCAATAATCACCGCACTCATCTGATAATCTTTTGTCTACCTGGCGCCTGGCTCTACAGCAGGAAGCCTGACTTTTATTACTTTAATGAAATTAATCTTACAATACAATGACATTTACCTCAAAAAGGGACCATGACCCTCATTGCATTATTACTGCAGTCGTGCATTCATCACGCAATCATTCTTCTAGTATTTTCCACAATCACATCCTGCATGTTACTTGATTAAACTTCAGACATGCAGAAATATCCCAAAGTATTTTGAACCACACCAGGGTTCGCAAACGGGATTTTCAGAGGGGTGAACAAAGATTTTGGGTTTTTTATTGAAAAAACAGGAATAGAATGAGACGAATAGGTTTTTTCATCCGGGAAGAAGAGAAAGCAACATTGAGCTTGGAGTACCCAGAAGGTACTCCAAACTGAAATAATATGACAACACAACCGGGGGAAAATCACCAGACTTTTCCAACTCATTTATTTAAATAGACTGTCGGGTGAATCCTTTTGCCAATCCTTTTAGTCAAAATTGAGTTAGCAGAAGTAATAGAAACCCCCTGAATAAGCATTCGCAAAAAATTCACCCGACAGTCATTTTAAATAAGCTGAGTTGGAAAGGCCTTCCGTTGAATTTTTCCGGGATGCGTAGCCATATTTCAGTTTGGAGTAGCTTCGGAAAATGTTTAATTTTAAGTTACGCAATATAATTGACAAAAATACTAGACAATAGTCCTGATTTGTCCTTAGGCGAAACCCTGGTGAATATCCTCCATATTCCAACGTTGCATTTCGTAGTGGCTATAAAGTAACAAACCATAAAAAGGAATAAAGTAGCTGAGCGCAGCAGTGGGAGTACATAGTTTGAGTACGCCGCCGCAGGCATTGTGAAAAGGAGGAATAGTCTTTGAATGTGGTTAGGTACAGTGTATGGAGGGAGATTTGCTCCATAAAGAAATTCTGCTCCCTCTTGAATGATCACACAAAAAAAGTGCGTACTTCTCGATTGAGAAGAACACTCTTCTCATTCTGAAGTGTACTCTTCTCAATTGAGAAGAACACTCTTCTCATTCTGAAGTGTACTCTTCTCAATTGAGAAGAACACTCTTCTCATTCTGAAGTGTACTCTTCTCAATTGAGAAGAACACTCTTCTCATTCTGAAGTGTACTCTTCTCAATTGAGAAGAACACTCTTCTCATTCTGAAGTGTACTCTTCTCAATTGAGAAGAACACTCTTCTCATTCTGAAGTGTACTCTTCTCAATTGAGAAGAACACTCTTCTCAATTGAGAAGAACACTCTTCTCATTCTGAAGTGTACTCTTCTCAATTGAGAAGAACACTCTTCTCAATTGAGAAGAACACTCTTCTCATTCTGAAGTGTACTCTTCTCAATTGAGAAGAACACTCTTCTCATTCTGAAGTGTACTCTTCTCAATTGAGAAGAACACTCTTCTCATTCTGAAGTGTACTCTTCTCAATTGAGAAGAACACTCTTCTCATTCTGAAGTGTACTCTTCTCAATTGAGAAGAACACTCTTCTCATTCTGAAGTGTACTCTTCTCAATTGAGAAGAACACTCTTCTCATTCTGAAGTGTACTCTTCTCAATTGAGAAGAACACTCTTCTCATTCTGAAGTGTACTCTTCTCAATTGAGAAGAACACTCTTCTCATTCTGAAGTGTACTCTTCTCAATTGAGAAGAACACTCTTCTCATTCTGAAGTGTACTCTTCTCAATTGAGAAGAACACTCTTCTCATTCTGAAGTGTACTCTTCTCAATTGAGAAGAACACTCTTCTCATTCTGAAGTGTACTCTTCTCAATTGAGAAGAACACTCTTCTCATTCTGCAGTGTACTCTTCTCAATCCAGTACTGTGTAGTACTCATGAGAAATGCAATCTACAAGTTCTCCTATTAGCACAGCCGATTTCTCTATCCTGAAGCCTGAAACACTGCATTCAGAAGTGAATACTTCTAAATCGAGAAGTACGTTATTCTCATTTCTGCAGCCTGAAACACTGAATTGAGCAGAGCGTACTTCTCAATCCTAAAATACACACTTCTGGACTGCGACTATGACTGTCCTTTTACTTAGTAGATCCATTACTCACATGGTATTCGTATTCCTCCTTCATTGGAAATGATAATCTAGGGCGCCCTTTCCAAATTTTGTCACATTGCCTGAAAATTAAAAGATATTTATTACAATAAGTAATACATGTCTTGCGATTGTGTAAAAGTTTATTTTATTAAGCAGTACTCATTTGTCGTTGCACTATATACTTAATAACTAATACGATGATGTACAACACCACATTATGATCTATTTACATTTTCGTCACTTCATTATTTCTGTCTAAATCAATAAATGCTTCAGTTGTCATACAGCAGTCACTATCACTAAACAAACTGAGCTTATTCATTACAAATTTTTAACAAGATGATAACTGTGGGGCGCCCCAATTTTTTAGTAAGTATTAAAAGGATTTACTACCGCAGTCTATTATGAACATTTCGAATATGTGTGAAATTCAACAAGTTAGAGCAGATGTTTTAAATCATAAATCTGATTCCGGCAATCCTGCAGAAACAGAAACGGTCATGTTGTGCTTTATTAAAAGAAAATGACATTTCAAAGATTTAGTTCATTTATCTAGTTAGGACTCTCTAGATTCTTTGCAATAATTGACGAAGAATAATTTCAGCACCCGCACGAAAATTTTCTGCGTCACAATTGCATTAAATTAAAAGTTAAATTATAAAAGAACGGGGACTACAAGTTTTTAAACTTCCACAGATTGACTGTCTTCTGTATCATTTATTCATTCACATCTGTCATTCATTTATATAAACATTTATATGAATATATAACACAGTATCCCATTTTTATATTTAACAAGAATTTAACAACAATTGAGGTGAATTAATTAAAAGATAGAAGACAGTCAATCTGTGGAAGTTGAAAAACTTGTAGTCCCCGTGCTTTTATAATTTAACTTTTAATTTAATGCAATTGTGACGCAGAAAATTTTCGTGCGGGTGCTGAAATTATTCTTCGTCAATTATTGCAAAGAATCTAGAGAGTCCTAACTAGATAAATGAACTAAATCTTTGAAATGTCATTTTCTTTTAATAAAGCACAACATGACCGTTTCTGTTTCTGCAGGATTGCCGGAATCAGATTTATGATTTAAAACATCTGCTCTAACTTGTTGAATTTCACACATATTCGAAATGTTCATAATAGACTGCGGTAGTAAATCCTTTTAATACTTACTAAAAAATTGGGGCGCCCCACAGTTATCATCTTGTTAAAAATTTGTAATGAATAAGCTCAGTTTGTTTAGTGATAGTGACTGCTGTATGACAACTGAAGCATTTATTGATTTAGACAGAAATAATGAAGCGACGAAAATGTAAATAGATCATAATGTGGTGTTGTACATCATCGTATTAGTTATTAAGTATATAGTGCAACGACAAATGAGTACTGCTTAATAAAATAAACTTTTACACAATCGCAAGACATGTATTACTTATTGTAATAAATATCTTTTAATTTTCAGGCAATGTGACAAAATTTGGAAAGGGCGCCCTAGATTATCATTTCCAATGAAGGAGGAATACGAATACCATGTGAGTAATGGATCTACTAAGTAAAAGGACAGTCATAGTCGCAGTCCAGAAGTGTGTATTTTAGGATTGAGAAGTACGCTCTGCTCAATTCAGTGTTTCAGGCTGCAGAAATGAGAATAACGTACTTCTCGATTTAGAAGTATTCACTTCTGAATGCAGTGTTTCAGGCTTCAGGATAGAGAAATCGGCTGTGCTAATAGGAGAACTTGTAGATTGCATTTCTCATGAGTACTACACAGTACTGGATTGAGAAGAGTACACTGCAGAATGAGAAGAGTGTTCTTCTCAATTGAGAAGAGTACACTTCAGAATGAGAAGAGTGTTCTTCTCAATTGAGAAGAGTACACTTCAGAATGAGAAGAGTGTTCTTCTCAATTGAGAAGAGTACACTTCAGAATGAGAAGAGTGTTCTTCTCAATTGAGAAGAGTACACTTCAGAATGAGAAGAGTGTTCTTCTCAATTGAGAAGAGTACACTTCAGAATGAGAAGAGTGTTCTTCTCAATTGAGAAGAGTACACTTCAGAATGAGAAGAGTGTTCTTCTCAATTGAGAAGAGTACACTTCAGAATGAGAAGAGTGTTCTTCTCAATTGAGAAGAGTACACTTCAGAATGAGAAGAGTGTTCTTCTCAATTGAGAAGAGTACACTTCAGAATGAGAAGAGTGTT